>CM053746.1:17558218-17592192 GCA_028658305.1 Pachyuromys duprasi | reverse complement strand
GAGAGAGAGAGAGAGAGAGAGAGAGAGAGAGAGAGAGAGAGAGAGATTGTTGCAGGGTTGAAGTGTGGTCCCAGCAAGACACACACTGGAGCTGGTGAGAGACAAATGCTGTAAGGGAATTTTATCCCCGCTGTGCTGCTGATCCCAGAGAGGACCGAGGAGCCCCCGATCTGTTGGGAAGTGTTACTGAAAACACAGGGTGGAACTGGACCTTTGGACAAGTCACCATATGGTAATGGCACCTTTGATGGTCCCCGATTTGTCGGCCTTCCTTGCGTGCATCGGGTCAATCTCCAGAGGGGAGCTCCGAGGAGGGTGTGGAAGGTGCTGCAAGGGGCGGATGGGCGCAGTCCCTCGACCCTGAGCGTGGCTCGGTCAGCTGAGACTGGAGCTGGAGACTGCAGCTGAGGGTACCGCCCGCCCCTCCCCCACCCAGCACCTAGACCGGCCGGGCAGCCCTTTCCCAAGTCTACCCTGCCCCCTGGATCCCTCAGGAGGAACTGGAGGCCAGGACTTACAAATGGGCCCCAGCAGGGCAAGCGTGGGACGGGCCAAAAACATGTTTGTTTTGAAGAGCTAGATAGAGCTGCCCAGGAGGAGGAGAGGGAGGAGGAAGGAGGGAGGAGGGAAGATAGGCGGAGGGAAAGGGAAGATTAATTGGCTACTTAGATTCTAGAGCCAGGAATTGAATGAAGCCTGCCCACGCTACCTCCTGTCCTCCTCCACTTGGCATCTTGAGAGGGGTTGGAGGCCTTGTAAAGACACAGGAAAGCTGAAGGCCTGAAAGCCGGCGGCCAGGTTCGGGCGAGGATGAGCGAGGTTACTCACACAGCTCCCGGGCCCTGGGTTCTGGAAAGAAAAAAAAAAAAAAAAAGGTTGACTGGTTTCCAGGGAAGTCCAGGCAGGTTCTGCCAATGCTGACTCAACAGCGCCACCTGCCGGCCGGGGCTCCCACTGCAGAGCAGGCCTCCCCGTAGGCCAGTCACTCCTGGCCTGGGTCCCTGGCCACTCCAGCTGTCATATCAGAAAATGTCGCGGTCGGCAGCTTAGGAAGGAATGTTCTGAAGCGGCGGGGACTCTGCCTTTCCGGCCACCTGTGCCCCTCATTCCACCCCGTGCTCTCGGGACACTGCCGGCTCTAGGCTAATTCTGGAGTCGAAAAAACAATAAAATGTCTCTTTGGAAGACTCCTGGTATGGATGGTAGTCTCTTTGTTTGCAGAGCTTGGGGCTGGAGTGGATCGAACTCGGAACCTCGTGCTTGCTAGTCCGTGCTCTACCTCAGAGAACATCCTCAGTTTCTTTTAGTCTGTCTGTCCTGGAGCTCACATTGTAGACCAGGCTGGCCCCAGACTCACAGAGATCCACCTGCCTCTGCCTCCCTGAGTGCTAGGACTGGAGGCCTGCACCATCTTGCCTGCTGCTAGATTGGACTTGAATTTGCTCCATAGCCCAAGTAAACCAGAGACTTGGAGCAGCCTTGCTCAGCCTGTAGGCTAGGTGGGCTCTCAGACTTTTGCCATTTGGATAGTTTTTGTTGTTGAGTGTGTGTGTGTGTGTGTGTGTGTGTGTGCGTGTAAGAAGCAGATTAGTGTGCATGTGTGCAGAAGTCAGAGGACAACTTTTGGGAACCTCTTCTCTCCTACCGTGGGCTCCTGGAACTGAATTCGGGTGACCAGGCTCGTGTCCTAAGCACTTTTACTTGCTGAGCCATTTTTTTTTTTTTTTTTTTTGAGACTGTTTCTTTGTGTAGTCCTGGTTGTGCTGGAACTGGCTCTGTAAACCAGGCGGGCCTTGAACTCTGAGACCCACTCTGCCTCCTGAGTACTGAGCCACCACTGCGGCCAGCACCACCGCCACTACTTGACTACCTTAGTCTCGTATTAATTAATTAATTATTTATTTGGTTTTTCAAGACAGGGTTTCACTATGTAGCTCAGGGCTGGCTTCAGACCCAGAGATCTGCCTGCCTCTGCCTCCCAAGTGCTGGGATTAAAGACGTGTCCACCACTGCCTGGGCTAATACTGGGCTTTTTTATATAGTGGCTTTTGGGGTCTGAACTCAGGTCCTTATACTTGGATGGCAAGTTCTTACCTGAGAGTATGCTGACTCTTTTTATGAATCTTTTATTAGGATATATATACACACACACACACACACACACACATTCATGTATGTATTTTAAGTTTATGGAAGAGTTTTTAAGAAATGATACCCAGATTTTGTTAAAAGTTTGCCCTATTTGTTCTTTCATCTGTATATTATATATATCAAAATATTTTTTGAGGAGAAGGGCCAGAGGGTCCATCGGTAGCACAGTCTGTGCTTAGCCTGCACTAAGAGGCCTTGAATATTTAATTCCCAGCGGGGCCTTGAGCACATGACCCTCGACCCGAAAATACTTGAGTGGGTATTTATTTCCTAAGAACTTTGTCTTGCATCAGCGCGGCCGACTTTTCACCCTCAGGAACTGAACGCAGCTGGCCCCAGACTTTGATCTAATCTACCCTCCATGTCCAGTGTGAGGCTCATTTTTTTCAGATTCTTCTCCGGTCTGTCATCTAGACTGGGATCACTCGTCCACGTAATTGTCATGTTTATCTTCCTCTCTCTATTTATTTGTTATTTTGAGACAGGGACTCAGCGTTACCCTGGGCTGGTCCATAGCTCGCTGTCTAGACCAGGCTGGCCTCAAGCACTCAGTGATCCACCTGCCTCTGCCTCCCGAGTGCTGGAATTAAAGGCACGCACGTGCTTCCGTTCCTGGCTTTTCCTTATTTTGGGTGTGTGACTGTGAGTGTGTGTGTGTTTGCATGCATGTAGAAATCAAAGGTCAGGGCCCTGGGTGTCGTCCCTCAGGAAGCGTGATTCCCCCACTGGGACTGGGCCCACTGATTAGGCTGGTCGGCCAGCGAGCCCCAAGCGGTTTCTGTCTCTCCAGAGCTGGGATTATAAACACAGGTTTAGAACCCTGCCTTCTCCTGGTTGCTCACATGGGTTCTGGGGTTGTACTGGGATCCTCATGCTTCAGAAGACCTTTACTGACTGATTTATTGCTCCTAGGCCTGCCTGCTTTCTTTTCTACACTTTAGATTAGTTAGTTAGTTAATTAATTAAACTGCTGGGGATTGAGCCCAGGGCCTTATTCATGCTACCTGTGCTGTATGCTCAGCTTGTCATGTCTCTTTATGCTGTTTTCCTAGAGCAATTTCTTACCCTCCTTCTCTGTGCTCCTGTGTGTGTGTGTGTGTGTGTTTGTGTGTGTTTTACCAATGACAACAGCTGGGAGCATGTCCACCACATTAGATCCCAGACACCCAGAGGTAGACAGCTGTGGATGGCTCAGGAGGGAGGCTGCCTGTCTGGGGTCTTCTGTGGGCCCCTTACTGGGGACCCTCCCACAGCTCCTGGCCTCGGATGGGCCTCTGGCTAGTTCACCATAACCCCTCCAAGAAAGCACTCAGCCCCTCTGTTGTTCCTGAGTCCTAACTCCACCTCCTGCCCAGACTCCCTCAGCAGAACCTGCTCAGAACCTGCGAATCCTGAAGGCAGGCATCTGTCCCCATCAGTCAGTTCTCTCCTGGCCTCCTTGTCCCTGTGGCCACCCCACCAGCTCTCCAGTACCTCTCTGGTAACTGGGGCTGGTTCCCACCTTTCAATTAAAAAATCCATGTGTTCCCTTTCCCAGCCTTGTGCCTCAAATGTTTCTGACTTGTTTTTGATTAAAAAAGATTCCTCAGGTGCTGGCTGGGGATGTTGTAGAGTATTTACCTGTTCCCAGCACTGCATAAACTAGGGGCATGGGGCTGGAGGGATGGCTCAGTGGTTAAGAGCACTGGCTGCTCTTCCAGAGGCCTTGGGCTCAGTTCCCAGCACCCACACGGCAGCTCACAGCTGTCTTTAGCTCCAACTCCGGGAGATTTCAGTTCCGACACCCTTATGTAAACGTGTGTGCGGGCAAAACACCACTGCACATTAAATGAAAAATAATTTATTAAAAAAAAACTGGGTGTGTGGTGGCAAGCCTGGGTCAAACAACTCTGTCTCAAAAAACAAAACAAAACAGAACAAAGGCTGGAAAGATGGCTCACGGCTAAAGAGCATATATTGCTTTTCCAGAGGACCCAGATTTGGTTCCCAGGCCCCTATGTTCTCTCCTTCCTTCCTTCCTTCCTTCCTTCCTTCCTTCCTTCCTTCCTTCCTTCCTTCCTTCCCTTTCTTTCTTTTTTCCAGACAGGGTTTCTCTGTGTAGCCCTGGCTGTCCTGGACTCACTTTGTAGACCAGGCTGGCCTCGAACTCACAGAGATCTGCCTGCCTCTGCCTCTCCAAGTGCTGGGATTTCTGGCGTGCACCACCGTGCCTGGCTTTATGTTTGGTTTCTAGCATCCTCCGCTAACCTCCATGTCAGGGGATGCTACACCATCTTCCGGCCTCTGTTGGCACACTCATGGGCACATACACATGCATAAATACAAAGAATTATTTTTTAAAGATTTATTTATTTATTTCATGCATATGAGTGCTCTGTCTGCATGTACACCTGCATGGGAGACAGATCAAATTTTATGTGGTCACTGGGAATTGAACTCAGGACCTCTGGAAGAGCAGACAGTGCTCATAACCACTGAGCCATCTCTCTATCCCCTAGAATTCTTTATTTTTTAAAAGATTTATTTGTTTATTTTCGTGTATATGAGTGTTCTATCTTCATGTGCACCTGTTTGCCATAAGGGGGCACCAGATTTCATTACAGATGGTTGTGAGCCACCATGTGGGTGCTGGGAATTGAACTCGGGACTACTGGAAGAACAGTCAGTGCTCTTAACCTCTGAGCCATCTCTCCAGCCCAAAAGATTTATTTTTATTTTACATATATACTGCTTTGCAGTTCCCTTGCAGACCAGAAGAAGGAGTTACAGACAGTTATGAGCCACTGTGTGGGAGAGCCCCAAAGCAAACCAAGAACTTCTGCGCGAATAGGCAGTTTTTCTTTCTTTAATGTATGAGCGTTCTCTCTGCATGTGCGCCTCTAGGCCAGAAGAGGGCACCAGATCTCATCATAGATGGTTGTGAGCCACCATGTGGTTGCTGGGAGTTGAACTCAGCACCTCTGGAAGAGCAGCCAGCGCTCTCAACCTCTGAGCCATCTCTCCAGCCCCACCTCAACTGAATAAATTAATAAATTAACTAATTAAACAAAAAAAAAAGAAAAGAAAAAATTTCCACCTGATCTTCAGTATTTCTAATAGCTCCAGCCCCAGGGGACCTGACATTCTCTTCTGGCTTCTGGGCATGTCGAGAAGTAGCACACGCTCATGCGCACACACACATACATGTGAACAAAACTAATAAAAACATTTCAACACCTCCTCCCCTGTTTTATTTTTTTGTTTGTTTGTTTGTTTATTTATTTATTTTTTTGTTTGTTTTTTCTTTTTAGAAGCAGGCTCTCACTATATAGTCCTGACTGGCCCAGAACTCTCTACGGCAGCCAGGCTGGCCTTGAACTCAGAGATCCCCCTGCCTCTGCCTCCCCAGCAACTGGTTTCCGAAGCACTGAGACTAAAGGCATAACCACAGACGGTCCAGTTGCTTTGTGAAAAACTCCATCCAGGCAGCCAGCTTGCTAAATCCAGGAGGTTCAGCAAGCAAAAGCACCAAACCTGCCAACCTGCGTATGGCACCAGAGGTGCTGAGTGAGGAAAGGTGGGCACACACTCACTCCCCGCCAGCTGGCCTCCGAATTCCCTACCTGTCCTGCGGCACATGTGCCCCTGTGCGTGCATGGGGGTGAGGTACATGCCGCAGTGGACATGTGGAGGTCAGAGGTCACCTGTGGGAGCGAGCTCTCGCCTCTCGCCGTGTGGGCCGTGAGGACCGTCCTCGGGCTGTCAGACTTGGTGGTAACTGCCCTGCCTGCTGAGCTCCTCCCTTGCACTTCTCGTCCTTGCTGCTTGCATGGTGTGCGGACGTGGCTGCTGGTGTCCTTCCCTCTACTTCTGACCCCATCAGTCGCCAGGGCTATTCTGTAGCTCTGGTGTGTCGCTTCGGGCCTTCAGGATCAAAGGTTCAGGCCTGTGGGTCCATCCAGGCTCAGATTCCCACTCTCCCTCTTTAGCTGCCCCCCCCCACTCTGTTCATAGCAAATGTGCTGCTTCTCCCAACAGGTCGTCGCTGCTGTGTTCTCTCTCTCTGTGTAGCCCTGGCTGTCCTGGAACTCACTATGTAGACCAGGCTGGCCTTGAACTCACAGAGATCTTTTGCTCCCCGAGTGCTGCCATTAAAGCCATGTGCCACCGTGCCCGGCCCTGGCTCTATTTCTTCCCTGTCTCCACACTCCCATCTCTGATCGGCCATTTTCCTGACCGTAGGCAACTTACCCAGTCTCCCTGGGCCCCAGTTTTCCCATCTGAACCTAACAGGGCTGCCTTACTTGTTTCAGGCTACTATAACAGAAACCCCGAGGCTGTGTCATTTATAGAGAAATGAAGGTTATGTCTGATGGATCTGGAGATTGGTGTTCCAGTAGTGAGGGGATGGTCCCTGGTGATACCGCCTCACTGTGTTACAAAGTGGGGGAAGCCACCACATGACAAAGCATACACAAGGGGGCTGAACCCAACCTTTTATCAGGGC
Organism: Pachyuromys duprasi; assembly: GCA_028658305.1. Lineage (NCBI taxonomy): Eukaryota > Metazoa > Chordata > Mammalia > Rodentia > Muridae > Pachyuromys > Pachyuromys duprasi. Next base: position 17,585,555 of record CM053746.1, on the reverse strand, counting down.
CCCCTACTGTGCACTGAGAGTTATGAGGTGCCTATTTCAAACCCCTGCTTACAGTCCCTCCTCCCACAGCTGTGCTGCTCACACAAAGTTGTGAGGGGCTCAGAGAGTGAGCGATAGGGTTACCAGCCTTTGCCTATTACCACGAGGGCTGTGTTAATGAGCTGCCTCCGCAAGCCTAATGCCTGTGCTGAAGGCCTTCCATACAGGTTCATCCAGCGCTCCCCAAACCTTGACTATATACCAAGTACACCACAGGAGAACCTCAGCCTGCCTTTCCCCCTCAGCCTGCCTTCCCCCCTCAGCCTGCCTTCCCCCTCAGTCCAGCAGCAGAGCATCTTCACGTCTCACTGCATTTGGGAGACCAGGAGACACAGCCTTTCTGTCCTTTGTGTGGAATTCTAGGTGCTGAAAGGATTAACCTCATTTTCCTAGTCTGACTTCTTTGGCAGAGGCGGTTAAGACATCTGGGCAGCCGGGTGGTGGTGGCACACGCCTTTGACCCCAGCACTAGGGAGGCAGAGGCAGGAGGATCTCTGTGAGTTCGAGGCCAGTCTGGTTTTACAGAGTGAGTTCCAGGACAGCCAGGGCTACACAGAGAAACCCTGTCTTGAAAAACGACAACAGAAACCAAAAATGCGGATGGATAGGATGAGGGTGGTGGTGTAAGCCTGTACACTCTGCGCTGAGGCAGGAGGATGGCAGGGGTGAGACCTGTCACTGAGAAAGAGGTGACACACGCCTCTGCGGGCTAAGGCATTTAATACAGGTTTAGGATTTGGTGTTAAATGGTGTGGTGGCGGTGCGCACAGACAATCCCACCTGGAAGGCTGAGGCTGGAGGAGAAAAAGCTTGAGAATGGTCTGGGCTAGGCAGCAAGTGAGACCCTGCTTAAAAAGGAAGGAGGGGCCTTCTCACCAAGATGGCACCGAAGGCGAAGAAGGAAGCTCCTGCCCCTCCCAAAGCCGAGGCCAAAGCGAAAGCCTTGAAAGCTAAGAAGGCAGTGTTGAAAGGCGTCCACAGCCACAAAAAGAAGATCCTCACGTCACCCACCTTCCGGCGGCCCAAGACCCTGCGGCTCCGGAGGCAGCCCAAATACCCTCGAAAGAGTGCGCCCAGGAGAAACAAGCTTGACCACTATGCCATCATCAAATTCCCCCTGACCACCGAATCAGCCATGAAGAAGATAGAGGACAACACACTTGTGTTCATTGTGGATGTGAAGGCCAACAAGCACCAGATCAAACAGGCTGTGAAGAAACTCTATGACATTGATGTGGCCAAAGTTAATACCCTGATAAGGCCTGATGGAGAGAAGAAGGCGTACGTTCGGTTGGCTCCTGATTATGATGCTCTGGATGTTGCCAACAAGATTGGGATCATCTAAACTGGGTCCAGCTGGTTAACTCTAAATATATACTTTTCCACCATAAAAAAAAAAAAGGAAGGAGGGGAGGAGGGAGAGAGGAAGGGAAAGGATGAGTGGGTGATAGCTCAGTGCTTAGGAGCACTGATTGCTCTTGCAGAGGACCCAGGTTCGATTCCCAGCACATACGTGGTGGCTCACAATCACTCTTAACCCCAGTCCTAGGGGCTCCAACACCTTCTGATCTGTGTAGGCACCAGGCATGTTTGTGATTCACATACACACACACACACACACACACACACACACACACGGAGGCAAAGCTCTCACACAGAAAGTTTAAAAAAGGGCTATGTGTGTGTAGAGGGCTGGCTCAGTGGTAAAGAGCACTCTCTACTCTTCCAGAGGTCCTGAGTTCAATTCCCAGCTCCCACATACATGGTGGCTCACAACCATCTATAATGGGATCTGATTCCCTCCTCTGGCGTGCAGCTGTACATGCAGGCAGAGCACTCAAATACATCAAATAAATAAATTTTGCAAGTGCAGTACAATTGGGCTTGACCTCCCCCCCCCCCGGGGGAAGATTGAAGGCATGCACTACAATACTTGGCTCTAACCCCATCCTTCTCGATGCGGTCTGAGGCAGGCAAGCTGGGCATCTCCGTCCCAACATTATGTCATTTATTATTATTATTTATTAGCTGCTCCGAGTCCAGTTAGTGCTGGCCTACGCACATAGGTGTAGAGCCATTCGCTAGGGGTCAGGGGCAACTTACAAGAGGTCACATGCACCCCCAAAAGTGACTCCCCCTCTCCCAGCAGCCATCAACTGATAATAGCTTCACAGCTGGGGAGGGCCATGGGGGACACCCCTGCCCAGGCCTTGAACTTTGCCATTCTCTTGAAGAGCTGGGATTATAGTCTGAGGCTGTGTGTGTGTGTGTGTGTGTCCGTGTCCCTTGAGACAGACTCTTGCTTTGTAGCCTTGACTGGGCTCACGCTTCCCATGTAACCCAGGCTGACCTCACAGTCCTTCCATGTCAGCTACCCAAGTTTTGAGATTACAGACATGTGACACAATGCTTGGGGCCATTTGCTTGGTGTGTGTGTATGTCTGTGCGTGGCTGCTTCCCTCGTGTCCACATGTGTAAGCCAGAGGAGGTCAGGTGTCTGCTCTATTATTTTCTGCCTTAGTCTCTTGAGACAAGGTCTCTCTGAACCTTGAGCTTGCAAGCTTTTTGTTAGACTGGCTGGCTGGCAGGCTGCTGGACTCCTCCTGTCTGTCCCAGGGCTGAGACTTGGGTTCCCATGGCCAGCTTTTTAATTTTTTTATTTTTTCACATTGTGGAGTTGCAAACCCAAGTGCTTATGGTTATGCAGCAAGAGCTCTTAGTCACTGAGCCAGCTCCCGAGGCTACAGCTTGCTTGTACTTTTTAAAAGATTTGTTGTAAAAATCTTAGGTGTATGGGGGTCTTGCATGCATGTATGTGCACCATGTGCTTGCCTTGCTCAGGCCAGAAGATGGCGCTGGCTGCATGCCCTGGCTTTAGAGTTCCCCAAAGCTGTCAGCTAACATGTGGGTGCTGGGAACTGAACCTGGGTCCTCTGCAGGAGCTGCAAGTGCTCATAACTGCTGAACCAACTCTTCAGTCGCTACAGATTGCTCTTAATTTAGCTTTTGAGTAGGTAATAAACACAGAGGCGCCAACAATCAAAATTATAGAGAAAGAAATTCGCTGGGAAGCTTTACTCTCGCCCTGACTTACCTCTTGGTTTTCTCAGCACTCACAGGCCACCACTGTCACTATTTTCCCTATTCAAATTCAAAGAAATGTAAATCAAAACAAAGAACAAACAAGCAAAAAAAAATCAAACAAAAACTTAATACACAGGGAAGAAAAGATACAATCCCTGCTTTGTAGGGATTGGAGAAACCCACAGTCCAAAGAAAGAGGTAGATCCTGTGACTTCCAGAGACACATCTCCCCTAGGATCAGAGCGCTGGCCAGGAGACTGCTTTTGTGAGGATGTGTGGAAATAGGCATTCTCGTTGTATTGGTTACTTTTTTCTCACTGCGATAAAACACCATGACCAAGGCAACTTACAGAAGGAAGGGTTTCTTTGGGGGCACGCAGCTTCAGAGGGACAGGAGTCCATCAGTATCGTGGCGGGAGCATAGGAATAGCCAGGCATGATGGTGGAACAGCCACTGACCTCACACCCGGAGCCACAGACAGAGCAGTCTGGGGATGGCTGGAGCTTTTGAAGCCTCACAGCCCACCCCACGTGACACACCTCCTCCAACAGGGTCAAACCTCTTAATCTTCCCCAAACAGTTCCAGCAACTGGGGACCAAGGACTCAAACACATGAACCTGGGGAACCATTTCCATCCCAACCATCACGATCATCCATTGTGCCTGCTACAAGCCTGTCAAACTTTTTGGGGGACACAGTTCAGTGAATATTTGTGAAACATTTTAAAGCCCAGGCGGGACATGGTGGCATATATGCGGAATCCCAGCACTTGGGAAACTGAGGCAGGCAGATGGAGAAAGGAGAGTCCAAGGACAGTCATGGAGGAAGGGGAGGAGAAAGGGAAGAGGGAGGTGAAGGGGGAGAAAAAGAGAAGAAGGAGGGAGAGAGCTCGGTATTTATAATAATAACAAAATGAATATTGAATATTCATCAGGTGGGGAGTGGTGGAATGAGTCCCAGACGCAGGTACAAAAGGTAGGAGTCAGGTGTTGGACACTACAGAATGTCAGACACACCATCACACACTGTACACACAAACGTTTCTGGGAGGGTACATTCATTAGCAGTGTTCTTTCTCTGCGTTTTAAGTTAGGGTGTCACCAAGATGACCTCCAACTCACCCTGCAGTTGATGTCAGATCTGAATGAACGATCTTCAGTGCCTCTACCTCCCTATTGCCATATTATAGGCTTGTGCGGATACACAAAGTGTGTGTGTGTGTGTGTGTGTGTATGTATATGTTTGCATGTGCGCAGATATGCATACTCATGGGTACATGTGGAGGTCAGAGTTCAATGTCCCATGTCTTCCTCTATTGCGCTCCTTATTTTTTTTAAAGATGTTATTTATTTATTTAATGTATCTGCATATACGCCCACATGCCAGAAGAGGGCACTAGATCTCATTATAGATGGTTGTGAGCCACCGTGTGGTTGCTGGGAATTGAACTCAGGACCTCTGGAAGGGCAGACTGTGCCCTTATCCACTGTGCCATCTCTCCAGCCCATGCTCCTTATTTTTAAACTTATTTTTAATTAACCATTATTATTATGTGTATCAATGTTGTGTAAACATTGCTCCCCAGTTATCTCTGATCGGTTAATAAAATGGCTGAGAGTTGGGCATGGTGGAGCCCGCCTTTAATCCCAGCACTCATGGAGGCAGAGGCAGGAGGATCTCTGTGAGTTCGAGGCCAGCCCAGCCTATAAAGGGAGTCCAGGACAATCAGGTCTATACATGGAAACCTTGTATTGAAAAAAAAAATCCTGTTGAGTAAATCTAATAGGTTTCTGTCTCATTGTTTGGGAGCTAGAGAGGGTAATTAGGAAAAAAAAAAGCCAAATTGTACCATAATTTTACACCAGTCTCTCCCTCTTTTTATACAAAATTTACCCTTTGTTTTATATATGTATGTATGTATGTATGTGTGTGTGTGTATGTATGTGTGTATATATGTATGTATTTTTCCAACGGCATCTCTCCCTGAACCTAGAGCTCAGTGATTGGCTAGGCTGGCTGGAGGGCAGACCTCTGGGGAGCCTCCCATCTTCCTGCCTGGGATTACAGGCATTCAGTGCCATGCCTGGTGTTCTCTTTGTGTGCTAAGGGTCTACACAACAAGAACTTTATCAGCCAAACCTTTTTTTTTTTTTTTAATGGAATAGGGGTTTGCTAGATAGCCCAGGTTTTCTTAGTTGAACTCGCTATTCCCTTGCCTCAGCATCCAGAATGCAGAGAGAGTACAGGCATGCTTCGTGATGTTTGTTCACCAGGCTCATTTTTGCCTTTCTTTATCCTCCTGCAGTAGTGAGGCTTGAACCCTGGTCTCTGTGTGCTGCCACTTTGCAATCTACCACGGAGCCAAGGCCATAGCCCACCTTTTTCTTTAAGGAGACATCTACTGACTATTGTCACCGGAGTTCTCCGAGTCCCCAGTGGCTGCACATTCCTTCCATTAGAGGTGACAAAGTGACAGCGGTCTGGAAATGTCACCCTGGCTGTGACGGCATCCATCACCACAGCCTCACTCTGTCTTGGCTGTCATACCACCTGCTCACAGAAGGGGGCGACACAGACTTACCAAAACATTGTTCCCAAACTTGACAACCAAGCTTTTCTGGTATAATTCTCTCCTTTGTGGCCTATGATTTGGGAAGATGCTTCCTACCCAGCCAACCAAATTTAATAGGTAATAATTGATTACATTTATTTGGTCACTCGTATTCCTGGTCAGCAGGAGAGATGATGTAGGCTCACTGATATGGTAATTTTCCACACAATAGGCTGTTTTTGGTTTAGTTTTAATTCTACCAGGTTTTGGGTGGGAGGTGGTTGGCAATGAGGACACAGATTGGCAATTACTGCATTAGAGGCCCAGTTTTTGGTCTCTCAGTGTCCCTTGAAGTAGTAGGGGAAGAGAAAGCATGGGTACTAGTCTCACAAGCACGTCTGTGCAGACGCCCTCCCCGGTGTACTAAATCTGTCCTCGCTAGGCTAGGGATACTCCAAGGTTAGGGACTCCTTAACCATCCCAGAAACCCCAGGGCTAAGCAGACAGCTGGGCACACAGCTGGGGCTAAGGCAACATTTGCTGATGAATTGAAAGAGACAGCTATGGAAGAATCAGGAAGCAAAGTCTTTAACAAATAAACAAAAAAGATCTCCCAAGGGCAACGCTAAGGAAGAAGAGACAGATACCTTCCCAGCAGGCTCAGGGGGACCCTGTTTTCACCCACCCTGGAAGTCCCTGCTCAGAACATGAAATAGGGACGGCAGGCCTCAAGAAGCAAGAATGCCGGTGACCTTGGGAGGAGGGCTTAAATCAGGTCGAGCCTGGGGAAGGGCTGCTTCGTGTCTGTTTTTCCTCACGATTGGATAATTAATTTCCAGTTCCTGCCAAACCCCTTGTCAATGGCTCCGTGAATAAGGAGGAGAGCTGGGAATGATCTGGAGTGACCACTTAGGGCCCCTGGGCTGGTGGAGAGGAAATCAGACAGCCCTGGGACTCCCCCAGTGTGGGGCATCTCACCCCATGGCCTGGCAGTGCAGGGAGGGGGGCCAACCTGAGGGCCTCAGAGATTAAGTGGGGCACTAGAGCTGGTAATTCAGGCTGGAGTTTGAGCCCCAGCCCTGAAGTTGTACCCTTTCTCCACTAGCTAGATAAGAGGAATGAGACCAAGGCTGTGTAGATTTTGGACATGAGCAACAGAGGCCTGTTTCTTCCCTTTTTAGCTGTGTGGCCTTGGACAAGTCCTTTGACTACACTGCTCCTCATTTCCTCACCACTGAAATGAGGGCATCCATAGCTACCTTTGCTGGTCACTGTCACAGAAATCTTTCTGTAACTATCAGATCCCCAAGACTGTTATTCTTCAGGGAGAGAGGCCAGCCTGGATCCCTGATGGTGACAGCGGCAAGATTTTCCTCCCTTCTGTGGTGCCTGTTCCTCCCCTAGTCTAGCAGCTGGCTTTAATCATCCTTAATGCCCTACTTCTCCTTGGCACCACCGCAGTGGTCCCCAGGTTCTCCAACCTTATTTCCCCAGGGGTACCCCCATTCTAAAGCTACTGAGGATACTGGCATAGTCACAGCTGGTCAGGTTGCCATTGACCCAGGTCCCTCTCCTTCAACCTGTTTGCAGATGGTTCCCTCTGGTCCTCAGCCCAACAGAGGAGAGACACAGAGGTGGGGGGCCTGGAAGGGGGTTCCCACCTTTTTAGTTGGGGATCCCAGAGGGGGACGCTCCCCTCCCCCTCCCCCCCGCAGCACTCACGGCCACAGCGCCGCCTTAGGTCTCCAAGGCGCGCATGCATTGGTTGGACAATCTCCCCTCCCCCCTCCGGGACGCGGGGTGTGTGTTGGGGTCTGCCTCCTCCAGGCCTAGAGACCCCCGCGGTCGGGCTCAGGGCGGGCGAGAGCTGCGGTTCTAGGACCCGGAGGCGCCTGGAGAGCGCGACGCCGCGTTCTTGGCCTCGCCTGGTTAGGCTCCGGTCGGGCAGGTGCATCGGCGGCCGCCCCCTCCGCCGCAGGTGCAGCGCCAGGCAGCCCCCGGCCGGCGCGCCATGGCTGCGGAGGACCCCCGGCCCGCGCCCGCCCCCTCCCTGCAGCCCGCCCCCCTGGGGCCGGGTGCGCGGCGGAGAACTGCGGTTTGCGCGCACCGGGAGCGGCAGCAGAAGTTCGAAAATCGCCGAGGGGGGAGCCCGCGCCGCAGCTTCCTGCCCCCGGCCCAGCCCTCTGGCCCCGGCCGCCTGCAGCCCGACTTCCTCCCCGAGCCTCGCTCGCCGCCCGCTCCCTCGGACGGGGCCGCCGCGATGGGACGCCGCGCCCCAGCTCCTGCGCGCCGCTGAGCCGAGAGCCGCCTAGCCCAGCCGCGCCACCCACCGCTGCCCTTCGCCTCCCCCGGCTCCCGGAGCCTAGTCTCGCGACCCCCTGGGAAAACTGGATTTCCGAGGCTGGAGGCGCCTGGCCGGCTGGGTGGGGACCACCATGGGCAACGCTGCCGGCAGCGCCGAGCAGCCCGCGGGCCCCACCGCGTCGCCCCCGAAGCAGCCGGCCGTCCCCAAGCAACCAATGCCGGCGGCGGGGGAGCTGGAGGAGAGGTTCACGCGGGTCTTGGTGAGTGTGATCCGGTGCGCACCAGAAGCCTGGGATGACGGGGGCTCCGCACGCGTCCCCGCCTCTTGGGGCTCAGGTGCCGCTTGGAGATCCCTGGTCCACCTGCTGGCCCTCCAGGGGTGGGAGTGACAGTGTCTGCTTTCAGAGTGACTTAGCACTCCCTCCTCGCCCCCCCAAAACTTTCTTCAGCCATCTCCAGTAAGCCTTCTTAAGAGATCCCCCACCCCCCACCCCATGCTCCGGGGTCTAAAGGTGTCAAAAACGTCTCTCGTGAGGTTGGGTGGGAGGGGGCTGGCGCCCCCTTCTCCACTGCACGCAGGCCCAGCTGCTGGGTGCAGGTCTGGAGCGCCCGCCCGCCCTTCTGTGTCTCAGGGTCAAAGATGGAAGGGGTTATAATTTAACCTCCTGGAAGCCGTAGACCTTGTGGAATCTTTAGTCCTGGTTTGTTCTGGTGTCTGACCTAGGAGTTGGACTGCTCAGACCCTCAGCTCATGTTTCTTATCACCCCCCCCACCCTCTCCCTCCCCGTGCTTCCCCGACCCGGAGGAATGGTTGCTTTCAGCTCCTCATCATGGACACCCCCTCCTAACCACTGAAAGGAGTAAGCTTAGGAAGGGCGGGGTCAGGGAGGGCCGGTCACTCTGGCTTGGGGTGGAACAAAAGTCGGGAAGGCTCCCCTCCCCCTTGGCCGTCACCTGCTTTGGGAAATTGGGGCAGGGGAGGGTGGGATGGAGGAAAAACTGGAGCCTAGGCCTCTGAGGAGGAGGGAACCATCAACTCAGTTTGAGCCTGGAGCAGTTAAAGTGTTTCTGATACGGAGGGAAGGCGGAGGGCGCTCCAGCGCAGTCAGGGGTCCCTGAGAAGCAGGGAGACAGAAGCAGGGAAGGGAAAGGCCACTCTTTTTCACTTCCCCCTCTCTACCCCAGCACTCTTTCCTGCCCTCTCCTGTGGGTGGTTGCCCAGTGGTCTGTCTACTGTTAGCCAGCCCTTGCTGGACACTGGGTGACCGGGGGTAAGGCTGGGCTGTTTCCTAGAGGCATTTCCAGTCCCAGTCTCCGCTGCAGGTCTGAGGGTGGGGAGCCCAGGAGAGGCAGCAGTGCTGGCCTTCTGTCCCCAGCACTTCCTAGACAGCATTTCCCATCTTTGGCTAGCCACTTGTCAGGCCTGACTTGCTAGGTCCTCTCTGTGGTCCCAATGGGGCAAGTTTCTGAGAATCCTGGCTCCCCCCTCCAGAAGGACACAGGAGGAGCCTGAAGGCAAAAAGTGCTTGACTGGGGAAGGCACAGGGACTCTGAGGGACATTTCACACCAGGCTAGTCTTGGACTTCTCTCTCTCTCCACCTGCCCCTAACTCCCTTTTCCCCAAATCCAGATCTTGGCCAAGCTGAGCAAGAGGGGGAGGGGGTCCATCCGAGGAGCCTGACTTAGTGGTGGGTTCAGTCTGACAAGGGTGACATGGGTCCATCTTTCCCTTCATGTCTATGTCTTGGGATAGGGGTAGTCCTGGGCCCCCATTTGTTTGGTCATGTCCACTAATGGGGAGGAGCCTTGAGAATAATTCAGACCAGTGGACATTCCAAAAGTCAAACGGAGGTGTTCTGACTCAAGTGATTGCCCTGGTGGACATGAAATGCAGCTGGGAGCCCCTGAGTGATAGGGCATGGAGGAAAGACCAGGAGATGGATCTTCTAGAGTGTCTTGGTGGCTTAGCGGAAGTCTAGGGGAGCAGCACCCACAGGGTGCCTTTCAGGACCCCCTCCCCCCAACCCAATGTGTCCCTTGTCCTCTGTGAGTGAATCCATCCTCAGGTCACATGGTTAAGAACTGGCTTTTCTCGTTCCCTCATCCTTAGGGTCATGAGCCCCGCCTAGATGAATAGCCTTGACCTCTGCCTGAGGCATTCCAAGGCTAAAGAGTTGGTGGACCCAGGAGTCTCATAGTGAGTGTGGCTCCATGTGGCCCCCACTCCCGGGGCCAGTCTTTAGGTGACATCTAAATGGACGGAAGTTGTGGGGCTCCACTGTATGGAATCCTCAGTGTTGATGGGGGAACAGAGTTCCCCATTCACATGGCCCCAGGGAACCTCTCATTTCAGCTCAGCCCCTTTATCTCCCAACTCCCCAAACTCTTCTTATGGTTTGGGATACTTCCATCAGCCAGGCAAGGGGAGCAAAGAGATGTTTCCCCACAAAGGGTGGATGATGGGATACTACCTTCCCAAGAAGGCTGTAAGGGGAGGGGTACCCTGCCTAAAGTGGGGGTGGGGAGAAAGAGCAGTTTGAGCCACGGTTTTGGCTGCTGCCTTAGCAACCACGGAGGAGGCCTACTACTTAGGCCTGCTGTGGTGGTGGGAACACACCAGCCAGCCAGGCTCCGAGCTCTCTCCTACGCCCATGCCCAAGGCTGGGTGTATTCCAGCAATCCCCTGTCTTCTCTGAGAGGCATGCAGAGTGAGAGTTTGGGATGGCAAGCCACCCTGTCCAGGACTGCTAGGATAGCTGTGTATACAGCTGGCCACAGGACCCCCGTAGACATCTGTGTGAAGTGATACTGTGTCCAGGCAGGGCTGTGCCATATGGAGAGGGGTTTGCTGGGTGAGGGTCTAGCTCACTGAGGGGTTCCTGCTCTTATTCAGGACATGGGTACTTTATCAAGCAGTCAGGACAGCTCCAAGCAGAATGTAGGCCCTTGGAGTTCTCCCTCCCGGTGATGGTGAACAGCAGGTTGGTCATTTCTTCTTTGCTGGTCAGTGCTTGGGGTGTCACTCTGTGTCTCCCACCTCTGGATTGTCTCCACCATGGTGGATCTCATCGGGGTGTGGCCTTGTGGTTAGATGTTGGGCTGGGCAGAGGCCATGGCTGACATTCCCAGCAGGCTCAGCTAGCACACGCTGACCTGACATGCAGGGATGGGGTGGGCATGATTCACGGTGGCATCTGGGCTCAGTTGGCAAAGGGCTGGATGAGATGAGCAGGAGCAGGTGTGCGCCCTTGGGGCCACCTCTGCATTTCTCTTGGGAATACAAGATTCCCGAAGGTTTGCTTGGTTCTCCCTGCCTTTGAAGGGATGGGAGTTGTGGGGGGCCGTGCAGTTTGGCGGATGAGTTTCATCCCGGTATTTCACGGGTGACCTTGGGCAAGTTCACATCTCCGAGCTCCAGTTTTTCTTACATGAAAATAGACGATAATAGGCATATGGCGACCTCCTAGGGTTGCTGAGGTCCAGGGTTCAGTACAGAGCCTGACAAGTGGCAAGTGTCAGTAAATATTCCCCACAGAGAGCAAGGGAAGCCGTCCTGGGCCTCTCCACCCTGAGGTCCTCTGCCCCTCCCCCACCAGGAACATCCCAGGTCGCATTACTGAGTCACCCTTAGCTCTTCAGCGGCCTTCTTGCCATTGCACAGGTTAGAGGCAATGAGGCCTAGACTGAGAACTGCCTGGTGGCCGGAAACCACCAGAGGGAGGGCCCAGCTCTCCTGCTGGGTGGAGTAGCGTGGTGCTAACGGTGGCAGCAGCCGCCAGCGGTGTGCACACGAGAAGGGGGTGGGAGGCCTCTACTTCCCTACACCGATGGTGTGCTGGGGGGGGGGGGTTCCCCCAGTGAGTAACAACCCAGCGTGGGCAACAACAGGAAGTGCAGGGTGCTGGGTGGCAGGAAGCTACTCAGGCTGTTCCTGGTTTCTCAGATGGGGGATTGAGGCTAGGGCCGCCTGCAGCCGGGACCCCAGCACCTGTACCCCAGTACCCCCTACCAAACCCTGAGTTTTTTGAACCACATTGTCAGCTGGGCAAATGACTTAGTATCTCTTTGCCTCAGTTTCCCATCTGGGAGATGGGGTTATGACAGTAACTGGTTTGCTTGTTGATGTTTAAATGAACTGATAATAGGTCTGCAATACTTAGAAGGGAAGTGAGGCCAGAGAAGTGCTAGCGGAGAGTTATTATTGTTGCTGTTATTCTCTTGCTAGCCTGGATTATGTGGGCAGCAAGATCTGGTGTCCTGGCTCCCACTCTCTTTGACCTTTGTCCCTTCTCTGGGGACTCTGGAACTTAGAGAAGAGAAACTGTAACTTTGGGAGTTCTCAGCCCCTGATGCAGGGTGCGTGATGACATAGCCTCCTCCCAGCCTGGGACTGCTTGTAAGAGCCCCTGCAAATCTGTTTCCGGGATTTTAAGTGATGGACACAACTGATTGTTTCTGCATATGTGCAGACAGCTTGAACGCCAAGGTTGAGGCATCACAGAGGTGGGAGGGGGAGAACAGATGGGCCTGGAGGTAGCCTTGACATTTAGACCTGTCACGCTGAGCTCTGGGGTTACCTGACCCTGGAATTGAGGGTCCACATTCAGGAGCCTCCTGGACCTAAAGGGGCAGGGCTGTGGGGAAAGTGTGGGGTGTTGGAATGGGGGTCTAGATTCTGTGTGAATTGAAAGTGAAACTGTAGGGTGTGGCGGTGTCCAGATGTGGCCCTGGGTCTCCTGGGACAGTGTCTCAGAAGTCAACAAGGCAGGCAGTGCCAGGAGTGCAGACTCAGAGCATGTGTCTGCAGGAGGCTGGGCCTGGATAAACCGCAGCTGGGGTCTGTCTCTGGAGTCTTGGGAGGTCAGGGCAGAGAGAGAAGGTTGTCCTCACACAGTCCGGTAGGAATATGAATAAAATCAGTTCCATTTAATTATTTGTGTATTTATTTTGGGGGGCTTTTGAGGCGGTTTTTTCTGTACAGCCCTGGCTGTCTTGGAACTCTGTAGACCAGGCTGGCCTTAGACTCATAGCCGGCTACCTGACTCTGCCTCCCAAATGCTGGGATTAAAGGCAAATGCTACCATCATCCTGCTCTTGTTTGTATACATTGTCTCACTGTGTAGTCCAGTCTGGCCATAAGCTTGGGATTGTCTTCCTGTCTCTGCCTCCAGACTCCAAAGTGTCAGGATTATAATCGGCCTGTGCCTAATGTCCCGTGTCAGCTCCTTTGGGCAGACACACCCCATCCAATCAATTCTGTCTGCTTTCTCACCTGGCCTGAAGCAACAGGACAATAGGAAAAGGGCCAGTACGGGGTTGGCCAAACTTTGGAGCCAGCTTTGGGCAATCAAGATGTTTTTATAACATCTCCTGCCCACTTACCATCCCCCCCCCCGACCTTGAAGTTTTCTGGGTCCTGTCTCCTGCACCCCACGTTCATGAGATGCTTCTTCCTAGTATAATATCCTCACTAGAGGATATTATACCAAAACATAGCTTCTCAATACTCCCAGGCATTCTGGGAGCACGAGGCACGGCGGCCTGTGCCCATTTTATGGAGGAGGAAGCTGAGGCTGACAGGCCAAGAAGCTGTCAGTCTAGGTGGGCACAGAGCCTGGGTCTTTGAACTTAGCTTCAGTCTTTCTGCATCACAGCTGCCCTCCTCTACCCTCTCAGGAGGCAGATGTACCACTCACGCTTGCGGGCTGCCGAGCCCTTCCTGTCCTAGCTCCGCAGTGTCATCTGTTCCTTTGTTTACCCCAGTCCCTGCTCCCTGTCCTACCTCCTTGCCAAGACCCTGGCGAAGGGCTTGACTCCCGTTTTGAGGGTGGCCCCGCCTCTTACCCTGAGTGAGTGGCATTTGCTGGCCTATCTCCTGCTCCCTGGATACCCAGACTCCTTGGTGGGCACAGCCACAGCTGCTAATGAGTGCTCAGCGCTGTCAGAGCTATTTCTGATTTCCGAGCCTAAATTTAGCTCGGCTGGCAGGCTGGCACGTGGGCCTGGGGCCTGAGAAGTCCCAGGTAGGGAAGGGGCAAGGGGCACCCTGCCTTCTGCCGTTGTTGAGACGGGCACATCAGGCTGCTCCATGCAGATGTTGTCTGTGCCCAGCACTAACTCGGCAGTGGCCCCAAGGGGTATGAGGGGTACGAGGCTGTGGCTCAAAGCCAGTCAGCTCCACTCTTACTGGCTTCAGAAGGTAACCTTGAACGTCCGTTACCTGTGTCTGTGAGATGGGCATAATGATAGTACCAACGATGGTGGAGGTCAGGACAAGAAGAGGTCAGTCTGTGCACGAAATGCTTGTAGGTGAGGGCAGTTGCTTATTGAAATTAGAAGGACTCCTGGGCCATTCCAGAGCCGAGCAGGTCTCCAAGGTTAATGAGGACTCAGACATCCCTTGACAGACAGGCTGCCCCTCTAAGGCTCAGACTTGGGAGCTCAGTGTCCTCCTCATCTCCCATCTCTAAGCCCCAGCTCCATCATCCTGGCAGGCTTTTGGCCTTCCACTTCCTCTTTCCAGGGGCCTTGCTGTACCTAAGCCCCCATCCCCCTCTCAGCTCTGTCTCTGTTGGTGGGGATAGATCAGACAGACAGACAAGAGAGGAAAAGTAGCTGCCTATGCCCCCTGAAGCAGAGTAGGCCCACCCCACAGTCTTCAGACCCCTTTTGGAAAGACTGTGAGGCAGCAGGAGCCGGCCTGGCATAGCATCCTCAGTCCAGACTGGCTTTCGAAATGGGGACAGGGATGACGTACCTCAGTCCCCGGCTGGCCCTGGAGTATGGTGGGTGGGCAGTTTTCACCTCACAAGCAGGGCCCCAGCCGGAAAGCTTAGGCAATGGGGGCTGATAATACCCAACTTCCTGTTTCCGGGGATGAGTCAAGGCAGTGATTTTGGGGTAAGGTCTGGCCAGAGCCCCAGACCTAACCCTGGCCCCCAGGAGAGGAAGCTGGCTGAGGAGTCTTGAGTGGGTGTGGTACCCTGTCTGCTCCATCTATGGTCTCTTCTCAGAGCCAGGGCTCAGGGAGTGGATAGCCTGAACTACCAGAGTGCGTGTCAGATGACTCCCAGGCTTTGGGCTGGGCTATGTGGGGACTCCCATATGCACAGCAGAGACCCAGGCTAAACCGGAAACTCCCTGAGGGCAAGAACTAGCTTTGGGGGGCTGACTTATAGTTAGTCCTCATTAGACATGAGGTTTCCTAGATTGGGGTGAGCTGGTCTTGTTTTCTGGGTCCGTTAGGCAGGCTTGATAGGCCTTGGGAACACAGAGACCCTGCTTCCGGCAGCACCTGCTTGAATCCTCAAGCAGGACCCAAGGAAGGTACTGCCGAATTCTCTGAGTTCTTGGGGGTGCGTGGGAGAGTCCTAGCCTGGGCTACCCAGCGTTGTGCCTATTCTGCGGTGGAATGACTTCTACCATTCAAATCCTCCCACCTCTGCAGCCGTGACGTGCCCGCCCCGAACTCCCTGCTGGCTGACACGCCGCCCTAAGTCCCCTCAACCCACTGGTGACCTGGGCCTAGTGTGTGCACATGAGGTGCTTGGTGACATGTAGGAATAAGGCCCTGGTGGCAGCTGTCAGCTGGGCCTGTCTGCAATGGCTTCCCTGTTGGCTCCTCTCTTGGGTAGGGGGTAGCGATCATGTCTCCTTAACTCCAGCCAGTAAACTAGAGCCCAGAGGTGTGGGAGATCCCTGAGGAGTGCACACACTTGCCTTGTGCCAGATGGTAATGTGGATGGTAGCAGAGCTCAGTCAGACTTGGATTCAGACCCTGGGTCCCTTCCGAGCTCTGGGGCCCTGGGGCTTGGGGAGGCCCTTTCTGGGCCTCGGGTTTCACAGTGAACAGCACTGCTGATCTGCCAGGGTGGGAGGACAGCACATCTTTGAGGGAGCACTACGGAGTCCCTGAAGATGCCCATTCTGTCCTTGGTTGTGCTGGAGCCCCGGGTTCAGAGGTTTGAAGATGCCCATTCTCTTCTTGGTTATTCTGGAGGCCTGGGCTCAGCTGTCTCTGTCTTCTACCTCTCCAGAACTGTATGAACTTGCCTCCAGACAAGGTCCAGCTGCTGAGCCAGTATGACAATGAGAAGAAGTGGGAGCTCATCTGTGACCAGGTGGGTGCCAGAAGGCTCAGCTGCCCTTGCCTTCTGCTCTTGGTGCACCCTGCTCTGAAGGAGCTAGTAGGAGAGGGGCCCACTTGCTGCTCAGGGGCTAATGTCTACTGAGGTGGCTGGGGGCCCCCCGTTCTTGGCTCTATCCTCCCTTGCAAGACTCAGAAACTTTAGGGGTCATCGGCAGGGTGTGTCCTAGAGAACTGGCAGTGGCTGCCCTCGCTGGCTGCTCTGAGCTGCTGAGGACTAAACCTGGGGCCTCATACGTGCAAAGCAAGCAGTTGGTCTACCATTGAGCTGTGTCCATAACGCTTGGGTTTTTGTTTGTGAAACTGAGTCTTTCTGTACAGTTCAGACTGACTTCAAACCCACGTTCCTTCTGCCTTAGTCTCTGGGGCACTGGGATTACATACAGGCATGGGTCTCCATGCCCCAGTGGCTTGACTCTTCTACCCTGGGCTGAGGAAAAGAGGAAATATCCCTGCATTTAGTCAAGTGGAGGGAGAGAAAGGAGTAGGGTCCCTGCCCTTTAATTCTGAGGTCAGAGGAGACGCGGCCAAGCAACCGTTTCCACAAGCAGTCAGGTCAGAATGCTGTGTCAGAGCCCAGGCCAGTCCCTGGGTTCACTGGGCAGCTCATTCCTCTAGCTGCTGGGGGCCAGTGCAGGGGTGGAATAGGGTGGAGGCCGGCTACTCCAGGACCATCAAGAAGAGGCAGGTGCTGCTTTCAAGCGGAGGCCTGGAAGCTGAAGGTGTAAGGAGTTGGAAAGAGAACTCCCTCCCCCAACCCCCGGACCCAGCAAAGCCTTCCACTAGTGGACTGGGTTGGGACATACCTAGCTGGGCATCCATTTTGGTAAGGCTGGGCCAGGGCAGAGTTGGGGGCGCTCTAAAGGTTCTGCAGTTGGCGTCCCTGTTGAAGGGTTCTGCCTGGATTGTCAGAGGGGCTCAAAGACTGGAGAGAAGGTGGAAGAGGGTGTCTGGGCACACCTGAGTGTTTGGGGCTGGGCAGGATAGGAGCCTTGGGGTGGGGCGTGACTCTTCTGTGGTCCCTGCGTCTGGGGGAGGAACTGGGGCAGTGAAATATAGGAGAAGAGCACACACAGGGACCTATCTAAGCAGAGAGACAGCCGTCCTGGAGATGGGCTGTTTACCTGCCAGGGAGCCGCCTGCTGCCTAGACTTTCCGCTCTAGTCCAGTGGCAGGACTGACCTCTATCCCGCTGGCCCCAGGAAAGGCACACAGCAGGCCTGGGGGCTAAGGTCTTCCACCTATCCGAAGTTTGTGCCTTTGGTACCCCAGAAGCCGTTTAAGACAGCCTGAAACCTCAAGCCAGAGATGAGAAGGGAGCTCTGGGGAGGAAGACTACCTGGTGGTCTCTGGGCAGCTGTGACCGGTTCTCTGTGTGCTCTTCTCATCTCCCCAGGAACGGTTTCAAGTCAAGAATCCCCCTGCAGCCTACATCCAGAAGCTGAAGAGCTACCTGGATACTGGCGGAGTCAGTCGAAAGGTAGCAGCCGATTGGATGTCCAATCTGGGGGTATATATCTTCCTTTCTATTCTGTCCCTCCCTATCCTGCCCCCTCCAACAGCTGGAGCAGCTGTGTGTGTCTTTCTTGTGGTCTCGTGTGAGTTCACGTATAAGTACGCATGTGCAAATTGGTTATAGGAGGCTGAGGACCCCAAGCAGGCCCTCCCATACACTCATGTGTATATCTTACATGTGCTTACTTCCTGTGTGTGTTTGTATTGAGTGTGTACATATGTGTACCCTGTGTATTCAGGCATAGATTTATGCCTGTCTCAGGTATATGGTAGGTGTGTGTACTTTGGGGTTTGTAGGTATATTTGTTTTCACATGTATCCCCAAGACCATACATACGAGAAAGAGAGAGGGGGAAAAATGAATGAATATGTGTGTGCCCCATACGTAGACAAATAGGCACCCATGTGTACATACCCGGGGAATCCCGTGTGGATGTTTGTGTTTGACAATCCAGTATGACGGTGTGTGTGTGCATACTATATCCCTGCGTGAAGGTGTCTCTGTGCACCCTGTATCTTCAAACGTGTGGATATACTGTCCGTGTTGCGGGGGTGGGGGATGCAGTCCAGAGCGTTCATTCTGCTGCACAGGTGTGTGGAGGTGGTGGGGGAGACCAAACGTGAAAGGCCTTGAATGCGTGGTGGGGGCGGATACTTCTGGCTGCTGCCTCAGGACCGAGGGAGTCTGGGCCCTGCCTACAGTCTCCTTGTTTCCGGCCCCCAGTTTAAGAGGCGAGTTCAGGAGTCCACGCAGGTGCTACGGGAGCTGGAGACATCCCTGAGGACAAACCACATTGGGTGAGCTTCGCAAGACTCTCCCTCCCGGCAGCCGCTGGGGCTCTGCAGCCCCCCCACTGCAGGCCAGCCCTGTGGACCATTTCCATCCTCTCCTGCTGCCTGCGCTGGGCCTTGCACACAGCAGGCTGTGGGTCCTGCTCCAGCCCACAGCATCCCCTGGTATTGCTGGGTTTCCTGAGGGTGGGGCATGGTGTTATGTTCTAGGGCAAGGGCACTCAAGGGCTTTTGCTTTGCCTGCTCGTTGCTCACTTGGGCAGAAGCCTTTCTGCAACTCAAAGAACCTGGTGCCTTGCAGGTGGGTGCAGGAGTTCCTCAATGAAGAGAACCGAGGCCTGGATGTCCTGCTCGAATACCTGGCCTTCGCCCAGTGCTCTGTTGCGTAAGCTCCTGACCCCAGCCCTCATGCTGCCTCTCAGAGTCCTGATCTCACACGTTCCTGGGCCTCAGACACTCCTCTGAACAGGAACTGACCTCTTGCCTGTCCCAGGAAAGTTGGATTTGGCTCTGGGCAATGGTTCTTCTGGACCTGTCCGTGCCCAAGAGGGACGTTCCTTCTCCCTTCACTGTGCTCAGCATAGAGCCATAGATGAGCTGGGGCATGGTGGTACAGATCTCTAATCCCAGCATTTGGGAAGCAGAGACAGGCGGATCTCTGTGAGTCCTGGCCAGAGTGAAAACCGGTCTCAAGAAGCAAAACCAAAAAACAAGAGCCACGAATGAACACAGCCTCTCCCTTCTGAACTAGTCTCTCCTGCAAGTCTGTCTTGCCTTGGATTGTCCCTCTGTCCCCTCTGTAAAGTATCCCCGGTGGCAGAAGCCTCCAAGCTCCTTGCGTCACATCTCCAGGTATGACATGGAAAGTACAGACAGTGTGGCCTCTAGTGCAGAGAAGAACACCAAGCCCCTGGAACAGTCCATGGAAGACCTCAGCAAGGCGCCACCCTCATCGGTGCCCAAAAGTCGCCTGACCATCAAGTACGAGGGGCCCCGGATGGGATGATAGGAGAATGGAGAACAGACCTCCACACATAACGGGGACCTTGAGGGTTGGTGGGAGCTGTTGGTCAGCATGGGGGACCCGAGTCTTGGCTTCTGGACACAAATGTGCTAAGTCTTCAGGAGACCCCTTGAGGCTGGAACCTGAAGGGGACTGGAATAAAGAGGGGGCTTTGAGGTTGGCAGGATCCCTTTTGTGCCCATCTAACCCCTTGTTTCTTCCCATGCGGCCACCAGGTGCCCCCCATCTCCCCGGTACGTAGTCAACCGGGGGCAGGTGCATGCTGGGCCGACTGTGGGGTGGCGGGTTGGAAGAGCAGTGAGCTGACACCCTGAGTTCAGCTGCTGAGGACTGGTCTCCTCATCCCGACATAGGACATCCTGCCATCTTGTTGGGATACAGGGAAGGGGAAGGAGATGACCCTGGAGCATCAGCTCCCTGTGTTGGGTTTGAGGGACCAAATACATGCTTATTTATTTGTGTGCATATGGGCATGTGTGTGTGAGCTTGTAGCTGACCCAGCTAAGCATGGCTTTTACATGGGTGCTGAGGATTTGAACTTGGGTCTTCTTGCTTTCACAGCAAGAGATTTACCCACTAGCCATTTCCACAACCCTATAAAATCTTTATATGTGAATGTACATGTATATATATTTGTGTGTATCTCATGTTTTTTTTCGTTGTTCATTAATTTACTTAGCAAACATTTTTTTAAAAGAGATTTAAAAAAAAAAAGACAGGGTTTCTCTGTTTGTAACTATGGCTGTCCTGGAACCCTCTTTGTAGATCAGGCTGGCCTCAAACTCACAGAGATCCACCTGCCTCTGCCTCCCGAGAGTGCTGGGATCAAAGGCATGTGTCACCACACCTAGCTAGCAAACATTTTTTTTAGACAATAAATACCTTACTAGATAGCACATCTTCGTAATAAGTGCCCACAAGACAGATAATTCCGTGACAGATAATCACAGAGATGTGATCTGGCTCTCTGAAAAGGGAGTTGCCCACTGCTTGGGGGTACTAGGAAGACATCCCAGAAGAGGTGACGCTGACCGACATATGTCCAACTGTGACGGATGGATAGGTGATGGGAACAAGGAGGGGGCCCACACGAACAAAGACTGAGACAGATTTCAGCAATGACAGGAAAGGTTGGCGTGGCAAGCGGCGGGGAGGACTCAGGTGAAGAGGTGCGGCTGGCCGGTGGGGCTGGAAAAGCTGCAGAACCGTCAAGAGGATTGGCGTGTGGATGTGGTTAGCAGCTCCACAAAAACGAAAACCTCAAATTTTGTTTTGGGGTGGTGGTGGAAAGAGTAGTATAGAGCATGTTCAGTATACTCCTCACTAGGTGCCAGGCTGGAGCTTATTATGTAATCCCACCCAGCCTGGGAAGAAGGTACTGCTGAGGAAATGGCTCAGTCAGCAGAATGCCTGTCTCGAGAGCACGAAGAGCTGAGTTCAGTCCCTGGCACCCACGTAAAATGTTGGGTACAGCGGTGTGTGCTTGCAGTCTCAGCACTGCAGAGGCAAAGACCAGAAGAGCCCTGGGGCTTGGTGGCCAGGCTCGGTGGCCGGACGGCCTAGCCTGATTGTTGAGCACCAGGTCCCAGTGAGAGACTTTGCCTCAGGAGAACAAAGCCAGGGCTGGGGAGACTCCCTGGTGGGTAAAGTGTTTCTGCATAAGCGTGTGCACAAGAAACACAGGGAGATTAAATATTTCCCTCCTAGGTAAGCTGGGCATGTTCTCGACTCTAGGCACTTTGAGTTTAGTCTGTGTCTCAAGATGGAAGGCCAAGTGGTTGTGGGTGCCACCTTGTGGAGACATTGCTGGTGTCTAGCTTCTTCCAACCTTGGTCCATCTTTATCCCTGGTGGGCTTTCGACTCACAAAACAGCTCTCCTCTCTCCCTCCCAGCTTCCCTCCCTCCTTCTCTCCCTTCTTTCTTTTTTTGAGACAGGCTCTCATGTAACCTAGGCCTCACAGTCTCTATTATCTAGCCGAGGCTGGTCTTGAGCTCCTGCCCCAACTTCCCAGAGACTGGAATTACAGGCACATGCCACCCTGCCTGGCTCACAGTAGCCCCTTGAAAAACCAAGTCTTTGTAAGGGCCCTTGCTTCTTTGACCCTCTCTCACTACCTCCCCCAAAGCATGCCAGACCCTGAGAAGGGCTGCCTTCAGCCTGCCAGTTGGGTCGGGTAGATGGGGGCTCTGATCCTCTTGCCTCTTCCGCACCTGCCAGGCTGACCCCCGCCCACAGTAGGAAGACCCTGAGGAATTCCCGAATCGTCAGCCAGAAGGATGATGTCCACGTGTGCATCATGTGCCTGAGAGCCATCATGAACTACCAGGTCAGCTGATGGCACGGGCCTCGGGCCTCAGGAGCTGGCTCGTCCCCATGGGGGCTGTGCAAGCTGCTGATGTTCTAAGACCATGTGTCACTCTGCCATGGGACCTTCCTGGGGAAGCCTGGGGCCTGGGCTTTGGTGGGGGGTCCTGAGGCTGGTAAGCTTTCAGGGGACGCCTTCATGTCAGTTCTGCTGAAAAGGCCTTGGCTGTGGCTGGGGGAAAGCATGGGCCTCAGATGGGGATCAAGGAGGTTGGGTAGAGGAGAATGGGCTTGGCTATGGCATCAGGAGGGCCAGCTGCTTCGGCTCCACCTGTTCATGAGCTTTTGTAAACTTTCTTAAAACGTTATGGGATTTTGATGTGTACTCTCTCTCTCTCTTTTTTTTTTTTTTTAAAGTAACTCTATTTCATTGTTGTCTGGTATCTTAGATGACAACTTTGTATTTGTCCTATATCAAAAGGTTGGACATGCCTGCATGGCCTCGTCATGTCTACGGTGTTTGGCACTGGCTTTTGAAAAGACAAATGAATTTTTAAAAGGGGACTAGGGCCTGGCTTTTTAAAAAGAGGTAATGGCCAGTTCTGAGGAACTTCCTAAGCTTCGGGCAGCTTTGGGCATTAGAGGCCAGAACAGCATGGCGCAGATGACGATGGTGGTCTTGGGGACCTGCCTGGAGGTGCCAACCTCTCCTCTTTCCCCAGTCTGGCTTCAGCCTTGTTATGAACCACCCAGCCTGTGTCAACGAGATCGCTCTGAGCCTTAACAACAAGAACCCCAGGTGAGGTCTATACCCATAACTGGTCTCTTGCTTCCATCCTTGCAAACTGTCCCCTATCGTCAGGTCTTCTGCCCAGGCTCACCACACCCCAGCTGCCCTGTCCTCTAGCCCAGGCCCACCATGCTGTGGGGACCAACTTCCCCCTTCTCTTCCCAGAACCAAGGCCCTAGTGCTGGAGCTGCTGGCCGCCGTGTGCCTTGTGCGGGGAGGACACGACATCATTCTTGCAGCCTTTGATAACTTCAAGGAGGTATCCCTACCCCAAACCTACTTGCCTTTCTCGTACTCCTTGGAGTCCAGCTGCCAGAAATTGTGACCTCTTATAGAGCATCTGGAGGCACAGGGTGGGCATTTTGGGAAAGACAGAGAATAATACAGAGGAAGTCAGGCAGGAGCATTGTCTAAGGCAGAGGTTCTCAACCTTCCAGCTGCTGCAGCCCTTTAAGACAGTTCCTCATGTTAGTTCATAACTGTACTTTTGCTACTATTATGAATCATAAATATCTGATATGCAACCTCTGTGTAGGGGGGTCTGGACCCACAGGTTGAGGACCACTGATCTAGTGTGCCAAGGACAGCTGAGGGATCTACTGAGTTTCAGACTCTCAGCCTTGCCCATCCAGACACCCTAGGGTTGACAGCTCCGGTCAACAAGTTTATAGGAGGTTCATGCGTAGTGGTGTAGGAGATAAAACTGGCTATGACAGGGCTGGAAATACCGCTCATCAGTTAAGCGTGCCTGCTTCCTGACTGTGGAGATCTGAGTTCAGATCCAAGCACCCATGGAATAAGCCGAGTGGCCTGTGCATGCCTGTAACCCAAGTCTTAAGGGAGAGGACACAGGATGCTCTCTGATGTCTGCTGGCCTCCAGCCTTGCTGAGGAAATAGGAACTTCTGGTCCAAGCAGAGACCTTGACTCGTAGAAGTGGGCAGCGTGACAGAGGAAGACACCCAACACCGCCTTCTGGCCTCTGCATGTATCCACAGGCACATGCAGCTTCTTCCCCTGCCACCGTGCACACACTTGCAGGCACATATACAGATTCATCTCCCCCCCCCCCAAAAAAAAGGCTCTCACTTTGCAGCAATGGCTAGCCTGGAGCTTGCTATGTAGACCAGGCTGGCCTTGAACTCACAGAGATCCTCCAGTCTCTGCCTCCTGAGTGTTGGGATGAAAGGTGTGTATGCTTCACTGTCTTCAAACAATCAACCATTCATTCATTGGATATGAATTAAGCAGGTTCATACAGGTTGTAATGCCAGCATTTGGGAGGTAGAGCCAGGAGGATTGGGACTTCAAGGTTATCAGTGGCTACACAGTGAATTCAAGACCAGCCTAAGCTATAAAACAAAAACCAGACAAACCAAAACCAAAGCCAATCCCCCAAACAAAACAAAACAAAACCCGCCACCGCCATCACCACCAAAACAAAGACAAATTTATGCCAAAACAAAATCCAGCCCAGCATAGACTCTGTCTCAGAAAAAAAAGGGGGGGGGGAATCGGTGTCTGGATATGTCCCAGGCACAGAAGCAGGCCCTTAGGACACATAGGTGAGCAAAAGCAATGAAAAGGCACGGGAGGGCTGGATTAAATGTCCGCATCCAATAAAGTACTCACTGTGCAAGCACCAGGGCCTGACTCTCTGAGCCCATATAAAAAAGCCAGGTTTGCCAGGCACGGTGGCGTACACCTTTAATCCCAGCACTCGAGGCAGAGGAGGCAAGAGGACCTTTATGAATACCACGTAGCCATGGCTGCATAGTGAGACCATGTTGGAAAAATAAAAGCAAAACCAAAACAAACCAAGGGGTGGTAGAGATGGCTCAGGGGTTAAAGGCACTTGTTCTTGCAAAGGACCCTGGATTGATTCCAGGACTCACGTGGCAACTCCATAATCCAGTTCCACGGGGATCTGATGGCCTTTTCTGACCTCTGCAGGTACCTGGCCGCTTGCATATACATGCAAGCAAACACTCGTCCACCTAAAATAAAATAACAAAATCTTGAATCGAGCCAGATTTGGTGGCATGTGCCTTTAATTCCAGCACTGGGGAGGCAATGGTACGCAGTTCTCTGCAGCTCAGCGGTAGCTAGGATAGTCCACTCTGTGCGCTCCAGGCCACAGAGACACCCTGAAAACCAGGTGTGAGGCTGGAGGTAGGGCTCAGTGGCCCAGCACCTCTACCAGGAGGCTCAGAACCACCTATGACATCAGCTCCAGGGTATCCACTGTTCTCTGGGCCTCTGCACCCACATGCGCACTTTTATTTTTTATTTTTTATGTAGCCCTGGCTGTTCTAGAACCTCCTCTGTAGCCTTGGCTATCCTAGAACTCGCTCTGTAGACCAGGTTGGCCTCAAACTCACAGAACTGCTGCCTCTGTCTCCCAAGTGCTGGGATCAAAGGCGTGCGTCACCATCGCCTGGCTCCACAGGTACATTTTACACAGTTATTCCTGCAGGCACACACATATAGTAAGTAAATATTTAAAAGCAACAGCAACAGAAAAGATGCATTTGCTCCTGAAGAACAACACCCGAGGTAGATTTTTAGCTTCTATACACACACACATACCTATAACGAAAAGGCAGGAAACAGGTAACAATTGAGCAACTTATGTAATAGTATTAGGGAGTGCTAAATAGCCAGGCAGTGGTGGAACACACCTCTAGTCCCAGCACTCGGGAAGCAGAAGCAGGAGGATCTTTGTGAGTGTGAGGCCAGCCTAGTCTACAGAGTGAGTTCCAGGACAGCCAAGGCTACACAAAGAAACCCTGTGTTCAAAACCAAAACCAAAACCAACCAACCAAAGTTAAATGTTTTTTGGGGAAAGGGTTGCCACAGGGTTGTCGGGAAGGCGTCTTTGAGAAGATGAATCTTGACCGGGCAAAGCTATGAAGAAGCTGTGGAGCTGGGCATGGTGGCTGGCATACCCCGGGTGGTTAGAACAGTGGGAGTGTACCCTAATGCCAGCACAGCCAGAGCAGGGTGTGTGAGACCGAGAGGGAGTGGTGTTTGAGGCAGAAGAGTGACCTGGCCAGATTTGGATGAAATTGGAGAGTAGCCTTCAAGGGCAGCCAACAGACTGCACAGGAGGCATGTGACCCATTATTCTGTGAACGCCATTCTCCCTCTCCAGGTGTGCGGGGAGCAGCACCGATTTGAAAAGCTGATGGAATACTTCCGGAATGAAGACAGCAACATTGACTTCATGGTGAGCTTGGAGCCAGCCCTGGGGGCTGAAGGTTGGCTGGGTCCTGTTGCATGCTTAGGAGCAGCTGAGGACCTGGGTGTCTTGCAGCAAAGCGCCCATTGACTGTCAGTGGGGAAGGGTGGATGTCAGAGGAGTGGGGACTGGACCAAGGGGACCTGGATGTTGCAAGACTGGGTTAGTGGAATGCAAACTGTACAAAGGGAAGGAAGCTTAGGCACAAGTTCGAAGTGGCAGCTGTCAGCATCCCTGACCTGGAAGTCCTTAGATTTGTTGGTGTTCCTGGCCCCCAGGTGGCTTGCATGCAGTTCATCAACATTGTGGTACACTCGGTGGAAAACATGAACTTCCGGGTCTTTTTGCAATATGAATTCACTCACCTGGGTCTGGACCTGTACTTGGAGGTGAGCCCCGCACACCAACTCTAACCTCCTGACCAAACTACCTCTACTTTGGGGTATGTAGTTCTGTCTGTGGTATGTAGTTAGCAGGTATTGAGTTCAAATCCTGGCCCTGGGAGCTGGCCTTGGTGATACATAGCAATCATATCACATGGGAGGCTAAGGCAGGGGGACCTCTAGTTCAAGTTCAGTCTGGGCTTCACTGTCCCTCCCCCCACACGACAAATAGAGTCCTACCTCTGCCACGTGCTAGCTGTGTGACCTGCACACATCTGTTTGTCCTGCTGAGCCTGTTTTCCTGTCTATCACAGAGGTGATAAAGATGTTGAATATGTGGTTCACAGTGGATACCTAGTATAACATCTGCCATTGAGGTCCTGGAACAGGCTTGGGTGGCTCTGGGTCTGACCCAGGAGCGTCAGCTGCTCTGTCTCCAGCTGATGGGGAGATGCCCAGAGATACTGTGCAGAAAGGAGCTGGCTCTGGCTGGAGGTCTGGGGCTTGGGAAGAGGGAACAGAAGAGCTTGTGAGCAGAGAAGTCACAGCTTCTGGCCTGGGTCCTCTGGGAGGTTTTCTGTAGGGGTGAAGCTTCTGGGATTGGATTTCCTAAGGCTAGGACAAGGCAGTGGAAAGAGGAGGCAAGGCTGGGAAAGCCACACAGTAGAATAGGATGGTTTTGGTACAAGGATGTGTAGTCTGACACCAGCTTCAGCATCGCTGAGCCTTGAAAGAGGAGAGGAGCCAGATGCAAGAGTCTGAAGAAAGGGCTGGGAAGATGATGCAGCGATTAAGGGCCCTCGCCACCCTGCAGAGGACCCGGAACCCTCGGCAGTTCCCATCACCCATGTCTGGTGGCGCACAGCCTCCTGTAACTCCAGTTCCAGGGGATCAGATGTCCTCTTCTGGTCTCTGAGGACACCTGAACTCATATGGTGTCTGTAACTCACAGAGGGACACACACACACATACATACACATCAAAAAAAAAAACAACCCTGATTATATGACTTTTTAAAATAAATGTTGCCAGACGGTGGCATAAACTTTTAATCCCAGAACTCGGGAGGCAGGGGGCAGGTGGATCTCTGTGAGTTTGAGGCCAGCCTGGTCTACAGAGCGAGTTCTAGGACAGCCAGAGGTACATAGTGAGACCCTGT
>CM053746.1:17543165-17557718 GCA_028658305.1 Pachyuromys duprasi | reverse complement strand
GGCCGTAAACATTCCAACCAAGATGGGCTTTTGGAAGGTGGATGGGAAAACCCACCAGTCCATCTGGATAATGGAATAT
Source organism: Pachyuromys duprasi (assembly GCA_028658305.1). Lineage (NCBI taxonomy): Eukaryota > Metazoa > Chordata > Mammalia > Rodentia > Muridae > Pachyuromys > Pachyuromys duprasi. Next base: position 17,557,639 of record CM053746.1, on the reverse strand, counting down.
TTCTGAGTGCTAAAATAAATGAGCTGCCAAGATGTGAAAAGACACGGAAGGAAGTTAGATGCTCACTAAGGGGAAGAGGCCTGTTTGAAAAGCCTCCAAAAGGTTCGATTCCAGTTCATTCTGGAAAGAGCAAAAGGGGGCAGTAACAGTCAGTGGGCACCAGGAGTTGAGGGGAGGGAGGAATGGGTGGGTGTGCAGAGGGTATTTAGGGTGGGCAAATTACATTGTGTGATACGATGAAGCACATCCCATACGTTTGTCACAGAGCATAGCAAGAGGGAATGAACCCTAATGTTCCTACGGGCTTTGGGTGATGCTGGTATGCCAGTGTGGGTCTGTGTAGCCATGTGTCTCTCTTTCAGGATGTTCCTGTCGGGGAGGCTCTTGGAGGTGGGGCAGAGAAGGAAGCCCACAGGAATTATCTGTCCTTGTCACTTGTTTAGTGCCCCTAAAGCCACTTGTTTTGTTTTGTTTTTTGTTTTTTGAGACAGGGTGTTATGCAGCACAACCCAGGCTAGCCTCGAACTTGCTATTTAGCTGAGATTGACTTAAAAAAAAAAAAAACAAAAAACAAAATACAACCCTCCTACCAGGGTCTCATGATATATCTCTGGTTGGTCTGGAACTTGCTATGTAGACCAGGCTGGCCTTGGACTCACAGAGATCCTCATGCCTCTGCCTCCCAAGTGCTGGGACTTAAATCCTGGCCGCCAAGCCTAGTGCAAGGATGACTTTTGACCTCTGACCCTTCTGCTGCCACCTCCTGAGTGCTGGGGTGATGGCTGTGTGCTTGCACCGCTGGTTAACAAAAAAATAGAGTTTACTTTTTAAAAATCCCATCAAAACAGTAAACTCCTAAAAGATGAATGACCCCTTCTGTGAGCTGAATGACCCTTCGGCCAGACAGCCACCTCTGCATCTTCTCTTTGTCCCCGTTCTATATTCCTGTTCCTTCGCCTTCCGGCCTGCTTCCATGCTTCCTCATCCCACATCTCTGTCGCTAGGCTCTCCCCTGGTCAGCCTCTTCCTAGGGTCTTGATGGGCCTTTTTCTTGACAGGGAGCCTGAGATCCTGTGCAAGAGGCTGGGCGTGGTGGCATGCTCCTCTTACGACCCCAGCACTCTGCAGGCTAAGGCAGGACTCTTGAGAGTTCAAGGCCAGCCTGAGCTACACAGCTGTAACCAGTATCAAAAAGAACAAAAAGAAGCCAAAGCCAGGTTCGAGGTGGCCCATGCCTGTAATCCCAGCAGAGGCAGAGGCAGGCAGATCTCTGTGAATCCAAGGCCGGCCTGGTCTACTGAGTGAGTCCAGAATGCTCAAAGCTACACAAAGAAACCCTGTCTCTAGATTACAAGGAGAAAAAGAAAAAAAAAAAAAAGCCATGCATTGAGGCATGCCTTTAATCCTGGCACTCATTAGGCAAAGGCAAGAGGTAGTCAGGAGACCCTGTCTCAACCAATGACAACAGCAGAAGCTGATGTGGCAGTGTAAGCCTCCACCTGTAATCCCAGCACTCAGGAGGCAGAGGCAGGAGGATCACTGAGTCTGAGGCAGTCCACTAAGGCAACATAAAGAAAATCCTACAAAAACAACAACAACAAACAAACAAACAACAAAGAAGCAGGTGTGATGCCAGTGTCTGAAATGCCAGCACTTGGGAGGCCAAGGTAGAGAGGTGGCCACAAGCCTGAAGCTATCATGGGCTACCCAGAGGAAGATGTCCCTCACCCCCACCTCCCCATGTCACACACACAGCTGGCTGTGGACCAGGCAGGCCCCTCCTCTTTCTTTAGACAAAAATTCCCTTCCCTCCTTCACAGCCTCCTGGCCTTTGCCAAAAGCAGAAGATCACTCATATTTCTCTCTTCTGGGCCTCTGAAGCTTGACCCCAGACAAAGTGGAGGTGTGCCTCTGTGTGAACATTTTACCCCTGTCATTAGCTCTAAGGCGTGTGTGTGCTCTGTACTTGTGGGCTTGTTTCCTGTCTATGGGCATGGTGTTATTTGAGTGCCAGGCTGATGTGGGTACAGGGGGGTCTCCCTACATTTGGAGTTACTTCTTTCTGGAGGCTGTGGCCTCCTGAAAGATCAGTCTCTCTACTTCAGCTTTTCTCTCCTTCAAGCCTTTGAACAACATCTTTCCCAGGTCTCCGCACTGGCTATAGGAAGCCTTCCCTTTGGGTTTACCTTCTCATCTGCTCAGCCCTACCTCCAGGGAAGCCACATCCTCACAGGATGTCTGTATATCCCTTTAAGCCCAAGAAACTGAAGACAGGGATGGGGCTTTCACTTATATGGAGTGTTTCAAGGTGGCCTAATGGTCTGGTAGGAGGGAGTAAAGTGGAACCACTCAGAGGGCCAGAAATGATGCTGGAACTTTTGGGGCACAGAAGCTAAAACAAAACAAAACAAAACAAAACAAATGGAGGTATCATCCCTAAAAAATTGCTTCTGGGGGCTCAGAGGTTAAGAGCACTGGTTGCTCTTCCAGAGGTCCTGAGTTCAATTCCCAGTGAACACATGGTGGCTCATAACTATAATGAGATCCGATCCCTCTTCGGGCGTGCAGATGTATGTGCAGACAAAGCATTGTATACATAATTTTAAAAAATCTTTAAAAAAAAATCGAGAGCAGCCAGGTGTGCTCAGTCGCTAGAAGGCAATGGTCCCCCCAGGCCTGAGCTGGAGCCCAAGCAGGGTAGTGCATACTTGTAAGGTCAGCACTCAGGAGCCTGAGGTAGGCAGATCAAGAGTTTGAGGCCAGTCTGGGCTACATGCGACACTATCTCAAAAACCCAAGGGCTGAGGAGATAGCTCAGTCGTAAAACACTGGCCTAAATATGCCCAGGGCCCTGGCCTTGATCCTGGCACCTAAAACAAAACCAAACAAAACAAAGCAACAAAACAAAAACTCTCCACCGGGGCCAGCACTGGAGGCTTTAATGTGGGTTTGTCTAGTTATTTCTCTGAGGGTGTGGGGATGACAGCTTAAAATGGATTTTCAGCAATAATGGATTCCCTTTCTTGGTTCTTGGCATCGAGCTGCAACACAAAAGAGACAGTGTCACTAGGGCATCAGGGTACGGGGATTCTCCCACTGCACCTGTGGGGGCAGTTGGTGTTCTGTTCTTTGTCTACATATCACCAGAGGGCTGTCTCATGCTCACGCTCCTTCATGGAGGTGTCCTGGGCCCTAGGAATGCGACCGCCACACCCTCAGGAGGCAGACGGTGAAGGTGTCTGCTCCATGAGGCCCTGCCCATTCTGAACCCAGGTTTCCATCCTTGCCCTGGGGAGCTCACCCTCCATGGTCCCCAGACCTCCTCCGGCCCTGGCTTTGCTGGTGTACCTCAGGACACCGGAATCTTGTTTGTAGCAGCCTTTGTGAGGTCACTGAGGTTGGGCCCTCAACTAAGCTTGCCTGTGTCCCCTGCCCAGCCCCTCCCCCATCCATTCCACTGTTTGACACCCCACCTGGCTATGTGAGTCCACCCCACATGCTAGTGCGGGCCCTTGTGGAAGCAGGATAACATCACTCACTCTTCTTTGGGTCCCTGAAACTGAGGGGATGTGCTTGATGCCTGGACAAGCTTCACTTCCCCTTGGATGGTAGCCTTCTTGAGCCCATTCTTGCTAAAATCTAGGTAAGAGACATTCCTGGTCTCCCGAGTCCAAGATGTGTGACTTGTATCTTTGGGTGATTTATTTTGCTTCTCCGAAGATATCTGGGTGATCTGGGTAGCCTGAGCAAACTCGATGGCCTGGACAGGCTGGCAAAGCTCTAGAGATGTATTCTGGGACTTCTCAGAGGTAACTTTGATCATATTCTCTAGATTGGGTGTCTCCACATTGCTGGAGGAGGCCACAGCTAGGGAAGATGCAAAATTGATCAGATCTGCCAGGCCCATGGCTGCAGGCAGGCTGGTGCAAGACATTCGGGGGCTTGCTGGCAGGGGGGCGCTGTCTGTGAGGGCCTGGGATATGGTCACAGACTTCTTTTCCCGGGGGCTCTTGTGTTTTTCTAAGGCGCGCTGTAGGCTGTGCTCTGACGCCTGGATGAGCTTGTTTGACCAGAAAAGGTGCTTGGAGGTCTGCACGCGGATGGAACGAAACTCGTCCGACACCTGCCCTTCCTCCCTTTTGCTTGAGTTTGCACTAAGGGTCCAGGTCCTGTTTGTGGGTGACAGCTCTTTCTCACTAGGTTTGCATGGCCGATCTTTCTCATAGGACTTGAGGGGTTCGATCCTGCGGTTCTGCTGCTCTGGATTTTCAGAGACGAAGTCCCCTTTGGCCTTAGAGGGTAGTGCTGGCTCCATCTCTTCCAGCTGTGGTACTGGGCCTAGGTCTGGGTCTGGGTGCGCTTTGGGTAGGGGGTCCTGTTTTGGCAATTCTGCTTCCAGCTGAAAGGTGTCAAGTGAAAGTGAGACAACACGAGCTGGACAGCCCTTCCTCCCCCAGGACTCCCCCGACACCAAGCCCCTGTCCTGCTCCTGTGTGGCACCCTACCCGATCCTTGTCTCCGTTCGCTTCTTCTTGGAGACCTGCCCGGGACAGGCAAGGCAGTGCAGGCAGGCACTGAAGCACATATGTGGTCTGATACTACAGTCCCAGAATGGCCAAGCATAAAGACCCTGCCCTCTTGCCTGCTACCTCTGCATAAGGTGTGATAGTCTCACCTCTGGTTCTTCCTCCTCTGTTTTTCCATGGGTGTGGTAGTAGTCATTCCTGAGGCAGAAGGAGTCAAAATGGGTGACAAAGATTCAGGGGAAGGATTGTCAGGGGAAGGATCTCTAGGGTCCTCGAAGCCTTGGCCTTGTACGGGGGGAAGGGGAGCTGGCAAGAGCCCCCCACTGTGCCTGTTTTATGAGGAAGTCTGGAGTGTGGTGTTCTTGTGCACGCACGCGCGCGCACGCACGCACGCACGCGCACACACACACACACACACACACACACACGCACACACACACACGGAGACCAGAGGTTGACCTTAGGTGTCTGCCTGAGTTATTTTCCACCTCACTTCTTAAAGACAGGCTGTCTCTGAGTGTGGAGCTCACTGATTTGCTAGAGTGGCTGGCCAGTGAGCCCCTGGGGTCTTCCTGCTTCCACCTCCCAGCTCTAGGAGTTAGCACAGTCAGGTTTTCACATGGGGGCTGGACATCTGAACTCAGGCCCGCACGCCGTGCACTGTGAACTGTATTCGTGAGCTGGTGACATTCTTAAGATCCCCCGAGCGTCACGAGTTTCTGGAGGGCTTGTCAACCCGCTCTTCAACACCATTTGGTTGGAGAAGGGACCTGGGAATCTTCATTCTTATTAAGGGTTACAGCTGAACCATCATGCCCAGAAAATGGCTCCCTGTCCGGGCAAAGTCCAGAGCGAGGCCCATTGCTCATCTACCCACTGACAGATGTGGGTTGCCGTGGGGGAAATGCAGGGCCCCCTCACTTCTCATTCCCTACTCCTAGTTAGTTGCTCCTGTCCCCTCTTCAGGTTCCTGTCATTCCCTACCCCAGACAGCTCTATCTGCCCTCAGCAAGGCCGCCAGGTCTCCATGTGCTCTACCGTAGCCCTCCACCAGGGCTGGCGGCTGAAGGCAGGGTGGGGGCTGGGGTATGTGTTGGAGGGTGTAGGCAACCCCAGCCGTTTATCTGGACACTGGCCCAGAGGAGACTTTTGAAAAGGAGCTAAAGAGAAGGAGATCCCAGTTGGGCGGGAGTGCACGGTGTTTGAGGGAAGGGCTGAGAGCTTTTCTTTTCGGGGTGGGGGAGGGCAGGGAGGAGGGATGCCCTGTGCTGGCCTGGCAGGAGCCGGTCCTCACGTTCTTTCCACGATGTCCACTGAATTCTTGCCACAGCAGGGGAATGCACTGACATCTGGCAGGGAGAGAAAAAGGAAAGGACAGGGAGCTTCGGGTGGGAGCAGTCGCTGGGCTGGTGCCAGTTTCTCCTGCCCCTCTGCCCTCCGCTCCAGCCCATCCACCATCATCCCTTCTCATCCCCTTGCCAGGGCCACCAGTCCTGTCTACTACCCGCTGCTTGCCATCTTGGCCTCGATCCCATCTCTTGGACCTATTGCCTCTTCCACAAGCATCTATGCCCGCAGGACTGCAGACCTCACTGGCTCTACACACAGCGCTTTCCACAGAGGCTTCCCACAGCTGGTGGTTGCTAAGTCAAGGACTTGAACGCAGGCTTCAGAACTCCCTTCACCTTCAGCTCTGCCATCCTCCACATCCCTGAACAACTCCCCACTCCAACTTCTTCAACCCTGCTGCTTCCTGAGCCCTTTCTGGCCACCTACCATAGACCCAGGCCAAGGCCTGTGTTCAGGGCCTCACTTCTGGGTGGCGACCTTGAATCACTCCTTGAAGTCGTAGGAGGTGGAGTTTCTGGGGACATCCTGGAGCAAGGAGAGGGCCAGGAGGCTTTCCATCCTCTACTATAGAAACTGTCCTTCACCCACTAGAGGTGGGGCACCAGGCTGTCTTAGTCTCTGCTCCCCAGGGAGCGACAAGCATTGATGGTGAGGGATCTTGGCTTTCATGCATTGTACAAAGTGGGTTCCCATGAGCCCAGGGCAGAGCAGGAAGTGTTAGCCTCGCTTCTTGGCTGAGGATTGCTCCCCAGATTGTATCAGAAGCATGAGAGCGCACTGTGGCGGCTTCTTGGGGATGGAAGGGGTGGTCCTTGCATGCCTGGTCCTAGGCTAAGGGTTCAGGCACATGTGTACCTCAGCCTGGCCTGATCTTAGGTCAGCTGTGTGGTGAGGCTCTGAGAGAAGCACCACAGACAGGAAGGCCAGCCCTGCTTCCTAGACCCACAGGCCATCCTGGCTTTCTTTACTCATCTTCCTTCTCCAGCTTCGGCTCCATTCAAGCCCACGCTGGACACCCCTGCCCCTCCCCCCCAACCATAGAGCCTTCCTTGGTCACTAGGCAATTTTCCTGGACATCTGATCATCACACAACTTCAACCCCTCCATAAGCTGCAACTGGGTATGGACAGAGGGTGAGTTACGATTTTGTAAGCAGCACTGGGGTCTGGAAGACGGCGTCCGATGTTGGCTCAGCCTGGGACTTCTGGCTTGACTTGATGGAAAGTCAAGCAGCAGTCTGTGACGTGTGAGATGTTTTCAGCGTCCGGTTGCCGCTGAGTCTAGTAATGGGTACCATTTCATCTCCTGCAGGTGTGCTAAAAAACCCATCAGCTGTGATACACTTTGCTTGGAGAACCCACTGGATTTGTACGTGGAAAAGAACGTGGGCGAATCAAGACGTTTGTTTCTTCCTTCCATGCCTAGTGTCTTTTGTTTCTTCCCTTTTTACACTGGGAATAATCACCATAGTTGTGGATCGAGGGTGGACAGCCTTGTTTCATTACAGCCCCCTCCGCCCCGCCCTGTGTTCTCGGAAAATTCGCATCCCATCTTTATGATGCTAGAGGTGGTTTTCTTCCTAGGTGCAGTTTATCAGGTTGAAGTTTCCTTTTCTACTTTGCTGAGTTGATTTTTAAAAAAAATATTATTATTACTATTATTCTCATCATTTTAGGACAGGGTCTCACTATTGTAGACCAGGCTGGCCTCAATTCACAACAATTTTCTTCCCTTTGCCTGCTGAACGTTGGAATTAAAGGCATTCATCACTACACTTAGCCTCCAATTATCATTGTCATCGTCTTTTTTAAAATATATTTTTATATTTAAAGTGTATTTTAAAAGATTTAGTTATCAAATATATCGCATTCTGCCTGCATGTGTTGCCTGCACACCAGATCTCATTATAGATAGTTATGAGCCACCATGTGGTTGCTGGGACTTGAACTCAGGACCTTTGGAAGAAAAGCCAATGTTCTTACCCTCTGAGCCATCTCTCCAGCCCCTTAAAAGTGTATGGGCAGCATACAGTCTCACTTTTTCAATCTCCCCAACCTGGAAACTGGAGCTAGAGCCTTGCGTGCCAGGCAAGCATCCCATCAGCTCAGCTCTGTCCGTGCCCAAGCATCATTTTTTTCGGTATACTCATATAATCTCTGCTGTTTGCAAGTGGCTGGGGTTGGGGACGGGGAAGTGCTGGAGACGGAGCCAGGGCAAGGCTCTTGTCCATGCTAAGCACTTGCTTTAGAAGGGAGCTACGTGCCAGCTGCCTTTTGTGTTTAAATGGATTGTTCTGTCATTTGCTCACACGTGTCATTTCGCTTTTTTTTTTTTCAAGCCTCCTTTAGATTATGTATTTGTATTCGTCCACTGGATTCTCACAGCTGGCTTGTTATTTTTAGTTTCTTTAAGGCAGTGGGTCACGACCCCTTTTGAGGGTCGAATGACCTTTTCACAGGGCCATCGGAAAACACAAGAGATTTATATTACATACACACAACAGTAGCAAAATTACAGTTATGAAGCAGCAATGGAAAGAATGTTATGGTTGGGGTCACTGCAACATGAGGAGCCGTATTAAAGGGCCGCAGCATTCGGAAGGTTGAGAACCACCGCTTTAAGGCTTTGACCATGCAACTTTAACTTATCATTGTTTATCTTCAAATGGTAAGAGGATAACATACCAATCTGCGTATAGTGAGATGACCCTTAACAGTGTGTTGTCATTGCCTCCTTATGACCAGTTATTCAAAGTGGAGCTTAGATATAAGACAGGGCTGAGATATTGCTCATTGGTACAGAATCTGCCGAATATTTGGAAGTCTCCTCTGTTTAATCCAGAGAGAGAGAGAGAAAGAAAGAGAGAGAGAGAGAAGGGGGGATATATGAATATTAATTCATAATGATTAACTAAGCAAGGAGAACAGCCCACCGGAGAGCTCTTTTTGCTTCCGGAATGTGGAAGGCACAAGACTGGAGGAATAGTTATCTGATGGAATGGGGCAGATGCTATGGAGAAAGACCAAAGACCATGATGCTGAGCCGATCTGTCCAGGTGAGTTCCGTGTGCAGCTCAGAGCTGCACGGTATAAAGGCAGGGGTCAGGGGTTGAAGGTGCTCTTCTCCTCCCTGGGTAAGGCATCCAAAGATGCTGACGTTCCCATGGTGCCACTGCTTCCTGTCTTACTACCCTTAAGTGACACTGGCTAGGCAGCAAGACCTACAGTTGAAGGAACCCCAACAAGCTTCTTAAATGATTTCATTTCTGAACAGGGGCAACTGAGGGCCACCAGAGATTTGATGAAACTGTCATTATGCAGATGAGAATTGATTCTGGAATACCAAAGCTAACTTGAGAAACAGAAGAATACTACTTAAAAGAGAAGCCAGTCATTTTCAGTGATTCAAGGACGATACTATAAATGTATCCTATTGAAAAACCCAAGATGCTATGAAAAAGAATTACAGAAGGAAGCTTTTGGGCAAATAGCACTGGAAAACAAGATAGAGTGGACCCCAAATATCAAGCTACAGTGAGAGAAGAGACTCCATAAGGAATCGCTTCTCTTTTACACATGTACACGGGTGTGCACACGCATGGAGAAGCTAGAGGTCAGCCTTGCGTGTCCTTGCTCAGGAGTCTCCCGCTTGTTTTTTGAGGCAGGGTCTCTCACTGTCTAATGAGGCCAGACGGTCTCAGGGACCCTCCTCTCCTGTCTGCCTTCTTAGCATTCAGAATTTAGGCACTGTTGCCTGTCATTTTACGTGGGTCCTGGGGGTTGAGCTCTTGTTTCTCCTGCTTGCCATGTTCTGACAACTCTCTCCTCCACCCAGGACATCTACGGAATCTAGAAGGGGAGGTCTAGAAAGAACAAAAGTTGGAGAAGAAACAGGTAAGAATTTCCCTTAGATGGAAGGGTGTCACCGGCTAAGAGAGGCTAACCGAATGCTGGCAGATCCAGCTGCTGTGGTCATCGTTTACCTCTGGAGCAACTGGTTCACAAATGCGTTTTATTTTCATTTTTTACGCACATGTCTATATATGCATGTTTGCACGTGTGTGGGTGCTGTGCATGTAGAAGCTGGAGGTGGTCGGTAGGAATCCCAGTAACTTATTAAGAAGAAAAACTAGTTTACAAACCCAGGAACTTATAAGAGCAAGAAACTCATTCTGGCAGCAGTCACTAATATAATGGTTGGCTTTAAAATTCAGATTCGTTTTTAACCTAGAACTTTTTTTTTTCCTTTTAGTTTTTCCAGACAGGGTATCTCTGTGTAGCCTTGGCAGTCCTGGAACTCGAGCTGTATAGACCAGGCTGGCCTTGAACCTCAGAGAGATCTGCCTGCCTCTGCCTCTGGAGTGCTCCAGATCAAAGGCATGCACTACTACTGCCCGGCCTTTTTTTTTTTTTTTTTAAGTTAAAAATGACTGGTCTGAGGCTGCTCTGAAACGTCCTGGTGGGGAGCATTGATTTTTTTCATCCGCAAATAAACTCTTCAGCACCCTTGCGTTAGGGGTATTTTTTTGCTTTGAAAAGTTGAGAAGGAAATACTCTCAGTCACTGTATTCAGGGGTTGAGGAATAGAGGGGGACAAGCCTCACCCCTACACCATGGTGCTCTCGAGACCGTGACCACACGTTTTCCCTGGAAGGGGCCTTAAATCTCACTATCTTTAAAACACCACGCAGTGCACCCACTTTCTTGACTCCTGGCTTCCCACTGTGATGACGCCAGGCCTAAACGATCGAGCGAGGCCTTCTAGACTTCACTGCCCGGCCCACCCACCTGAGCACGTGGTCTTCTACTGACGCTACCCTAGACCCTCTGCGGGACGCTTTGGGTCTCTGATCTTCAGAATAGCTCACAAGGTGGATTGGGCGACCGCCTTCGCAAAGACTTTAAATTCCTAACTCCACTCTGCCAGACGTGCGCACGTGCACCCGCGAGCGGAAACCCGTTGCGCTCAGTTCATTAAGACCCCGGCCCGATCCAGTCCCAATTTTTGCAGAGCGCGGGGCTGCAGCAGTAACCAAAGGCACTCCGAGGGGATTCGCTGGGGTCAGCGTTCCTTTCCACTCCCCAGGCCAACTCTGGGTCAACCGTTCATTTTCCCTTCCTCCGCCTCCACCCCTCCATCTCTGGCTCCGCCCACCGCTGGCCCGCCGGCTCCTACCTGTCACCCCCATGCTCACGGAGGCTTTGTCCCGGAGGCGGGGAGCGGGCTGGTGGCTGCTGCCCCTCCGCCTCCAGTGCGCTCTTTGGCTAGCCGGGTGGAGGCACGCTGCAGGTGATGGGGGCGCTGGCGCCTGTGATGCTGCGGCTTCTGTGACGTTCTGGCCAGGGATCTGGCAGGCTGGAAACTTGAAGGTTCACGCTAAGGATGTGGGTGGGAGCAGCTGAGGCTTGGAGGTCTAGAAGCCAGAGTCCCCTGGATCAAGACCGGGAGGGGGAAGGGGGGAGCTGGCCAGGTATATGGACAGCAGCCCTTGGTAAGGACAGGTCCGGTGTGTGCGTGTTGTTCAAGATTCCTTCAAGGATGGTTGATTTGTAATCCAAGCTGTACATATATGCAGCACACACAGGCGTGCATAGCTTCCCAGGGTGACCATTACATTTATTATCTGTGTGTGAACATTTGCATATCATGCCGAGTGTGTGGAGGTCACAGGGAATTGGTCATCGCCTTCCACCATGTGACTCCTGGGATGGAATTAAAGTTGTCAGGTATAGTGTTAGGCCCCTTTACCCAGAATTACTTCAGCCGGCTTTGTCCCCCCTCCCCCCTCAGCTGGACATGGTAAATAAACCCTTATTTAATTCCAGCAATGGGGAGGCGAAACAGGAGGATTTCTGTGAGTTTGAGGCCAGCCTGGTTCACATACTGAGCTTCAGGACAGTCAGAGCTACATAGTTGAGACCCTGTTTCCAGGCCCCACTCCCAATTATTTTTTTCTTTTGAGATAAAGTCCCATGTAGCCAAGGCCAGCCCCACATTCTTCATGTAGCTCAAGGCTGGATTACAGGTGGGCACCAGGATTCAGCTCTTTTTAGGGACTCGAGCCGTATCAGACAGTGCACCTCTGTCCTCTGCCACTCTCTGCTCCATGATCAAGGAAGTCATGCTGGGAAAGTCATCACAACTTCATGCCGATGTTCAAATGGGCACCAGGTAGGTCCCTCTGGCTGCCAGGCCTCAGGACAGGTGAGGGTGGGTGGCAGCTTTGCATCATGCAAGCCACTCCTGTTCTGGTGCTACTGGGCTCCTTTGCATCTTGGCGGCCTCCTCTCAGCCTGAGAATTTGGCTAGGGATGCCCTGGCTGCTACAGGACATGGGCAGCCTGCAGAGTGGAAGGTCTGAGCGGGATACGGTAGGACAGGTAACCCCACCTCAAGGGCTGAGTCGAGTCCTTGCCCCCAACAATGGGGAGACAGAGGAATCATCCACCCCAACAGTGGAGTGCAGCAAGCAGGCAGGCAAAAGAGGAGACACCACAGCCTACACACACCCAGCATCATTCCAAACTTTATTGCTTGCAGTGCTCAGCACCTCCCAAACGCAGCACCATGGCTGCAGCTCTTCACGAGGGCCAGAAGCAGCCTAACTCCTAGCCAACAGCTGGGCAGAAACTATCCTGGCTGGCTGGGGTGGAGGTGGGGGGGGGATGAGCTTCTCCAGAGGAGGGGTCTCTGCACCCCTCCCCACAATAATTCACAGTTAACTTAATGCTACATGAGTCCTAAGCAGCTATTCCCAAGTCCCACCAGGGGAAGCTCTGGCTGGGACAGTGCCGGTTTGGTGCTCATCTTCAATCTGAAAGAAGCTTGAGGTGAGTCAAGCCCGTGTGGACGATGGGTCGAGACAGTCCCTTCCCCATCCCCTGGCCTGCTTGTGCCCATGCAGAGCCAGTGCTCTGCTGGAAGGAAGCCAGGAAAGTGCTTTTGAGGTCATCAGAGTACAAAGTGCTGCTGGCAGCATCTTGCCACCACGAAGCTGGCAAGCTGGATTTTGACCGCTTGCCCTGGAGGGTAAGTGGCTTTCTTTAGCATCTATCATTCACGGACTGTTCCTATCAGGTGGGTCTCAGATCATCCTTCATTTTCACAGATAAGGGGTTAGAGTGCCAGCTAGCTGGAGGGTAGGCCTCAGTGAGACCTGTATCCAGCACCCACAGACTTGAGGTCTGAGAATCACTTCTCAGGAGCTCAACTCAGGACCTGGGCTGCAGTAACCTGCAAGTGTGGTACATTCCACCAAGGAGCTAGTGTCCTTCCTGCTCTCTCCATGTCACACTAGTCAATGGCCAGGGAGGCTAGACAAAGGGTGGGGGCCCCTGGCAGGCACACCTGCTGCCCTGTCCCTGTCTGAGCTGGGCGGGTACCTTTAGACATTCTTCTGCCTTCCTAGGGGTACCTGCTCTTTGTGACCCATGCTAGAAGCTGCTCCCCAACTGGTGGCAAAGTGCTGACTGATCGTGTGGGTCTGGCTACCTTGCTTGGAGCATCACAGAGAGCATGGGTGCTTTTCCTGGGGGGTGAGACCCCTGTCTTCCTCCTGAGGGCAGTTTCTCCCACCAGGGGCCAGCAGCACTCAGGAGGCAAGCCCTGGGCTTAGTGCTGAACCAGGGACCGGCAGATCTCCCTGAGCAGACTCAGCTGGCATCTCAGGGCAGCTCCGTGTACTGAGATTCAAAGGAAGCCTGCTGTGGCCAGAGAGGAGGTGGTGATGGTGGACGGGGCTAGGGCCGGTTCTCCAGCTGGCCATGCTTGACCCTCCAGCTCCAGGCAAAGCTGCCATCGGGGGCCAGGGTGCACTGCAGGTCGATGCCCGAGTCTGGCACCTCCATGTCATAGCGAACAGGCTGTCCGTCTTTGGTCACCAAGCTGAAGGCGGGGGCTGGGATCTGTGAGTACAGCAAACCAGTGGTGGCATGGGGTGAGAAGCCAGCTAGAGTGTGAAGCTGATGGTCCCCAAACATTTTGGGGAGACATCTTCTGTCAAACAGGCAGCGGGCAGAGAGCACTGCTTGTCCATTCTAGAGGACTCGCCGAGTCCTTCCTAGCCCAAGTGTGGGTCCAGAGATCCTCAGCTCCCCCTCCCTGTCCTGCCCTGAGACCTGGAGGACGGCTAAGCCTTGGGCCACTCTTCCCTACTGCTTATTTAAAAGTCTTCCTACTGAAGAACTCTGTCCCTAAGGGCCACCTGCTTCCTTACCTGTCTGCTGATGCCAGTTGCAATGTCTCCCACCTTGACCCGGTGGAATTCCCGGATGTGCAAGTGCTCACCATTGAGAGACTGTATTTGGACCTTGACACCTACAAGGCAAAGGCTGACAATGAGGGCAGGGCAGTGGCTGGCTACCCAGAGAGCAGGGACCTGGCAGGGCCAACCTCTGTGACGTCACTCCGCCCTCACAGAGGGGAGCAGGTCTGGCTGGAGTAAAGCAGCAGAGAGGAAATTTAGGTTAAGGAGCCCTAAGAGGACACAGCGCCCTCTGGCAAGCTACACCTGGAATTTGGCCTGGACCCTGCTAATTTGGCTCCCAGGGCAAAGTAATATTCTACTCGGGATGTATAGCAAAAAATGCACTGAAGACA
>CM053746.1:17481497-17543065 GCA_028658305.1 Pachyuromys duprasi | reverse complement strand
TTTTTTTTTTTTTTTTGAGACAGGGTTTCTTTGTATAGCCCTGGCTGTGCTGAGATCTCCCTCCCAAGCGCTGGCATTAAAGTCATGTGCCACCCACCATTGCCTGACTATCCTCTTCTTTCTTTTTCTTAGTCAGCTGAAGCAAGTGTGATAACATGTAGCCATTTCAAAGTCTAACTTTATAGACTAACTTCCTCTTTTAGTACAGCACAGTCAGGGCTCAGTGGTGGGCCACTGGGCCAGGGCTGAGTAGCTCAGTGGTAGCCCACTTGCCCAGCATGTACAGAGGCTGTGGGGGTTCAGTCCTCAGCACCACAACAAAAAGAGACGATGCATTAATATTATTTTCCTTAACTGAACCCCTCTGTAAAGCTATTTTATGAGGGGTAGTAAGTGCTTCTGTCATTTCAAAGTTTACTTCAGAGTTTGGTTAATGCGCGGACTACTCCATGTTTTTGTGTTAAAATGTGTAAAGAGTATAATGAATTGTGTGCAATTTTAGCTTCTCAGAATCCACTTTAAAACCTCTAAGAAGAGGAATACAGGTGTCTCATCTATTCATAGAAATAAAAGACTTCCTTTCATTCTTGTTTGTTTGTTTGAGGGTTTCTCTGTGTAGCCCTGGCTGGCCTGGACCACTCTGTAGACCAGACTGTCCTCGAACTTCAAGATCCGTCCTCTGCCTCTCCACTGTTGGCATTAAAGGCATGTGCCACCACTGCCTGGAATAATAGACTTCCAGTCCCGGCTTCTTCTCTGGCAGAGTGTCAAGGATGTCAGACGACTACCCTACCACTAAGTACCCTCTAAGCCTTGTGAGTCCCTCATGACAACATTAGGTCCAATCAAATATTTTTTAAATAACAAGCCAATTCCAGAAAATTCAAGATCTAACAGAGACTACTGTTTTTTTAAGTGTGGAAGAGAGAAAATTCTAAAACTGTAACAGGCAAGTTAGGCTCCCCATCTTGACTCAGTAAACATTTTACTTAAATAAATGCCACCCCAATCTTATAGGATGTCATTTCTGATGCATTTTGAGCACTAGTTCCTTTGAGTCATAACATCCCAATTTTAGTCCAGACAGGAAGCAAGCTCATCATGCTTCCACTCGCTTCCAACATTCTTAAATTAGACTGTAGGCAACTTAAGAGTGTCTCTGAGCTCAAGTGGCTACTGGCAAGGCCTTGGGGTGAGTCACACTGGGCTGAGGGGGGCTGGTACCTAGTAAAATCCTAACATAACCACAGCTGAGCTTGAAAACAGGCATTTAGATGCCTCCTCATCTTCGGACTTCAGAGCGGGGGGGGGGGGGGATGCCAGCAACCTTGTTGCTGATTTTTTTTTTTTTTAAGATTTATTTATTATGTACACAGTGTTCTGCCTGCATGTGCACCTGCATGTCAGAAGAGGGCACCAGATCTCATTATAGAAGGTTGTGAGCCACCATGTGGTTGCTGGGACTTGAACTCTGGATCTCTGGAAAAGCAGGCAGTACTCTTAACTCTTGACTTCTCTCCAGCCCCCCTGTTGCTGATTTCTTGATTAGTGTGGCCACTTTCCTCCCCACACTGCTTGCTTTCTGTGACTCTACTGGTAGCCAATGGTTCACCACTCTTCACCTGGAAAGCCTTGTGGGTGGTCAGGCTTTCAGTCTAAACCCAACTTTTCAGGCAAGGTTGTGAGGTTCCGAGTGGCAGGCAAGGTTGTGAGGTTCCGAGTGGCAGGCTTGTTCCTCCCTCAGCCAATGAACAGGCCAGTGAACTCTCTCTCCACACTCCGCAGTCCTGGGCAGGAGTGGGCTGGAAGAGGGACTGAGAAGACCTTACCGTTGAAGTAGCTTGGGGTGTCCGTGGGCCGCCCCCGGGCCAGCACCATGCTGCAACTGGGGCTTCTTGCTTCTGCCTGGCTGCTCCATGAGTGCACGCCGGAACTCAGGGTGTCACGTGAGCTCTGAGAGGCCTTGGATGGGTTCTGAACAGGAGAGCAGGCAAGGCTCAGGCCTGTGCTCAGGAAACCCTCTGGCCTTGGTTTCCTTTGGGACAAAAGGACCTGGGCCTCTCCTGCCTGTCCTAGGCTAAATGGGGAAGGTGCATTTCTGTGGGGACCAAAGCTAACTCCCCCCTTCCTCCCCACTCTTACTACCTGAAGCTTTTCCTGACTCCTAGTAGTGTTGAAGGCATACTGCCTCAGTCTGGGGAGCAAGGACTCCTCCAAGAAAGGAGGGGTGACCCATTGCCATTCCTTTGTCTAAATGCTCACACAGGGCCCATGGCCAAGCGGTTCAGCAGCTCACCTTTTCACTGTCATCTGACAGTGAGAGGCTGTCGATGCTGAGGCATGAGAGAATCTGTTCCTGTTCCTCCAGAGAAAACGGCTGGGACAGGCTGTTGAGAAACAGTTCTGCAGGGGGAGAGAGGAGGACAGTGTGAAGGGCTGGAGGAGTTGCCAGGTTCCCAGGGTTCCTCCTGCATAGCCTGCAGGAGCTGGCCTACCAGAAACGGGTGCGAAGGTGAGGCTGGCAGAAACAAGACCTCAGCGTGTGTGTGTGTGTGAGTGTGTGTGTGTGCGTGTGTGCGCGCGCGCAGTGGAGGGAGGAGTGTAGCCACAGCCAAGTGCCTTACCTATCTCCAGCTGTTGCAGTTCCAACTCTGGGAAGGTCGCCCTCCGGTCTGGGAAGCTGGGGCCCTTGGCAGGGGCTGGGTCTAGGGAGGACAGAGGCAAGGGTTCCCATGTGCCAGACTCCTCCTTGCTCAGGTTCAAGGCCATCGTTCTGTTCTGTTCGGGTGGCTCTGGTGGTAAAGGAGGCTGAAGCTCAGGGGCCCCGGCTGTGTCGGCCTTGGCTGTCGGGTTCTCTCTTGGCGGGGTGTGTAGGGTCTGGTGGCAGGTGGCTTGGTCTGGGGGTGGAGGCCTTGGTTCTTTATAGTCTCCTTTCCAAGGGCTTTTCAGACCTCCCACTGTAAGAGAGAAGGCACCTGAGGTGAGGGGACACGTGCAGGCATGCAGACACCAGCCCAGGCAAGAATAGCCTGTCAATTAAGAATACATTAAGTAATGTGTGCATGTATGTGTCAGTTATGTGAGTGTAGCGCCCACAAGGCCAGAAGACAGGGCATCAGATGCCCTGGAGCTGCACTTACAGGTGGTTCTGAGCCACTGGACATGGGTGCTGGGAACCAAACCCAGGTCTTCTGGAAGAGCAGTGTGTGCACTCAACTGCTCGGCCATCTTTTCGGTCCCATCTTATACTCCCTCAGCTACTGTTGGCTTCTTCTCACCTGAATTACATTCTGCTCTGCTCCATACTTGACTTTCTCTCTCTCCCTCTTCTCACAGAGCCTTGCTGTGTAATCCAGGCTGGCACTCTACCTCAAAATCCTCCTGTCTTTGTCTCTTAAGTGCTAAGATCACAGACTAGCAACATCTACATGCTTCAATCCATGTGTTAACTTTAACTGCCTTCTTGTAGAAGAAAAGTATATATGATATATAATATATAATTATTATACACACAAACACACACATATATATTATATATATATGTTATACACACACACATGTATCTACAACTGGCTGGCCTACAACTAGCTATGTAGCCAAGGCTGGCCTTGAACTTACAGAGGCCTCTGCCTCTCAGGTGCTAATAAAAAGGTGTGTACCACCACATTCAGTCCCTCTCTTTGTTTTCCTTACTTTTTTAAGATAATTTCTCACTCTCTATCTCTTATCTCTGGCCCCAAAGTCCAACAATCCTTGCTGCTTCCGCCTCCTCTGTGCTGGGATTCCAACTTAAAATGAGTGCTGCTCTCATTATTGATTTTTAACTTGTAATACAGCACTTACGCTCCAGGCCGTCTCTTAGGGGTTCTTCCTTTTCTTTTCCTTTAGCACTCACTATCTACAGCTTTCAGCTCAGTTCCTGGTACTCTGTGAACACTGAGTGCTTGTAAGTGCTGGGAGCCGTCCCATCCTCAACCGCCTGCTTTTCCGCTCTCCCTTGAGGGACGCTTAAGCACTCCCAACTCCCTCTAGCCAATGCGGCTGTAAGGCACCAGGAGTGGAGGGCTTGGTTGTGCCCGAGTGCTACCAGGTTCCCTCCAGCATGGTTGCAGCCTCGTCTATGCCCTCCCAGTGCCCAGGAGTCCTGCTACCAGGCCCACCAGCACTTGGTGCTACCAATTTTCTGGTTCTTTACAGTTGAGTGGCTACTGGGCATGCGTGGCTCTAATTTGCGCCGAGTCACCTTTCCATGTCCCAAGCCTGGCATCTGCCTCAAGCACAGGGACTGACGCCTCAAACTTCCCAGCACCGAGGTAGACGCGAGACTGAGGCTGTTTCTCTCATTCTTGACCATCTCCTGTTCCGACCTTCCCTTTGCCCAGGGCTCTCTGTTGGCCAAGGCAGACAATGCTTACCTTGCTGTAATGCCTGGCCCACCTTCCCCCGCAGCTCCACGGCAGATGCTCGGTGGACAGGCTCTTTCTGCAGCCCCTCCTTGATGGCCTGGGCTGTGAGGGGTGCACAGGAAGGCGGAATTTCCCTCACAGGTGGAGGCTCGCTGGCAATCTAGAGGCCAAAAGGCAACATGCAAGACCTGTCCCCTCTTTATTCCCTCCACACAGTTAATCTCTTCACTCTCCACCATCCCCTCCCATGCACTAGCTTAGGGATCTACCACAGGAAGGGAGAGGGCTGGGCCACAGCCAGGGGAGAGAGTCTTCCTAGAAAATGGAAACATAGATCCAAGCAGGACAGGACAAAGCTTGGCAATGGGATCCCATGTCCCCAGGCTTAGTCTAAAGGTGGAGGTAGCCCAGGCCACAGGCAGAAGAGACCTCCCGTTACATCTGTCATGGAAGAACAACCCTCACAGGCCTGTAGCCTGGGCCCATGGCCCTGCTGGCCCCCTCTCACAGCTGCTTCGGGGCCATCACTGACCTTGAGACAGAGCGGGCCTCGGAAGTACTGAGTCCAGGGGTGGCAACCATTCAGCATATGCAGCATCATGCAACAGCTGCTCCAGATGTCCACCTTGGCATCGCAGGGCTTCCCCATCACCACTTCTGGGGCCATGTGGGTTTCTGTGCCAGGGATGTAGTCCCCTGAGAAAGCAGGGCCAGAGAGAGACTCATTACCTACGAGTTCAGTGCCCACTCCTACTAATTCCTGGGTTACTCCAGGTGAAGAACTTTAAATGAAAAGCAATTATATTGTGCGGATGTGGGCATGTGTACCATGACATGCCTGTGGAGGTCAGGGAATAAGTTTTTGGAGTTGGTTCTCTCCTTCCATTTTACATAGCTTCTGAGGATTAAGTCAGGTCATCAGACTTGTTGCAAGTGTCTCTACTTGCTAAGCCATCTGACTGGAGCACGGTTTTTGCTTTCCTTTTTTGTTGTTTGTTTTTGAGATAGGGTATTTGTATGTAGTCCCAGCTGTTCTGGAACTTGCCATGTAGACAGGCTGGTCTTGAACTCAGAGATCTGCCTGCCTCTGCTTCCCATGTGCTGGGATTAGAGGGGTGTACCACTACAGCTGTGTTTTTATT
The DNA here is from genome assembly GCA_028658305.1 of Pachyuromys duprasi. Taxonomy (NCBI): domain Eukaryota; kingdom Metazoa; phylum Chordata; class Mammalia; order Rodentia; family Muridae; genus Pachyuromys; species Pachyuromys duprasi. The sequence goes on along the minus strand of CM053746.1, from coordinate 17,537,517 downwards.
TGTTTGTTTTGTTTTTGAAACAGTCTCACTCTATAGGCCAAACTAGTCTTGAACTCACAGGAATCCTGCTTCAGCTTCCCAAGGCCTAGGAGTACAAGCATGAGCCATGTCTATCTTGGTTGCATTTCTTTTTCATATAATTAATGGTTTAGGAATGTTAGAGCAATAACACGTATACACAAAATAAGTAAAAAATATAAACAAACCCAAATCAAAATAAACATGCTAAATAAACAAACACAACCCTAAACCCCTCTATAAGGAAACCCAGGAAACTCATATGCACAAAGCATCTAATTATTAAACAGGTAAATGACAGCCAGCATATGTAATTAAGTGAATGTCAACCTTTTTTCCTTCCAATTTTAGGGACTGAATCCTGGCCTTATGCATGTTGGGCGAGCACCTTACCACTGAGCCCATCCTCCTTTCCACTCTTTATTTTGAGACATGGTCTCACTAAAATGTCAAAGCCGGCCTTGAACTTCCAATTCTCCTGCCTCAGTCTCCCGAATAGTTGGGATAACAATGTTTTATTATTATCACTTCTCCCCAACCCCCGAGACAGGGTTTCTCTGTGTAGCCCCTGGCTATTCTGGAACTTGCTCTGTAGACCAGGCTGGCCTCGAACTCACAGAGATCCACTTGCCTCCGCCTGCTGAGTTACGGGATTAAAAGTGTGTACCACCATGCCTGACCTAACAGTGTTTGTACACTGGTGCTTCCAACTTCACATTCTTGCTCAGTATTCTCTAAATACATAGTAGCACGGATATTGTTTTTGTAAAGGATTGTCAAGAGAATGAATAGCACCACTCTAGCATGCTCTGCCCTCAGGCCACCCACACCGCACTTTAACATCACACTACCCGTTCTGACTTAAGGAGCGAGCATCCTTATCCAGAACAGAATGACAGAAGTAGTCTGGTTTTCATTTTTCTAATTCTAGGAATATTTCCAATATACAGTGAGCAGGCAGCCTTAAAGACGTGACCCAAGCCTGTGTGTGAGTTCTGTGTGACATAGGCGTGAGTCTTATAGGCACCCCAAAAGCTGCGGCTTCAGGGTATTTTTGGGTAGGGAGGGGATGCTTAGACTTCTAATAGATCAATTTCCCTTTCGTCAAACAGAACCATTTGGGGGCTGGAGAGAAGGCTCAGCAAAGAGCACACTGGCTGCTTTCCCAGAGGACCCCGTTCAGCTCTAAGCACATCAGGTGGCTCACAACTGCCTATAACTCCAGCTCCAGGGGACCCCACGCCCTCTTCTGGCCTCCAAAGACACCTGTATACACATTTGCATGCCAAACATTAAAAATAAAACAGAAGAATATAGAACCTTTTTTTTTTGAGTGAATCATCTTATGTAGAATACTCTTAGGTGGAAAAGGCAGGGTATGCTATTGACTTGTAGTGGCTTTAAGGAGATGTGGAGAAAAGCATAGTGATGTAAATTATTCGTGATTTTCTCTTTGGGGAAGAGGAATAGGTAAGAATGTGTCCTTTTCCTTCTTTTATAGCAGGTATTTTACAAGGGGCATGGATTACTTCCACAGCTAGATGGCAGGGTGTGGTGCACTGCACTGAACTATTCATAATAGCCAAGATGCGGAACCAGCCTACATACCTGTCAGCAGATAAATGGACAAAGAACATGTGATACAGCTACATAGTGGGGTTTTCCAGAGCCAGAAAGAAGGAATTATATCATTGGCAGGAAAATGGATGGAACTGGAGAGTGTCATGTTAAGCAAAACAAAGCAGATGCAGATGCAAAGCATCACATATTTACATGTTTTCAGATATACAGATTTTATATATGTACATATATAATATGTATTATAAAACATATGAACTATACATATATAAACATATATAATTATATATTGAGGTACATGAGATCTTGTCTCGTATATATTATATATGATATCTATATCTATATATATATAATCATATATATATATAGAGAGAGAGAGAGAGAGAGAGACAGAGACAGAGACAGAGACAGGGACTCATGTAGCTCAAGATTGCCTAGAATCTGATATCTAGCTGAGGATGACTGAACTTTTGACTCCCCCTCCACCTGGGTTTATAGGTGTTCTGGGCTTACAGCTATGTGTTATCATGCCCAATTTACAGAATGCTGGAAAGCCAAGATGGCCTGCATGGTAGGTAAGCACTCTACATTATCTTTCCAGCCTTAAACGTAAGTGTGTTTGTGATACGAAAACAGAAGGTACAGTTGAGCTGGGCGTGGTGGCACATGCCCTTTAGTCCCAGCACACGCGGGAGGGAGAGGCAGGAGGAGCTCTGAGTTTGAAGCCAACCTGGTTGAAACATGGCTTGTTTCAAAAACAAACAAACATGGTGGCCAGAGGGGGAACAACACCAATGAAAGGGGAGGAAAATCCCAAAGGAAGGGAAGAGCACGGAACATGGAAGGCAACGGGGGAAACAGACAAAAGGTGACATTTTCTCTCACATATGGGGTCTACATTTAACCACACATATATACACACATAAGTGAAGGAAGGGGGAGGGGCTGGAGAGATGGCTCAGCAGTTAAAAGGTTCCAAAAGACCCAGGATCAATTCCCAGCACCCGTATGGCAGCTCACAACTGTCTGTAATTCCAGTTCCAGCGGATCTGATGCCTTCTCTGACCTCCATGGACATCAAGCACACATGTGCACAGACACACATGCAGGCAAAATATTCATGTATGTTACAAAAAAAAGCAGAAGGGAGAGGAGCTCAGGGCAGGTAGAGAATTCATGAGAGGATGGCAGAACGGATAGTGAAAGATTGAAGGTGCAAATAAGAGCAAGGTAAAATCACACACACACACACACACACACACACACACACACACACACGCACACAAGAAAATGACATAATCATTTAATAGACAAGATAAAGGAGAAATCAGAGCATCGGCAGGATTGTGTGTTTGTGGCTAGCCTGGACCAAACAGTGAAACCATGCCTAAAAAAAAGACACAACAAACCACATATAAAACAAAACAAACAAACAAAAGACAGCTGTGTAGCCTTGGCTGTCCTGGATCTCGTTCTGTAGACCAGGATGGCCTCAAACTCACAGAGATCTGCCTACTTGGATGGGTGGCACACACTTTTAAATCCCAGCACTCAGGAGGCAGAGGCAGTTGGATCTCTGTGAATTTAAGGCCAGCCTGGTCTACATATCGAGTTCTAAGTCAGCCAGGACTACAAGGCCTAGACCTTCTGCAGGACCTTTGGCTTTTTGGCCCTTGATGGCTTCTGGTAATTGTGATCATGAGGTGCAGAACGGGGCCTCACCTGTGAGCAAGGCTTTTCCTAGGCCGTCAGGTTGCAGGCACAGAGCATGGCCAAAGTCGCAGAGGGCAGCTCGGCTTCCATCACTGGACAGGAGTACATTGTCAGCTGCAGGCAGAACCCAGAAAAAGGGAAAAAGGGGAGTAGGTGAGTCACTCCAGGCCCCAGCCCACCCTGGCCTGGCTTGACCTGGCCTCTAGTCAGGCAACTTTCTTGGCCTGTCGGGCCAGAAAATGGCAGCTGCTGTTTCTCATTAGTCGTGTTAGTCATGGAAGGTGTGGGGGTGTGGGGATGGGGGAGGGGTGTGGTTGTCAGCTGAGGCTGGGATCTGGAGTGGGGTGTCCTGCTGTGTCACCACCCAGAGTGGTCTCTTTGCTGCCCCACCCTTTCCCAGAGGCAGGAGTTTAGCCTCTGGTTTTCTGTGAACACTAGCCCAGGACACTACAGTGCTAGACCAAGGGCCTGGAGAACATCATTCCCCACCCACCAGACACAGCCCTGTCAGCTGATTCAGGCCTCCACCCTCCAGACAAGCACGCAGGCCGACAACCAGGAGGAAATCAGGTGGAAAGGCACTTGGAAGAGCACGTTGGGATTGGGACCACAGTGACTAGGACCTTACCTTTGACATCACCATGCAGAATCCTTCGGATATGGAGGTATTCCAGCCCCTCCAGGGCCTGGCCCAGGTAGTACAGGGCTCGGTCTTCTGGCAGACGGCCCCTCTGTTTTATGAGCTGGCCCAGAGAGCCACCTAGGTAAAGAACAGCCAGTCTTTATGTGGGACTTTCCCAGGCCTCCACACAAGCCAAGGGTGAGAGCGAAGGGCAGGTGATGTGGGAAGAAGGGGTAAGAGGCACAATGTGGACTGATTAGAGGCCAAGATCAAAGTGTGGGTTAACTCTTGGCCTTGAATTCTGAGAGAGAGAGAGAAAACAAACAAACAAAAATGACCTGTTCCCTTACCCTCTAGCAGCTCCATGAAGATGTTGACCCAGGGGCCTTCTCTCACGGCTCCGTAGAGAGGGACGATTCTGGGTGAGGTGAGCCCAGCACAGGCCATCAGCTCTTCTGCCCGAAACACTTCAAGCCGCACCTGAAAGACCCGGAGACCCCCTGAATCAGGGTGAGGGGGCAGGCTGGGGTTGCAGCGCAGTGGAGGGGGACGGGATTGGAGGAGGTGGTGCACACCTTTAATCCCAGCACTCGGGAGTCTGAGTTTGAGGCCAGCCTGGTCTACATAGAGAGTTCCAGGACTGCCAAGGCTACACAGAGAAACGAACTGTGACAGCATTACGATGATCGAGACCACTTTGCTGGATCCTTAGCATTCCTTGTAGCAACTTTAAAAAAAAATTACTTAAGTGTATGCTTGTGTTGAGTGCATGAAGATGTTCTACATGCATGAGGAGGGCAGAAGAGAACTCCAGATCCCCTGGAACCGGAGTTACAAGTTGCAAGCGGCCATGTGGATGCTGAGCGCTAAACTCAGATCTTCTGGAAGAGCAGCCAGTGCTCTTGACTGCCGATCTCTCCAGTGCCCCTCGTAGCAATTTTATTATAATCGCCTGGCTTTGTTTTTCATAGGCATGTACAGTAAGCGCATGTTTGTGACGCCTGAAGCCGGGTGTTTACCTCCGTGGTTCTCTACTGGGGCAGGGTGTCTGCTGAACCCAGAGCTCGTGCCTTCTGGCTGGTCTAGCCAGCAGCCTGCCTGGGGACCTCTTGTCTCCGGGTTCTGGGATTACAGGTGGCCACCATGCTCGCCCGGCTTTTATGTGGGGTCTGGGGAACCTGAACTCAAGTCCTCACAATGCACTTCAGCCACTGGACTATCTCCTCAGCCCCAGGTATTTCCCAAAGAACTAGGTCCATGCAGACAGGCCCGTAATTTATATCACTGTTTACTCTGTAGCCATTTCCCCAGCATCTGGGTACACAGAAGGCTTCTGGGGAGGGGTTGGCCAGTGCCCCTCCTAATGTGATCTGGAAGTCTGGGGTCACCCTCTCCTCTCTGGGGCCCAGCAGCTTGACATGGCTGGAAGTGGTATGGATACAAGCAGCTTGTGCTTAGAATTCTGCTTTACAGAAAGGCTGTTAGCTTTCATCAACCATGTTCCTACGTGAATGGTGGGGACACAGCTCCGGGTAGTGTGAGGATTCAGAGAGATGGGGTCTTGCTCCATGCTTGGTCACTAGGACACCTGGCCAGATCTGGCTTCCCACTTCTCCTGACAACTCAAAGAGAACTGCTTACTACACATGTCCTGTTTTGACTGAACTTGCTGGCTGCTACGGCTCCTTTGGAGTGACACCGCCAGGGGGCGACAGCGGGAACAGACTAGTACGCCTCAGCTTTTGTTTCCAGACTTGCTGACTGGACAGGCAGGTGCTCGGCCATGTCGGGTTTTGGGGCTTTTGCCTATCAGTAGACAATGTCTCTTCTGGTTACTTAACACATATCAAGATTGGTTAGTCAGCCCACATGAACTTTGACTTTTTATTGGTGTTTCCTCTAAAAGGCTGATGAACTTGACAATAACTCATTCACCTACAGGACTTCCACTTACAACGTCTCTCCTCTAATCACTCCCAAAACGTGAAGCATCCAAGGAGGCTCCCCAGGGAACCCAGAAGAATTCCACAGGACTCTGCATGGAAGGAAGCAGGACTGCTCAGCGCCTGAGGGGCTCCCCTTGTTTAAGATAGCTCCAGCCCTACACTGACCACACTCCTGCTGTGAGACCTTCACCAAGTGAGCGCTTTGGCATTTGTTATGACATACAGTACTTTACAGAATGGTGGAATATAGACAAGGAAGTGAAGGTGGAATTGTCCAGTCTGATTTTGATTTATTTTGTTTTTTTGAAACAGGGTTTCTCTGTGTAGCCTTGGCTGTCCTGGACTCACTTTGTAGACCAGGCTGGCCTCAAACTCACAAAGATCCTCCTGCCTCTGCCTCACAAATGCTGGGATTACAGGCCTGTGTCACTGCACCCAGCTTGATTTTCATGTTTGTGAAGCAAGACCTACTATCCCAACAGTAAGCTGGATGAAAGCTGGTGTGGGCGTGGTGGCTCACAAGTTTGAGGCCAGTCTCAGCTATGTAGCTAAGGTTTAGGCTAGCTTGGGTTACTATGTCTCAACAAATCAAAACCAAACCAAAACAAAGCAAAACAAACAAATACCAAACCAAACCAAAACCTAAAGACAAAAACATGTTTTTCGATGAATGATATGGTCTAGGATATCCCTAACCATCTAATAAATGTAAGGACACCAAATAAACATCCGTAAGTACATGTCACATGGCATGTACCTCCAAGGATGGGACTGAAGAGACCTGGGTATCACAAAGACTTGACTGAAATGCTAAGGACCATGGTGAAGCGGAGCCGTGAGAGCCCTTAACTCTAGGGCAGTGGTTCTCAACCTTCCCAGTGCTGTGGCTCTTGAATACAGTTCCTCACATGGTGCCGTCCAACCATAACTACTATGTCATAACTGTGATTTTGCTACAGTTATGAATCATAAACATCTGACATGCAGGTATTAGGTGACCCCTATGAAAGGGTCTTTTGACCCCCAGAGAAGTGTGACACACTGGTTGGGAACCATGGTCTTAAAGAGTCTCCGCATTGCTGAATGATTTCCAACACAGACCAAGGCTGGTAGGAGGGGACATCTCAAAAACAAACAAACACAAACAAAACCAGGTGATTTTGCAGTCTGGGTGAACCTGAGAAGCAAAGTCAAAGGACCATGCTATAGAGACGGATGGTGAAGGCTCCCCAGCACCTCAGTCAGACCCCTGACTGAACCACCCCTCCACCCGTCTGTGCTCTCATGCCCAACTAGTGTGCTGGGCCGCAATGAGGCTGTGAGCCAGAACTAACATTGACGGTCCGCTAACAGATGCCTGGCACCATTTGGTATGAAGTCTATTAAGGGTGGGCCATCATTTCCATCTCACTGATAGGCAAGCTGAGGCCGACACAAAGAGCTCACCCATAGTCACTGACGACAGAGTACCACAGCCAAGATTTTGGTTGGCGAGACCTGACCCTGCAGCTGCCAGCTGCTGTGCTGCTGGAAGAATTGTCCAGGCTCAGCCTTGACTCCTGGCCATGTTTACGTAGTTCAGAAGCAGCATTTCTAGGGAGACATGCAGACAGCCCCAATGCGCTGCCCACTACAGAAGGCCCCTCCCCCCACAGCGGTGCCTGGTGAGGAGGTTTTCCCTCTCTGAAACTCCTTATTTTATTTAGCAAACTCATCTGTTTCTCAGTAAGCAGGGCCTACAAGTGACTCCGTAAGTTCTGGAGCTCGAAAGAATATAAATGATGGGAAAGCATGGGATGGGAACCAAAGCTGCCTCAGAAAGCAGGTTCCCCCATTTCCTCGTCCAGACTAACTCTTGCAAACAGTCCCCCTTTGGGCCTTGCTCTTCAGGTTCATGGCTGATGCTGCTTCACCAGCACACCACGGAGAAGCTCTGGGATGAGATGGCCCAGCAGGTGACGATGTCAGCAGAGTGCGCCTGACGATCTGAATTTGATCTATGAAACCCACATAAAAAGCCAGTGTGGCGCTGCACATCTGTAATCACAGCATGTCTAAGGGTAAAGAGAGAACTGGCCAGAAGCTCAGGGCACTGTGAATAAAGCTCACTGGAACGCACTTGCCTAGCAAGTGTGAGGCGTGTGAACACACACACACACACACACACACACACACACACACACTGCCTTCTGCTTCAAAATAAAGTGGGAGAAGAGAACCGACTCCCAGAAGTTTTCTGGCCTCCGCACGTATGCTGTGGTACATTCACATACACACAAAAGAAGCTTCAAAAAACACTAGTTCCTTTAGACTCTCTATCTTTGTCCCCAGTCCCTCTACAAGGCAGGTGCTCCGTGACAGCTGTTTTGTCTTGGCCAATGATACACTATTCCAGATCGGAGACAGAGCCAAAGGGAGGCTCCCAGAATTCCATGCTTGGGTCAGATGACTTAAGGCAAACAGCACTTCACCCTTGTTGAGGGCAGACAGCGATTGTCCTTTGAGAATCTGCTGAGTGATACGGCATCTTTGCCATCAAATTGTGTCCATGCCTATACGTGCAACTCACATAAACTTCTGGATCAAGTTTCCAGAATTCAAGGATCCTGTAAGTACATCCTTTGGCAGGGAGAACTTACACACTGGTTGCTTGAAAAGCCTGACTATTCTATGTGAACCAGACAGAAATCCTCCCTAGAAAGTGTCCTGCGAAAACACGCACACACACACACACACACACAATGTAGAGTGTAATCTAGGATTAGGTCTAATTTTCATAAAAGAAACAACCAAATTTATACACAGTCTAAGAAGACAGAAGACAAATGGCATTTCTGAGGACAGGAGTGTGGAGCGGCGAAACACTTGTTTGGTGGCATTTGACTTTACAGTGAGCTGAGCTAGCATTTGCCTGTGATTAACAGATAAAAGGGGCTGATGAGCTGGCCCATCCCATCAGGTGAAGGTGCCTGTTTCCAGCCAACCTCAAGTTTGATCCACAGGGTGGAAGGAGAGGACTGACTATCCCCAAGTCCTCTGACTTCCACATCTGCACCATGACGTGTATCCACACACATACACACAAACATGTCATGAAAGTTAATTAAAAACACACAAAAGATTAAAAGTGTAAAAACAAAGCAAAACTTCACATGAAGGCCTAGCTCCGTGGCCAATAAGCATGTGACCGAAGCCCACAGATGTTCTAGAAGGAAGGTCTGAGATCCTTCCCGGGAGTACTAAAAGGACACAGGGAGCCTGGCCTCTCATTCCCAGACTGCGTCTCCTGTCCCTACTCATCCTCCTTTGCCAGGGAACTCAGGAACTGTATGTAGTACCAGAATTAGAACCCAGGGCCTCATATTTGTTAGGCAAGTGCCCTAAAATGAGCTATATTCCCGAGCCCAGGGGACTCGCTCTCATGTAGACTTAGAGCTGAAAACTGCCCAGGACAAACTGCAATCCTTAACCCTTTCCACCCAGAGACAGGCAGGGCTGTTTGTCCCACTCCTGGCTGGAGGGAGGAGACAGGAGCTCTGGAGGTGGACAGCCAGAGCCCTGGGAAGTCCAGGCCTTATGCGCAGAGCTTTTCCAACTTCCTTGGACACAGGACAAGAGACATGTATTAGGGTTGTTTATCTTGTTGCCTGGGACTCAGAGGACCTCAGCAGAGGAACAGCTGAGAGGCTGGTGACTAAGCTCCCAGCACTGCGCATCCATCTCTAGGAGAGTTCACACTCTCTCACCCGCCTCCCACCGCCTCGGCAGGGACAGCTGGGCCTTCTCTGGTAGACTGGGGAGGGGAACTGTGGCTAAGGAGGTTAGGCACATGGCCCTGGCATCCAAGTAGAGGATGACCCACGCTGGCAAGGGCTCAGCGTGTGCCCGTGCTGCTGAGGAGCGAGGATGGCGGTACTCGCTCACCTCACACAGTCTGTGTGAAACCTGAGGGGAAATAAATTCTCCTTCTAACCCACTACTCTGAGGTTCGGATCTGACACCTACCACACCCTGGCCCAAGTACGAACCCAGGACATCAGGCTCATTCACATCCCAGCTGGAGTCATTCCCCAAGCCAGGGGCAGCCATGATGGTAGTGGCAGGGTCCATCCTGCACAGTATGGGTAGTCTGGTTATTTGGTCTCTTTCCTTTTAGGGGTCGGGGTGTCTGACATAAGCCAATTATTTCAACCTGTGGGCATCTCCCCCGCAAAACAACAACAACAAAAACCCAAACAAAACAAAGTCACAACCCTCCTCAAACAAAATCCCCACAATGATTTACGTAAATCCAGGTCTTTGGTCTTTCTGGTTAGGGACAAGCTGGCTTCCGATAGAGAGGGGACTTCCAAAGCAGGGTTGGAGGACACATGCTGAGGGAATGGGGCTGACGCTAAGGAGACCTGGGGATCTGCAGCTGCCCCTTCCCACCCAGGCTGGGCCAGTATGACACAGCAGGAGGAAGTCTCAGGTTCTAGGGCTGCCTGGGTGGCCGTGGGCAAGCCACAGGGGAGACAGCTCAAGCTTCCTGAGGCTCATCAAGAACTCAGGACAAAGGGTCTCCTTTCCCTTCCTCTCCTCAGCCTGTGACAGATTTGGGTTTGAACCCTGATTCTGCCACCAGCCCTGCTCCTTAATGTCTGGCTAGGCCACGTTTCCGCACTGTTGTCCTTCTTGTCTCACAGGACCACGCTGCACCTGACTGATGGGAGGCAGGTTCAATGTCCAGTGTTCAGCCTTGTCTCAGGAGACACCTGGCAGGCGGTGGTTATTATTCTAATCACTTGAGCCAGGCCGCACTATGTGGCAGAAGGGTTTTTGTTCAGCACAGACTTCCTGTGAATTGGAGCATCTCCCAGGTCTGGACTTGCCCCTACAGGCCCTGGCCTCCTCAGCAGCCAAGGCTGTATCCAGGCCTGAGCTGCCTGCTGCTGCACTGCCCCTCACAGACACGCATACCAGAGGCGGAGATCAGGCTGCTCCCTTCCAACTCCAGCTGACCCAGGAGCTGCTAGGGTGCCAACCATCAAGGCAGGATATCCCATGACTGTTGCTGACAGAAAGCTGAGTTGGAGTGCAGCAACCCTGTGTGGCTTCCTCAGCTCTCTGGAGTTCTAGCTATGTAAAAATTTTTTTCTCTAGACAGGGTCCTCACACCATGGTCCAGCCTGGCCTGGAATCCATGGCTGGCCTCTCGCCTCAGACCCACAAGCTCGGGGGTAATTTGGGTGTGTCAAGCTGGCGTTACCTTTTTGACAGCACACTGGAAGCCTGTCTGCTTGTCCTTCACTCTGTGGACCTCGCCGAAGGAGCCTCTGCCCAAACGGGGCTGGTGTGTCACCCAGTGGACCTCTTCTCGGTACTCATAGTCCACTGGTCTGAGTTTCTGCGGGTTGGAAAGGAGGGGGTCAGTTTCAGCGACCTAGGGCAGCAGAGGGATGAAGGGCTATGTGGGGAAGACTCTCTGGCTAGCAGCTACGCGGGCCGGATGGCCACTTCCAAAGATACCAAAGATAGAAAGACAGGCCAAAAGGGGTTGAGAAGAATAAGAAGCAAAGGCGACCTCCACAGGCTGCCTGGGGGCTGGGCAATTCCTGCCATGAAAAGGAGAATCACCAACAACCCTGATAATGGAAAAACTTAGCTCAGTAACTGCACGGTAGGAGAGAGACAGGGCTAGGACAATATTAAAAGTGAATAGACTAAGTCCATCCAGTTGAACAAAATGCTTCAAATCCCAAAGTTATTCAAGCAAAGAAGTAAAGGAACAGGGGGCAGTGGGGGTGCGGCCCTCTGACGTCTTCACTCAACACACTATTCAGCGACAGTGCAGCCACCTGGAAGAAGTGAAAATAGAGAGAGCTGGGGAGGCTGTGGGGAGTGAGGCTGATTGGGGGTTGGTCTGATGCTTGTATATTGATGCTAATTACTGGCCATCAAGATCTGGTTACTTCCTGGATACGCCTACCCTTGTGTGTAAACCTGCCTAAGATAGTATACCTGACTGGTTGATAAAAAGGCTGGGCAGAATGGGGTAGGTGTGGCCAAGATTCCTGGGCTTCAGGTTCAAGAGACTCATGGGAAACAGACGGACTGGAAGAGGAGGAAGGAGGACACCACAATGGGTTAGTATGGAGAAGGAACCACGTGGTCCAGGAGGAAGGGCTCTGAGTATGGCGTGGACAGAGAAAACACCAAGATAAAAATAAAAGCAAGTATTTGGAAGGTGGCCCAGATGAGGATGGTTAAGGTGGATGGCATTGGATGGGGCCTGGGAGGTGAATGGTGGGGTTATTGAAACAGCGTAGGTAGAAATATCTGCCTGGCCCAAGGTAGTAAGGCAATTATAAACTCTAACAGGTGTCTGTGTCTTATTATTTGTGATAGTGGGTTAAATAACATTGTCACAATAATTATAGGGCAAATAATAATAAATACTATTTGGCCCAGTATCATTTTTATGTACTGCAACTGAGGCTGTAGGTGGAGGCTGTTATGATGGCAAAGTCAAGGTCTGGTCATCTCTCTGTGGCTATTGGTTGGGTGGAGCCCTTAAGGGGTGTGGCCTAAAGGGAGAAAGTTAGGGGGTATGCCTAACATTGGGGGTATGCCCTTCAAGAGGATGTTGGGAGCCACGCCCTTCATCTCTCTATGCTTCCAGATCTGACGGAGTCGCTAAGTCTCTACCAGGTGCTCAGCCGTAAGGTACTGGGCCCCAAACCCCTGAGACTTTCAGCCCAAGCAAACCCTTCTTCAAGTTGATTGTTTAAGGCGTTGTGTCATGGTAACTGAATCCCCTGATTCAACTCCCAATGAGCAAACTGATTTGTCACCATGGGTGTGAGGGACTCTGCTATCTGGGGCAATCTCCCTCAGGGTCTGCTGACACTCTGCTTCCAGAGCAAGCCCCACCTGGACTCCCAGCTGTGGACCCTGTCTGGGAAGTGGCGATTGGAGTTTAGGGGGTTAGTTACCTCAGTAAGCAGGACACCCTCGTTGTCCTCAGTCTCAGGGCTGAGCCTCTGCAGCTTGGTGCTTCCAGAAGACCATGTCTTAGCCAGGCTGGCCAGGCTGTTGGCCTGGCCTGAGCTCACACTGCCTTGTAGTGCATGGACCAAATATTCCTCCACAGGAACCTTTTCTTGGGCACCTTGAGATGTGTAGCTGGACTCCAGGTGTGGGCCACGCAGGGGCTTCTGACTGTCTCTGTAGGCCAGTTTGCTTAAGTGTGGTAGGCCAGACAGGGGTTGCTGGCCTCTAATACCAGCTAGTTTGTCCAGGAAGAGGGATTCCAGCGGATAGGGTCTCCAGGGCTCCAGAGGGCAGAATGGGAAGTGATGGGGCAGTCTGCTGTAGGGGAAAGGGTGAGTGGAATGGGGGAGGGGGCCTACAGCCTGGGGGTGGTGGAGTTTCCACACGTGGTTTAGACATTGCAAGGGGCTGATCAATTTGTGGAGTTCGGGCCGAGGCGTCACTGGTCGCAGGCCTTCGCCTTGTTTCTTAGAGCACAGGTGGCCAAGGCCTGGCCCCTTCAGAGGCTTGGTGAACTGGAAGACATTTCTGGCATAGAGGTTGCCTAGTGGAGACTCATCTTCCTGCGAAAAAATACACGTGTCACAAGGCCCGGTCCCAACAGTCATGAGCTGGGACCAGGGCACCGGGCAGAGGGTCTCACCTGCACTGGGATGGTGCAGCTCTCTTGCTCAGGGGTTCTGGGTAGGGGCTTGGCTAACGCCACTCCTGCCTGGGCCAGCGACTTCGACCTCCTCTTCTTACGTTTTTTTCGGGCTTTGCTGTGACGCTTTCCCTTCCGGTACCCAGGGGCCATTTTGCCTTCGGTTGCATGGGCCACATTGTTGGGGATTTGATCAAGGCTCTCAGACTGACTGTCAAAAAAGGGGCGGGTTCGAATTTTGAGTGCAAAAAAGTGAGAAGAGGGAATGGCTCAAAGAACTCGGTGTTGTCACTCTGAGTGTCAATCCCAGCTCTGTCATTCCAGTCAGTCACGCTTAACAATGGGGGACGCACGTGAGAGACTCGGTGTATGCTAGCACAGACAGCTGTATACCCTCGGGTAATGGGACCACTGTCACGTCTGTGGCCCACTGTTGACCAAAATGCCATTGTGTGGTCCCTCTGTATTTATGTAATACAGGCAAGTTCCTAAGCCCCAAGGAATGCCAAGCTTTCTCACTTATGAAACCAGCACAGTATTTTCTACCACATGGGGTGGAGGTGAGGTTTAAATGAGAATAGTTCATAAGCCTTAGTGCCCAGCCCCTCAGCAGGTGGCCCCATGAACTGCTTGTTGCCATGGCTGGGGGCAGCCATCTTTAGCACTGACAGGTCAGAGTGACTTTATTTCTGTCATCTCTACCCTTAGCTTTTGCCAGTTGCCATGGGACACAAGAAGCTGCCAGGTGGACTCCCATTATGGCTGGTGTGGCTACCAAGTTCTACCAGGCTCCCAGCCCTGTCAGGTACTGATGGCACTGGTTGAAAGGGCTGCTGTGAAACAGCGGGGGGGAGGGGGGCAGTGACCACAGCCACCCTGGGATGCTGGGAACCAGCCAAAAGGAAAGAGTTCACCGGAAACCCCATTCCCTGGGCCAAAAGGTACCTGAGGCAACATGAGGAACTGCCTAGACTCTCAGGAAGACACCCACCCTGACCCTTTCCTATCACTGGCAGTTTCCAAATGTCAATGATCAACCTGGTGGAAAGAGGGACCTGTGTCTGGGATAGACTCTGATCAAAACTCATCTTTGGAGAACAGGCGAGCCTGGAGACAGACTGAGTCTGGTGCTGGCTCTCATCCATGGGCCGGGGCTTGAATAAGACCCCTGGGGTTATCTCCCCTATGGGAGGGTAAAGGTGCCCCTCTGGACTGTGCTCACTCACGGCTCTATATACCAGTTCAAAGTTGCTGTTCCCGGCAGCCTCCCAGCTGATGGGAAAACGGGTGTATGAAAGTCTCAGAGGAGAGCAAAAAGAAAATGTCAAATTGACGGGAGGCAGGGGCAACTTTTGAAACGCTGACTTGGCTGACAGTAGCTGGGCCAGGAAAGCAGGGTGGCTGCCTGGAGCAGAACCCAGGTGCTGAAGCCGGGAGCCAGAGGCCTGATAGGCGCGGCCTGGGCAGGCAGCTGGCAGGTGGGCTTGGTGTCAGAGCCGCCCCCTCCTTCCTGGCTCCAGCTTGCTTTCTTACCTGTACTGCTGTGACCCTGCTATGAAAATGCGCTCTGAAAAGGTGGGGCTGAACTCCTGGCTATTCTCACCTGCAATTCAAGGAAAAGGGGCCAGATTAGCGGGGCAGAGTGCAAAGACAAGTTCAGCGTTTAGAAGGGAAGCCTTTTACAGACAGGCCCATGGCCACTCTCTTCTCCCTGTCATACTCTGTCTGGTGGCTCACCTCCGGGCCTCCACCTTCTCCTTCACTGGGGGCTATTCCTGGGGGCTTACCAGTCAAGAGGGGGGAGCCTGCCTGCCTCACTTACAGCGAAGCTTCCTAGAACATTCCACACAGCACAGGGCACACACAGTTGTCCCCTTGATAAACAAGCGGGTACGTATTTATGTTTACGTGTGTGAGTTTATGTGTGCGTTCATTTCACTTTAGCTCACTTTTGTTTTCTCATTTCTTCTCAAAAGCCAACCGGAAAGCTTGGGGAGGTGAAGCAGAGGTGGAGAAAGGCCACCATGCCAAGGGCTACCAGGTTCTTTGGGTTCTAGCTCAAGACATCTGTGCCAGAGGGTGGTGCTGAGGGTGGAGGGCTCTGGTACTTCGGAGCACCCCAGAAGTTCTTGTTTCCCAGGGAACCATCAACATCTATCACCTTGAGGCAACAGGGGTAGAAATGGAAAGAGCCAGACTTGGCTTCATCTGATGAGGCTGGCTGTACAGACTGGCCCAGCAGGCCTCAAAGTAGGCTGCTTGTTTTGGGGGGGTAGGGTGAGGTGGGTGGACCCATTTCTGCTCGAAGGCAGTGAGCATCTGTAGAGCAGAGGAGTTTTCTATGTCCCCCATAATCCACCCTAGCACTTTTACAGCCCCCACTTACACAGTCTGGGCTAGACCCTCAATTGTGCCTGGTGAGACCCTGACCTCGATCTCCCGCAGGGACCCCAAGGCTGGCCTTTCATACCCAGACGCCCACCTGCGCACCCATTCACTGGCCACCATGCTCAAAGCGACCCCACATCCTTACATTCCGCCTGGGCGATGATGGAGATGGCGGGCGGCCCCCCCTCAGAACCGTCCTTCGCTGTGCCTTTGGTGATCACATCGTTTAGGATCTCCCACTTCCCACAGAACACGGGGCTCTTCTCCACCGCCTCAAGCTTGTAGAGGCAGCTCTGCTCCTTCCCTAGTGACTGTGTCTTCTCCTTGGCTTTGGCGAGCTCCTTCTGCTGCCCGACTGCGGAGCCAGGAGCGCCTGGACAGGCAACTTCCATCACTGCCATCTCCCAGGCTCGTGCTCACCTTGAGGGGGCCAAACACAGACTTGGTCACTCCAAATCCCAGACCACATGTGGTGAGCACACATTATGCATGTTGGAGGGGAAATGTGTGTGTGTGGCAGGGCATGCAAGAGGTTCTTGGCTCTTTATGTCAAGTGAACTCACCCTCCAAACACCCCCAGAAGTAATGAAGCCAACCCCGCAACATGTACAAGCATTCCATTTGTGGGAACCCTAGCCTACTGGCACTGCAGTGTAAATGGAATCCTCTGGGGGCTGGAGAGATGGCTCAGTGGGTTAGGAGCACTGGCTGCTCTTCCAGAGGATCCAGGGTCAAATCCCAGCAACCCCACAGTGGCTCACAATGAACTGTAACTCCAGTTCCAGAGAATCTGACAACTCAAGCAGACATACAAGTGGGCAAAACACCAATGCACATAAAATATAAATAAATCATTTCAAAAATTGGATTCCTCTGCTGGGTCTTCAGAGGGATGGGAGTCATTTTCTTCAGTGGCAAATAGTGCATGCTCCAGTAAATAAGCCCACACCCACACTCATGCAAATGACCCTAGCTAAACACAGTATAACACACACACTTGAACAAGCACTCAAGAGTGTTTGGTATATGTGCACACATGTGCACACGCACAGGGTCAGGCAAGTAGGAAGGGGAGTGGGAGGGAGATAGGAGGATAATGGGGTGAACTGAGCAGATGGTTCAGCAGTTAGAACACTTGCTGCTCCTGCAGAGGACATGGATTTGGTTCCAAGTGCCCACATGGCAGCTCACAACCACCTGTAACTACAGTTCCTGAAATCCAAAGCCGCCTTCTGGCCTCCATGGGCACTGCATATATGTGCTGCACATACATAAATACAAGTAAAACATACAATACACATAAAGTTTTATTTTTTAAGTTATTATCATATGTTTTTGGCTTTTTGAGGCAGGGTTTCTCTGTATAGTCCTGGCTGTCCTGGACTCACTCTGTAGACTAGGCTGGCCTCAAACTCAAAGATCTGCCTGCCTCTGCCTTCTGAGTGCTGGGGTGAAAGGTGTGTGCCACCACCTGGCCTAAAAATGAACAATTTTTAAAAAAGGGGGCAATGAGCCAGGTGTGTTGATGCACTTTTTCATCCCAGTATTTGGGAGGCTGAGGCAGAGGCAGGCAGATCTCTGTGAGTTCAGGGCCAGCCTGGTCTACAGAGTGAGTCCAGGGCAGCCAAGGCTACACAGAGAAGCCCTGTTTAAAAAACAAGACAAGCAAACAAAAAAGAGGGTAATGGGATGAATATTATCAAAATACATTATATACATATACAAAATCATCGAAGAGCAAATAAAAGTATGTTTTAGAGAGTCAGCCTTTCCCCTGCAGACAGCAACGAGCTGGAGCAGAGCCTTTTTTTTTTTTTTTGCCTCTACAATGACTAAACCTCTTCCTGTTGTGTGGAAAACAGTCTCCTCAGGACAGAGAGGTAAATCTCATCCCCCCAAACTGTCACCCCACAGATCCCAGGGACACTCTGCACACAGAGGGCGCGTCTACACTGTCCATTGGTAGCTTTTCTCCAATGGAGAAAATCAAGGTTTGGTTTTGTTCTTAGCAGGGATTGATATACGTACAGTCATGTCATTTAATGATGGGGGTACATTTTGACAAATGTGTCCCCGGGAGGTTTTAGCATTGTGTGAGTATCAGAGTGCATTATGACATCACCAGGGGTGGCTAAGTCTTGCGGTACATGCAGTCCATTGTTGGTTGAAACACTGTCACGAAATGCAAGGCTTTATATGAATATGTGTGCATAAATGTCACAAAGCCTACTAGTCAGCCTAAAAATGGGCTCCACACTTGGCTCCTTTCCCATGATGCAACTGTGTGTGCCTCTCTAAGATGGTTCTGAAAAAAAGGCTTCCTTCTCAAATGTCCAAAACTCATTTGCTGAAAACTTCTAGGAAATGTTTTTCCTTTCAAGTAACGTTAGAAGAAGGGTTTACACTGCAGGCCTTAATACTAACTAGTGTCTGGCCACAGGTGAAACCCCACTTCTCTCTGGTTCCATGTGGACCACTTGCGTCTTCCTAAGGGAAATGAACAGAGTGCAGCCATATGCTGCTGTCAATACATGCTCACAGCATAGACCTTAGAGTCATCATCAAACAAACAAACATTGACAATCTGTGCTCATCAACATTGGAAGCCTTTTTTCTTTTTTCCAGGACCAGTTTCTTTGTGTAGCCCTGTCCGTCCTGGAACTCACTCAGTAGACCAGGTAGCCTCAGTCTCAGAGAGCAACTGCCTTCTGCCTCCCAAGTGCTGAAACTAAAGGTGTGTGTCACCATGCTGAGCTGGCATGGAATACCTTTTTAAAAAAAATTTTTCCCCCGAGACAGGGTTTCTCTGTGTAGCCCTGGTTGTCCTGGAGCTCACTATGTAGACCAGGCTGGCCTTAAACTCAGAATCTGCTGCTTCCTAAGTTCTGGGATTAAAGGTGTGCATCATCTCCTCCCTGCTATGGAATACTTTTTAAGGACAGGAATGTTTTTGTTTTTCTGTGATGCTGGGGATTGAACCCAGAACCTCTAGCATGTTGGATGTGTGCTCGACCACTAGCTCAGTCAGCCTAGACAGGACTTTAAAAAACTGTGTGTGGTGTTTTGCCTGAATTGTATGTCTGTGTACCACATGTGTGCCTGGTGCCCTCGGAGGCCCAGAAAAGGGTGTCTGATCCCCTGGAATTGGATTTACAGACAGTTGTGAAGCCTCCATGTGGTGTGGGGACTCAAACCTGGTTCCTCTAGAAAAGCAGCAACTGCACCTAACTACACTAAGCAATCACTCTGACTCAAAGACTGGGAAGGTAACACAGGGAGACAGGTCTTTAATGATTGCTCCGGGCGGGCAGGCTGACCTCAAGGCCCTCACTCACAGATGCGGGTTCCCTGCTGTGCGCTGGAAACTCAGTTCATACTCACCTGCTCTTGGGACAGAAACGCAGACCACATGAAGTCAACACTTTATGGCCACTGGCCTTTTGCCCAGCCGTGCCTGAAAGTTAGTGAGAACGCAGGGAGCTGAGGGAAACCAAGCCCAAGCTTCTTCCCAAGTCTGCCTCACTCAGTGTCCTTCTATCCCAACGGCTAGGGACGCTTAGTAAGTTCTCCCGGGAGATAGCCTGGGCTCTGTTCATCAGTTCTTGCATCTCTACCTCTTGAGGGCAGGCTAGCTCTTAACTGAGGGTGGCTGCAGCTCCAGCAGGGATGCCTGATTTTGGAGGCTAGAACGGACAGCCTGTCACTTGGTCACTCTAAGAAGTCTATAGGGAATTCTGAATTCCAAATAGGCAAAGCTTCCAGGTAGGCTACTACTGTAATTTTTTTGTCCATTTCCCTACAGACCTCCCCAAATCCCACAACCTGCCAAAAGGTAGTCTTTCTTAGCTTTTTCTTTTTTTTTAAAACCAGGGAAAAAACAATTTAAAAATCAACAGAAAATCCCCCAAATCTAACAGAAGAAAATGTATGCTTAAAGGGAACTCAGGACTTCTTCAATGTCCTTATTTTTTTTTTTTTAATATTTATTTATTATGTATACACTGTCCTGCCTGCATGTGCCCTTGCATGCCAGAAGAGGGCGCCAGATCTCATTATAGATGGTTGTGAGCCACCATGTGGTTGCTAGGAATTGAACTCAGGACCTTTAGGAAGAACAGCCAGTGCTCTTAACCTCTGAGCCATCTCTCCAGCCCCTTCAATGTCCTTATTTTCCTGTGAAAAACCTGAAGCCTACCCAAGTGGGTCCCTGCTCAGCCCAAGTGTGGCAGAGCAGGGGCAGGCTGTGAACCCCAGGCTCTTCATGCTGGATGCACTCTCAAGGTTTCCCAGATCACAGGCGAGCGTGAAAGGAAACTCATGGTCCTCTGCTGCTAAGAGCAGGGGAGGGGGGGAAGGGAGGGCAGTGTATGTGTACAGAGAACAGCAAGACAAAATCAAGAAGGCTCATGTTGGCTGGACACAGGCACCATACAACCAAAGGCACACTTCTAGACCTTCCAACAAGGCCCCTAGATGCACCCTGCTCAGATGGCCTGCCTGCCAGCTAGAGCTGGTAGAGGCTGTGGCCCACTCCGCCAGCCTAGGACCTTTCTTTCATCCAGGTGGCTAGCCGGGCAGCAGGCCAAGGAGCCCTGTCGCCCCCACCCCCAGGCACACACGACAAACTTGGGCTGCTCTCCCTGGGGAGAAGTTGAGGTTACGGCCTCCTGCGTACTCTGCAGTGACTCATCCCCAGCCTGGCAGGCAGAATGACAAGGAGGGCTACTGAGAAGCTGATCCAGCAGATGGCAGCCGGACCCAAGAACGGCCCAGGGAACATGGGCTGACCCTCACCCTCCCAGAGGCAGGCAGTTACGGTCTGCACAGCAAAGCTTCTCCTGCAGTTGGCTTTGCTGTGCACATGACCATGACTCAGCCCCTCACCGACAGCCTCCAGGTTCGTTGGCCTGATTGATGGCCGCTCTCCCACAAATATGGGCCTTCTTCCTCTCTCCCTCCCTCTTCTATGTAGGTCTGGTCCATAACACTCAGTTCAATTCCAATTCCAGGACTGTTAGCTGGCTGCTCTTCCCAGCCCTGGGCTTTGAGTGCTGTCTCCTCCCCACCTCCCAGGCCTGAAGCTTGTCCTTGCTCTCTCTCTCCTGCAGTACACAGGGAGCTGGGACTAAATGAGGTCAAGACTCTCCTTCATCACTCAACCCAACCCCCTCCTCAGCTCCACCTCAGCCTCCGATGCGTGCAGCAGCTTGCTACCTTCACTGTATGGAAGCCAAGGATGACAGCAAAGGCAGGAACCACACCCAGGGCCTACACAGAGAAAAGGCAGGGGCTCGCTCAGTGCTCTTTCTGGCCTGATGCGGACACCCAACCTGATTTCCTCTTGCTGTGCTTCGGTGACTCCGCAGGAGTCTAGGGGTAGAGATGGGAGGGTGCTGCCAGATCAACTAAGCTGCATCTCTAAGAGCAGTTCCTGGTTTGGGTGGGCTTAAGGAGGTCTGGGCGCCACAGGACCAAGAAGCACTTTGTATTTTCCAGGGAGGAGGTCACGGTGCTTGCCCCGGTGTCCAAGCATATGTCATGGCGTAGGAGGTTGCTCTAGCCTCCAGGTCAGAGCCAGGGCTCCATGCCCGATTCTGCCTTTGCGTTCCCTGCCCCAACGAGCTCTGCAATGCCGGAGTTTCCAACCCGAGTGATGTCTTCTTAAATCCACTCATCCTAGATATGCTGAACCTAGATACACTGAAGAATCACTGGGCATCGGCCCAGAATATGCTTTTCTTAGTGCTGGAGACTGAAGTTAGGATCTCACATGTTACATTCCAATACCTTTTCAAGAAAATATTTTGGGGGGCTGCCCAACCTGAGAACTTGAGTTTGATCCCTGGAACACAGACTGGAGAAAGAGAAGCAACTTTCAGAAGTTAACCTCTGACCTCAACATGCACACCGTGGTGTGAGCGCGCACACACACACTAAATAGAAATGAAAGCAAGAAGAGAATCATTTTATTCTGAGATATGGTCAAGGGTCTTGACTCTGCAGTCCTCTTCTCTTAGCCTCCTGAGCAGCAGCTACCACACACCATCCATGTCTGACTACAGTCTGGACCTTTAAGAAGAAATGGCTTAATTTCATCTGCAGGCACGTGGGGGGCGCTGCGGAGGTCAGGAGAGGCGCGGCATCCGCCTCTGACGTCACAGGTTATTGTGAGCCACCTGACATGGGGCTGAGAACCAAGTCAGGTCCTCTAAAGAACAGCAAAGGCCCTCAGCGGCTGGGCCACCTCTCCCGCCCCAGGGTCTGTACTTCTATTTCAATTTTATATGTATTAGTGTTTTGCCTCCAGGTACGTCTGTGCATCGCTTGGTGCCTGTGGATGCCTGAAGAGGGCATCAAATTCCCTGAACTAGAGTTACAGATGGTTGTGAGCAGCCATCTGCAACTGGCCATCAAGTCTGTGTTCTCCACAGAAGCAGCCCTCCTAGAATCTGTATCCTGACAAGGCTTTTGGGGCTGGGTCCGCCATTCGACCCTTCTGTATACTAACGGTTGCCACCAGGAACACATGAAATAGTCACAATGAAGTGAAATATAAATACAGTTCCTCTGGTGCACTTGCTGCCACACTGGAGAGCTCAGGTGGAAATCACTTCTGTCTCCAGGACTCTGGGGCAGAAGTAAGGTTGAGGTTAAATGAGTCTTCCATTCACTGAGAGGTACCACAGTAACATTTTAAATGTTGGCCTTCAGAGAAAATAACCTTTCTAAAATGTATTATATTTCACTTCCCTCTTTTAGTAAGTTCACTTACCCTGAGAACACCAGGCAGGGAACCAGAAGCTATGGCTTCTAGCTTTATTTAAAAAAAAGAAAAGGCAGTAGGGGCCATTTTTGTCACATGAAATCATACCTCGTTACTATATAAAAGCTAGAAGCATGCAACCTCATGTAACTCCTATCAGAAACAGCTGTCCTGGCTAATGGAGGTGGGCAAGAGACCCCCCATCCCCACTCGGCCTTCTTTCCCTCCACCATAGACCTCTGCAGAACCTCTGGTCGCCAAGAAAACAGTTAGGAAACCAACGGCCTCTGAGGTTCTTCCTCGTTCCCAGAACACACCGGTCAGGATTAATTGAGGGCTAGATGACTCCAATTGAGAACAATAGTGGCTAATATTTACTCAGCCCTCTGTATTATTTAACCTCCTTCTCAGTTGTGAAAATAAGGAGTTCCCAGCATGCCTAGGAGGGTGCACAGCTAGAGGCGTGGTGGACTTGGTCCCTGCCTCTGGAGCCTGTGCGTTAACCTTGAGCAGTTTCCCCCGCTTCACTCAGGAAGTTAGAGTCCTGACCTCTTCAGGAATCTTCTGAGCAGAGGGAGGTAGAGAACTGAGAGCCAGTCTGGCCAACAGAAGATGCCACATGTATGTTGGTCCCTTTGCCCTTTCCTAGGCTGTGACCACCAAGTTACTGAGACTTCTGGGTCTGCTTCACGTGAACAAGGTGTCCACAGCCTCACCTAAGGCATTCCATACTCACTTCACCCTCCTCAAAAGGGAAATCAAAACCTCCTTCAGGCCGTCGGAGAAATGTCCACCGAAGGGCCAGAGCAAATCTCGCTTGAACGATTTCATCTGGAAATAAGAACTTGTCCTTCTCTGAATGCCCAGAGGGATAAATAGCAGAAGTAGAATGACTCAACTTCCTTAATAAGATATTGGTTGAAACCAATGTCGTCCTGATGCTTCCTCTTTTCTGCCTATAGTTGGCCTAGCCATCAGGCCACCCCAGCTACACTTCAGCCTAACAGAAAAGAGGGACAGTGAGGCAAGGGAGAACCCACGGCGAGTGCAGGCGAGAGGCAGCTGCCCTTGCAAACAGCTCTTTGGCCAGTTGCGCTCCTAGGTTCCCATGCCTGCTGCATCCTGGGCCCTTTCTGCCATTTGCCTCCTCCTGCCTTGCCCTGGCACCTATCCAGCCAGAATGCCCCCTTTACTCTGTGGAGTTGGGTAGCCATGGGCAAACCTGATTCCCTTCCTTCACTTCCCCAGCCCCCTCTCTGTGGGGCATTACCCAGAGCTGCCTTATCTTTTTCTCCTTGGGGGAAACCATTTCCATTGGCCTCCTGCATTCATTCAGCAAGCATCCACTCGGCATAAAGGGATATGGTAGTTGATACACTCACACACATCTGTGCTGTCCACGTCCCTGACAGTTACTGCAAGGTCGCTGTCCTTATTCCCATTGGGCAGATGGAGGAAGGAAGGCTGAGAGGTAAGTCAGCTGCTGGAGCAACTGAGGCTCAATTTAGCCAACCAGAGAGCCTGGCGTGGGCTTAACCCTCACACAGCGACACTCTCAGCCCATTCCCCGCTGCGCTCAAGGGTCACCCGCTCTCGTTAAGCCCAGGACCCGAGTGGTATTCACTAGCCACAGGACCAGCACTATTTCCAGTCTGTGTTTGCTAGCATTTCTCAGCCCTGGTAGGCGGGAAGCACAAGAATTAAGAACGGGCATAAGAGGGTCCCCCCCCCCCCCGCTCTGGCAGGAAGTGCTGAATCAGCAGTAAACAGGTCACTGCTCTAAGCAGGTCACACTGCTCCATGCTGCTGGGTTAAGTTGATGATTTTTAATAAATCCTTTCCTTTTCCTTTTAAAGATGTTTAAAAACCTATGCACAACCATGCACGTTACATAAACAAACCATGTGTGTACATAAACAAGAACTTCAGGTAGCACACCACTATGTTTACTGAAAGAACCGCTGAAGGACACGCTTTGGGAAGAAGAAAAGTAAACCAGAAAAAAGGGACATGGAATGTAAGAAATAACGGTAGGCACAGGAATGGATGCAATACGTTGGTCAACTTAATTAACAATTGAGTGTAAAAAAGAAAAGAAAATCTAGCCCAAGGGGCTAGAGAGATGGCTCAGTGGTTAAAAGCACTGTTTACTCTTGCAGCAGACCTGGGTTCAGCTCCCAGCACCCACAAAGTGGTTCACAACCATCTGTAACTTCAGTTCCAAGGGATGCGGTGCCCTCTTCTCATATCCATAGGCACTAAGGACATGGGTAGTGAACAGACACGCACACAGCCAAAACACTCAAAGACACAAGGTAAACTAACTAAATCGAAAGTGGAAGAATAAGAAAGATACTATCTTTTGGGGGAAATTTGCATGTGAAAATGTGTAAATTTCATTAAAAATACAGTTAAGTATGTACATTGAAGTTTAATAATTTCCATAAGAACAGATATACCAGCTGTGGTGGTGATGGCGAACACCTTTAGTTCTAGCGCTTGGGAGGCAGAGGCAGGTGGATCTCTGGAGTTCGAGGCCAGCCTGGTCTATAGAGGGTTACAGGATAGCCAGGACCACATAGAGAGACTTGGTGTCCAAAATCAATCAATGGATCAGTTCATACATACATATAAACAACCAATCCAACCCCCCCCCCCGAAACAAAACCAACCACCTAAACAAACAACCCCAAAACTCCCAAATCATGTGGTTCTCATTTCAGCAGACACAGAGCTCAGAGCACACAGACAGTGTGGACCTCATCAGTCCCGATAACGAACGAGTCTGAGAGCCAGAGATTGGAGACAGAGCAGGTTTCTGGTGAACAAGGTGTCTGTGTTGGTAAGTCCTGTCCTCTTTTGCAGCCATGAAGGCCTTGGGCACCCATAGGACGTTGGCTAGGGCAGGCGCTGCCCTGGGTGCCGAGATGACACTGAGGAAGACAGCACAGTCCTGGGAGGGGCTCCCAGTGTGCTGGGCAAGAGACAGGCGGTCAGAAGCGGACATATGATACCGCAGCTCAAGGACAGGGACAAGCAGAGGGGACGCCGTGGGGCACATGGGAGAGCCAGTGTGGCTGCGGCACTTAGGAGAGGCTTCCTACAGGTGATGCCTGGGCAAGTCTCAAGGTGAACAAAGAAGTGCTTAAGGGAAAGGAGAGGTGAGGGGTTGAGATGTCAGCAGATACAAAACGCTTGTTGTATGTGACCAAGGACTTGAATGTCAGCGCAGCCAGCCTGGCCTCACAGGGGAGCCTCGTGTCCCAGCAAGAGACGCAGAAAATAAGGAGGGGCGACCTGAATGGCTCAGTAAGTGAAGGTGCTTGCCACTAAGCCAGATGGTAGGAGAGAAATGACTGCACGTTGCCCTCTGACCTCCACACCCACTCTGTGGCCTCTCCACGCCCACACACATACAAAATAGATGAGTAAATAAAAATATAATAAAATAATAAATGTAGGTGACTCCTGAGGAACAACACACACACACACACACACACGTAGCTGAAGTCACAGCTGAGATGGGAGGCAAAGTTTGTTCGGGATTAGATCTTTGGTTGTCCTATAACCCAGGGCCTAATTCTCAGGAGAGTGAGGATCATATAAATCTTGGTTCACTCTCATTCTTGGGAAGAGAGTTCTAGGTGGAGGCCTCGGGGCAGGGGTGGGGGCAGACAGGAGCCACTGGACATCTACCCATGGTACAAGTTACAGGGCTCTGGCAGGCTTGCTGAATCCTTTTCCAAAGGAGATGGGGGGGTGGTGAGGGGTCAGCGGATGGCTGGTGAGGAGGAGCTCGCTCGCTTGGGCCTGCTTGGGCACTCTGAGCGAAGCTGAACTGGAAGGAGCGCAAGCTGTATCCTTGGCCAGCTTGAAGCCTGCTCCCTGGAGGGAGATTTCTTTTGTGCATATCCCATTAATGAGGATATGAAATGTGAAGGTCCATTAATCATTGAAATCTTACAGATCGATTATATAAAAAAGAAACCTCACATGCCCACAGCTATTCAGCCTTAGGGCCAAATCCACAAAGTCAATGGCAGGGTTGAGAAAATTTGTGGGATGAAGCTTACGATAGTCCTCTGGTCCCACCACACATCTGGCAGCCCTGGCTGGCCCAGGGCCTGAGGAAACACCAACACCCTCAAGGGCCCTCAGGATGCTAAGGGTAATCACCCCATATCTATTCCATTAGCCACTTCCATCCTCTCCCTGACTTGGGCCCATCCCCTTTGGGCTGAGCTCACTGTAAAACACCGTGTCCTTTAGACAACCTCAGGCTGAGAGAAAGCTGTTGGCTCTGCAGTGTTCCTGGGTCCAGTCCCACGTCTGTGGTCTATAATCTATCTGACCGCCGTTTCCCTAAATACGGGGTGTGGTTCTGGCTGCTCAGACCTCTCCACAACCGGCCAGCTACTGAGTTCTACAGGTCTCCCAGTGGGCTGCTTTCCTGTGCGGCCCACCAGGCACTTCCTGCTTGTCCTATACACACTAAGCTCGGGCCTTGCATTTCTAGGAAGCCGCTCTGACAACCCACAGCACATCACAGTCCCTTTCCTCTCCTTCATTCTGACCTTTAATCACACCCTCACTCACTTTTACCCAGCCAATGCAGTAACACAGCTGAGCGTACTCAGGACGCATTACGAAAGACAATAGTCACATTTTATGCAGACATCACTAGAATTACAAGCTTGATAGGAGGCAGACAGAAATATAGAGATGCACAACTGAAGATGTTCAGAGTGTTCCTATAATAACAGAAACCCAGAAAAAAATAATTATGGGGAAATTAGCTACTAAATTACAGCACATCCATTAAAACATTTACAAAAATTTAACAATATGAACAAATATTACTGGAGACAATGTTGAAGAAAAGAAATATAGAATTATATATAAACTCTGACCCTGAATAGTCTGGTGTGTGTGAGTCTGGTGTGTGTGTCCTTTTTAAAAACTTTCTGTGTGTGTATGGTATTTCTGCATGTGTGTCTGTCCATCTTGTGCATGCCTGGCACTTGCAAATGTCAAAATAGGTTGTTGGATCCCCTGGACCTGGCAGTACAAACAGTCTCGAGACACCATGTAGGTGCTGGGAACCAAACCCAGGTCCTCCGCAAGAGCAGCCAGTGTTCTTCACCACTGAGCCATTTCTCCAGCCCTTCCTATAGTATATCAACATTTACAAAAACACAGACATGGAGATTCTGTCTTAAAACAAAAACAAACAGAAAATCCAGACACTAGTAGATCATTTTTATAATTTTTTTCAAATTTTTCTTCAAGAGTTAAATCTTCTCAGTTTTTATAGACAATGATTTCAAGTGGTTACACACACACACACACAGACAGACACGCACACGCACACACACATGCACAGAGGAGGAGGGAGATGGGGAGGGAGGAAGGAAGAGAGGGAGGAGGAGGAGAGAGAAAGGACACACCATAAGAAAGATGCTTAAGCCCTTCCCACTCCAGCATTCTTCCAAGGGGCTCTCCAGGGCCCCTTCCTCCCTCTTCCCTCCACAGATGTTCTCTATAGTATATTACTTTCATAATGAAAACAAGCGATAGCCAAGAAAGATCTCTTTGTATGGAACAAGAATTGTTGAGGCATGTATTCCTGTTTGGAAGTGAGACTTGATAAATTTAGGATGACCCCAAACATGCACAGATACAAAGGCACATACCGAAACCGCTGGCTGCTCAAAGGGCCAGAAGGGCTGGAGCAGAGAGCTCCTCTTTCCTGATTTTGGTTTTCATTTCACTCTCTTTCATATTTTCCCTGGGGACTTCGAGTTTTATTAGTCGTGACTCACAAAGTAAGAAGGTGATAGACATGATACACACACACAAACACACACACACACACACACACACACACACACTTTGCAATCCCCCAATGAGGAACTTACACATTGTTACAGACTGTATCTGCCTGTTCTTCTATGGATGAACCCCGTTTTAAGATTTTCATGTAAAGCAATACCACAAAAAAGCCTATCCTTGTTCACATTTTCTGTACAGTTGGGAAATAATTCTGAGTGGCAAATTCCTGGGATTGGAATTTCCGGATGAACCTTTGTTAGTGGGCGCTCTCTTTTCTCCTTGTTCAGGGCATCAGGTGGTTCCTACAGATACTAGTTATTCGCTAAATAACCCTAAATTACCCTTGTCCTCAAGGTATTTCTAATCCAGCCAGGGAGAAAACGCGTAGATTGACTATCGTTTATTCAGGATTTATTTAAATGATAAGTGAGTCCCAAACTGATCTTAGATTCAAAAGGGCCTTTGGCAGTAATTTCCTCCAACATATTACTTACTAATTAATGCTGGAGAAAGGCCATTCACACACAAAAAAAGGATGGAAGATCCAAGGGCCAATCACCAACCCTTCACATTCTGAGGTACAGCCATGGGCAGGTCATTTAATCAGAGACGGGTCCCAGCTGTGAAAGAGGCGTTCTCAAACTACACACAGGGCTTTACTGGACGTTTAACTGCGGGAAACAATGTCTAGTTTATACAGTGCAGTACCTGGCATGCAGCGGCACTCAGCTAGTGGGACTTCCAGGAGACGAAAGCTGTCACAAAATGAACGGCCTTTTCCCTGACTAGAACTGCAAGCTGTTTCAAGAGGCGCGGCCTGTGCGGAGCTGATACCCACTTCTTTGGCCTCTGGTCAGTAACACTAAAGTCAGACTGGAAGTCTCAGACACTCTCAAGAAGTGGGGGAAGGAGAGGGGGAGGAGGGAGATGAGGAGGTCAGAGTCCTCAGTAAATAAAGGACCACATCGGAGGATGGCCCCAAAAGAGCGCCCTGCAACTCATCTGCCTCCACTGGCAGGGTCTCAGCACGAAATGGACTGAAGGAATGACCTGATGACACACGATGACCTCAGCAGAAGGGCTGAAATCAGTTGTCTTGCCAAACCTTTGGGTGTTTTAAACAGCTGTTGTCGTTTGCATACATATTATTACATTCTGGTCCATGTGGACAGAAATTCACGCTGGCAGCTACTACGGCTCACTATGTGTCATGGGATGCATGCATTATGTCCTAAATCCTCACAACTCTGAGCAAGAGTTGTAATATTTTATCATTCATTTTTATTTATTTATTTGCGTGTTGATTTGAGGCAGGTCTGGCTATGCATCCTAGTTGGCCTGGAACGTTTCTTCTGCCTCTGCTTCTCGAGAGCTGGGTTACATGGATGAGCCACTATGCCTGGCTCTACAGTACCCTCCGTGTGGAGGAGGAAACAGGCTCTGTAGGCCATCTGCACTGTACACAAAGGGCTTTTACGCCAAAGCCCTCCCTCAGCCATGACACTGAGCCTCCCATCCAATGATCAGAGCTTTAAAAGGTGGGACTAACGTACAGGAGCTGAAATACTGAACTACGATCCAAAGATCAGCTAGTGAGAACCCCAGCTGCCATGTCATATACAGGCTGTCTCTAAGACCCCGACAGAGGGCATTTGTTAAGCTTTAAAAGGGAAGCGTTACAATGGCATTTTACATCAAACTGGCAAAAACTGCATTAAGAAAGCCAAAAGCAAATAGAAGGATGGCAGAGAGGGTGCCTCTGATCCACAGAAGCCGTTATGGAGTTAGAATGTTGGGAAACACGGAGGGAAGAGAACTATCGAAGAAAAACCCAACTACATGTGTGCTTCTCTCTATACCATAAACAGTGAGCATATTTTATGTATGTTATGCAAAAGCATTTAAGTGTCCTTTATATATGCATATGAGGACATTTCCCATAACTAGGAATTCTCATGACATGGGCCCTGAAGTATACACCATTCAACAGTTCCGGTGTTACCCCACTGCCTCACCCTAAAGCCACAGCTCAATCTCTCCCTCCCTCCCTGGCTCTGTTTTGCTCTGCTTTTTTGAAAAGGGGTCTTATTTTGTAGCCCAAGCTGGCCTTGACCTCATCATCTTCCTGCCTCAGCCTCCTGAGTGCTGGGATTAAAGATGTGAGTCACCACATTCGTATCAAACCAGTTTCTTTGATAAATCAAAGTGTAGTTCAGGATCCTGCCAAGTCTTGAGGTCATCATAAGTAACAAGTCTTTTGTGAACTGTAAAACAACTCTCTCTCTCTAACCTTTTGAATGATTCATGGCAAGGAGCTGTTCCCCAGGCTTGGCCAATCCTGCTCCATTACCCTCCTTTCTGGGTTTATATATGTGATTTCCACGGGTGGGATGGGCTTCGGGCCAAGCTCAGTCTCCCTGTGAGGGAGGAGGCTTCAAGTTCATTGTAGTTACTGGTGGCTGGTTCTGAAATTGAGGAACTAATTTGAGGAACTTCAGAATAACAAAAAACCCAAACAACTTGGCTTTCTGCCGAAGACTTCCAAGGTGGGGGGATGGGGGAGTGGTAGAAGGAGATGCCTGGTCCATTCTGTGGAGCCCTGACCATCCCCTGTCAAAGAGTGACAAACTCTCTCACGTGATCAGCTGAAGAGATGAGGCAGAGGTGCATCCATTTACACTGTCCACTTACACTGTCTATACTTTCGCTCTCCCTCTCATATGGGATATGAGAGGTAGGTTCTCAAGAGAACCTCAGCCTGAGTCCTCAGTGAAGGGCAGGAAACTGGAGAAGCCTATGGCTCTCTTGCTCTCTTACCCAGACTGACAGGGCCTAACAGGAGTCTAGACTTGCACCTTGCACTTTCATCTGATGACAAATACCTCCTCTGCCTAGCGGGGTACCATCTTCCAAGCACTGGACTAGCTAGGAGGCATATGATGGAGACAAGGCCAAACAAGAGTGTTCCTGACCCTGAAAGGCCACCTTGGAATCCTGACCCTAGTTGTCAAAAGGCTTGTCAGGGGTCACCTGTATGATATTCAGCCCTACGTGGCACCAAGCACTGTGTGCTTTCTGCCCTGAGCTATGTTAGCGCATCTTTGTGCTGCCTTCTTCACTCTTCAGCATGGATGATGAAAACTCCAGCGTGTTAGCAGGCTCTTGCTTCAAGGTAGCAAGCAGAGCAAGGATCTAGGAAGAGAGATGCTGAGGTGTTCCCACTTAGACAACAGCAGGATGAGGCGGGGGTGGGGGAGCTCCTCCTGTGAGGGAGGCTCTCTGTGGTGGGGGAGGGGTTCCTCCTCTGAGAGAGGCTCTCTGGGGAGGATATGGGCTGAGGCAGGAGGACCACTGCAAGTTTGAGGCCAGCCTGGTCTCTACAGGCTAACCAGGGCCACACAGTGAGATCTTGTCTAAAAGACAAAACCAAAAAGGGACAGCACGATGGTTCAGGAGGTAAAGGCCTTGGCCATATAAAATCTGGTGATGTGAGTTTGATCCTAAAATCCAGGTAATGGAAAGACAGAACCAACCTCACAAAGCTGTCCTCTAACTTCCACGTGTGAACTGTGGCACACATACATATACAGACACATAAATAAACATGACTACCTAGATGAGGGCCATAGTCTCTGAGAGCTTGCCTGGATTGGTATATGTGTGCTCACACTGCCTGATCACATGGTAAGCTCAAGGGGGATGGTGCGGAAGGAGACCACATCAGTGATTATATTTCTGACGGCATCCCAGTAAGAAGGTCTGAAAGCTAGATGCTGAAACCATCATCAACATCTTCCCTAAATACTGACCTGGGCACCCATTTATTTCTAACTGAGTGACAAGATGAGCCTCTGGTCCACACACTATCCATCTGGCCTGACCTGCAAATATGTCCTACACAGGGGATAGATAGTGCAGACACTTTTCTATTTCTGTCTATAAAGCTATCCCTGCCTCTCAAACCGCAGCGCTCAACAGGTAAGGCTGCTCAGGGCTCACCCCACTAACTCCCCTAGGCAAGACACTTCAGTCACACCCTCATTCCCCACCCCCCACCCCCAGCTAAACTCCTCTTTCCTTCTAAGCCTCCCAGCTCTTCCTAACACAAACCAGAAGGGTAATTCTGGTCAGTAAAGGGAAAGGCCAGGGTCACCAGAAGGCTCAGCTCTAACAGCTCTTTGCATGTGCAGGGGGCCATTATCCAGAGATGACATCGTGTTTTGCCCTCAGAGGCCTCTCATGGAGAGGAGCCAAACAGGCCTGGCTGGGATGACACCGGCCACTCAGGCCCTTCTGGCCACCTGTAGGCCATGGGCAACATGCCATTTCTTCGGAGACGAAAGATGTAAATGCCTCTTGGTGCCCAGTGGATTTGAAACTTCAGAAATCAACCACTGATAGTCACTAAAGGCCCACGTTAGGTAAGACACCGCTTGGGGACATAAGAAAGCGCCTTCAAGGTGGAGGCAACCGATGAGACTTCCGGGTAACCCTGCCTAGACTGTGTTTTCTTATCAACCTTGTCCTCCTCATGGCCACATCAACCTTATGGTAGAGGAGAGAGTCAAACAGCTTTCTGTTTACTTTTTCTCAGAAGCCACACAGGTTCCACCCTTCCCAGGCCTTGCAGGGCTTGCGGGAAGCCTGAGAGTTATGGAGTTTGTGTGGGGAAACAGTCAGAAGAGCTGTTTAGTAAGATAAGAGTCCTCTGCTGGGGGTAGCTTCTGGGCCCAGTGGCAGCAAGACAACAGTGCAAAGAGCTCAATGCCACCACATTGCTAGATGGCCTTATTCAATCTTTCGCAGAGGATGGTGCAAATACTAAAAAATGAGTATCTTCCCCTTGCCCTCCTGCCTCCATGCATATCCATGAGTGCACGTATGTGCAGACACCAGACGGCGACTGTCAGGTGTCTTCCTCAATGGCTTTTTCTTTCTTTCTCTCATTAAAACTGGAGCTCATTGGTTGGCTAAACTGGCTGGCCAGCAAGCTCCCAGAGGCCCCCAGGATCTTCGCTGTCCAGCCCCAGCACTGGGATCACAGGCACACAAAGCTGCACTTGGCTTTTTACGTGGGTTCTGGACTCAGGCCCTCATGCTTGCTCAACAGGCACCTTAGCCACTGTGCCATCTCCCCAGCACTCCTCTTCCTTGCTTTCTTCTTTGAGACAGAGTCTCACTACCTAGCCCTGGCTCCCCAGGAACTCAATATGGAGACCAGTCTGGCCTTGAACTCACAGAGACCCATCTGCCTCTTCTTCCTGGGTGCTGCGATTAAAGCCTGGTGCTACCATGCCTGGCCAGTCTCTATATATTTATCTCTCTCTTTGCTTTTCTGAGACAGGGTTTCTCTGCGTAACCTTGGCTGTCCTGGACTCACCAAGTAGACCATGCTGGCCTTGAACTCACAGAGATCCATGTGCCTCTGCCTCCCGAGTGCTGGGATCAAAAGCGTGCGCCTCCACTGCCCCATTGCCATTCTATATTTCTAAAAAAAATTTTTCTTGACAGAGTGGTTAAGGCCTAAGTTTTTTTTTTTTAAGCCATGCCAGTCCAGAGAAAACTGAAGGAATAGCTAGTTACCTCAGACAGCCAGAACACTTGCAAGGGATTATCAGTTCTATTGAGACCCTGAACATTCATGCCCACGTTTTGGACAGTCTTGGACAGACAGACTGACACTAAGTGTATTAGTCAAGGACACACTGTGAAAGACCCTCTGTCTGTGGACACTGATCATGGATGGCTCTCTGGAAGGAGAGTCGGCAGAAGCTGTGGCCGCTGGAAAAATGGGGAGAGGGTGGCTCAGGCCTCCCCTCCCACGCTTCTTTCTGGGTCCAGACGCTGACCCTGAAAAGTGGAGACAACTAAGGTAAGGAGTTCACAGTCCCTCGAGCTCCCTAAAACCCAGAAAGTGATAGACCTTCCTTTTCCACCCCTGGTACCCTGGTGAGCCTCCAATTCAGGTGGCTAAAAGGAAAGCAGGGCTGAAAAGGGTTGTCCCCAGATCTCTCATCTCTAAGTACAGTTTGTCTCTCTCGAACTCTCTGCCAAGGGATTTCCCAGTTCCCCAGGGCCAAAGCCCCACTCCTGCTGCTCTGCTGATTGTCACTGGACGTGAGCCATTTTCCACCCTCAAGGTGGACTCAGGAGCGGTGACACTGCTGACCTGGGCTCTGTGCCCTGCCCACATGATCCGCCAGGGGATGGGTCTGTCCGTCAGCGAGCTCCAGGAGCCTCCCATCAGCTTCCTGCTCCCTGGTCCTCGCCCTTGGGCTGGAATGAGGGTGATCTTTGGCAGACAGCTTTTCAACAAGGTCTACTCAGGACTTCCTCTGCAACGGGGCTGAGGAAGAAATGGCCTGTTACCTACACCCATGCCTGAGTGACTCACCTTCCAGAGAAAGTATTCCCCTCACCTAAACAAAGTTGCTTGAAAATATGACTAAGGCGCCTATCAAATGCAGGCTGTGGAGCCAGCCAGTGACTGAGCAGGGTCCAGACGCTCTGCCTTCACCTCCAGCCTTGAAGTCAAGTGCCACCCAGGGCCTGCTGCTTTCATTTTCATCTGAGCGGGCTCCTCACGAGGCTTGACATCCGGTGATTTATTTTTTCTAAAAACTAGGTTCGCTTTAGAAATGACTCTTTGCCTATCAAGACAGCTTCCCCAAGAGAAAACAAATGCTATTTAGACAGAAAGTCAGTGTGGTGGGTGCCAGTATTTGTGTTCTGTATTAAGAGGCAGAAAGGAATTTACCCCCCAGCCCCAGCCCCTTGATACCTGAAGCAGAACTCACAAGTCCCTGACCTTGTAGACCCAGGGCTCTCAGACCTAGTTATAGAGGTACGACAGCTTAAAAAGGAGACAGGGAGAAGAGGTGGGGTGCCATGTGCTAATAGAAACCATACCCCCAAA
This sequence comes from Pachyuromys duprasi, assembly GCA_028658305.1. Lineage (NCBI taxonomy): Eukaryota > Metazoa > Chordata > Mammalia > Rodentia > Muridae > Pachyuromys > Pachyuromys duprasi. Next base: position 17,502,066 of record CM053746.1, on the reverse strand, counting down.
GAACCAAATGTTACCTCCTTTATCCCCCAAAACAAAGAACAAGTCCTTGGTGGGTTATATTTTATGAGAAATCTCTTTCTCGCCCCAGGTTAATGCTGGGACCCACTTAACCACATGGAGGACATAGGGAGGTCTGAAACAGGACCTGTTGGTTGTGTTTGGATCAGCCATGGGAGGTCCTACAAATAAGCCCTACGCAGGGCTGCAAACTCTGACCAGACAGAGCCTGGGTCTTCTCAGGCTTATCTGAAGTGCAGTGGGGGCAGGATGCAGAGCAAGCCTGGGAGAACCAGGGGCTGGCAAGACGGCCCAGCGAGAAGATCTGCTTGCAGCCCAGCCTCAAGTCCTGAGTTTGCTCTCTGCAACCCATAGGGTGGCAGGGGAGAGAAAACTCTTGCAATTGTCCTTTGACTTTCACATGTGTGCTGGGCTATACATGTGTGCACACACAATGAATAAATACAGTTTTTTTAAAAGACTGGAAAAGCTTGACAGCTAACCCCTCCAAGGCGAGGGAAGCAGTCTTTGGAGGGCCTACTGAAACAAACAAACAAACAAACAAACAAACAAACAAACCGACTGACACTACCTTACAGAAGACAGGTCTAGCCACAATGTAGTAACGGGCCTCATCACCACTGCTGCTGCCAGAACTACAAGGCAGTGAACAACAGTTTCAGCCACTGTGCTCGGCCCCGCATACAGATTCCCTTATTTCCTCTACTTGAAACAGCCACACGAAACATTCCTGACCCCATTTGCAGATAAGGCACTCCATGTTCACAGAAGTGATTTGCTTGAGGGGACACAGACAGCCTCAGGCAAACCAGGCCCTAACCCAGGTCTGTCTGACAACCTGAATGGCCACAGTGGGTGTGGTGGCACTATGGACCGGTCACCTGGCGACCTTTCTGCCTTAGTTTCTACACCTCGAAAAGGAGCACAGGCAGACTTGTTCAGATAGTAGGCTTTTAATAAGAACCAGAACCAACAATCACTAAGTTGACACATGGATTAAGAATCGTTATGATAAGTGGATAGTTAGAGCTGCTTCCCTGGTTTAGTTGGAGTCCAAACTGACTTTGGTGGGGAGGGTGCCTTAGCATTCTTGAGCAAGTGAGTACTATAAAAGAATGACGCAAATGTCAAGAAAAGTCAGTGTAGATTCTAAGCATGACACCAAATTCCTAAGGATTACTGTCTGTTTTATTTGGTCCTCATTTTAAAGATCTTTGCCTCTCCATACTGTAAGAAATTAGAAAAGCTGTCTACAGAATTATTCCTTATGCCCATAATTCCAAAGGATTTCTGCCAGGGAACTCAAGAGGAAATACTCTAACACAGCGAAAGGGAAAGGCAGACGTCAATTTAAATGTGAATACAAGGGCACAGGGGCCCTGGAGAGAGCTTCCTTCACGCTGTCACTCAGGCAGGGAGAGAAGCTGAGAGCTCAACCCGGCTCAGAAATGCAGAAATCCTCTCCTCCTCGGCCTGCCTTCCACCAGGTCCTCCCCTTCTGCCCTGAGCTCTGCACAAGTGTCACCAAGTGAACGGAATGCTCACACTTGAAACTCTCGCCCTCCCAGAGAAGACGCTCAACCCCGTTCCTTTCCCTTATTCGGGATCCTGGTGTGCAGAGAGAGGAGGGCCCCACCCGCTCGGTGTTGGTACCATCAGACGTGCCCCGAGGGCTCAGATGCCTCCAGTTTAACTGAAATACGAAAATGGGGCAAACAGGAAGCATCAGACGCAACTGCGGTAGTGACTTATTAATCACGAAAGCAGAATTTTACTTGCATTTTAACCTTTTGCCAGGAAAAAAAAAAAAAAAAAAGCATCGAGACGCTGGGAGCCATGGGTGGAAAGGCGCCTGCACGAGCAGCAAGCTGACCTTTTGCTTGGGCTGAATCTGGTTTTCAGTTTTCTTCTTTCTCCTTACAACAAAACAAAACAAAACAAAACATCTGTTAGGCCAGCCAGGATGAACCTGTGAGTTCGGGCAGAAGCACCTGTGAGAAGTCTGTGTGCTGTCCACTGAGACAGGAAAAAAAATAATAAAAGGAAAATTAAAAGTGACTTCACAGGCCAAAGTGATAACACAAAACTCTCAAGAGGGGGAAAACTAGCCTACACAAACAAACGTGGATTTAAGCCTTTATCCCCTCTATACCCTCCAATCTCCTACCAGCCCCTAGCTAAGGGTGAACCCTATCTCCTCACAACAGTTGCCTAGGGCAGGACAACCAATCAGAGTGAGCCCTGTCCTCTCACACACAAACACTCCAAGCAGATCACAAAGGAATCAGTGTTCACCAGGAGAAGCAAAATGAGGAACCACGCTTCTGTCTGCCAAGGCTGAACAGCAAAACCAGGCGTTTTTGTTTAACAGACGAAGGTTCATCTGGCAGGGTTGTGGTGCCCTTCCCACAAACTCTGACAGACACCAGAGGAAATAAATAAATAACAAAAAAATAAAAAAAAATTAAAAACCTTCAGAACTGCTCCTTCTACCCAGAAACAATCAGAGAATGACCTAAAGCCTGATCACTTAGTACCATTTGATTTCACAAACTGCTGGTATATGTTTCTGGGTATGTACTGTTGGGTACTTATTTCTAAAATTAAAGTCAGACATATTATTATGAGATATTCTGAGAAATTTATCACACTCTTCCAAATAAATCAGGATGTCTTTTTCTTTCTTTCTTTTTTTTTTCCCCTTTCCGGTGTTCTGAGACAGGATCTTGCTTTGAAGCCCCAACTGGTTTCAAAGTCACAGAAATCTCTTATCTTAGCCTCCCAAATGATGGGATTACAGGCATGTGCCTACCAGGTCTAGTTTTCAAGATGTTTTAAAAGGCGTTTGAAAAACTCAGAAGCTGGCATCAATCCAAAGGAATTGCCTCTGACATCACTTTAAATACAAGAGGAAATCCACATGTACCACTAAGCAAGTCAAGAACCTTCAAAGCACCCTTTCACATTAAGAGCAAAAATATCACCCCAAACCTTCCTCCTCCTTTATCACTGTTACCTTAATGCAGTCCTAATTTAGAGATCTGGAGGGCTCACCCTCACTCATGGCTCGGAGGCCTCGGACAAGATGTCACCCCCCCCACACACACACACACACCTGGTTCAGGTACTTCACTTATCAACTGGACAGCATTTTGTCCATCTTACCACACCTACCACTACCAGGGAACGTCACTACGCAAAAACCTGCATCACCAACGTTAGGATACTATCCTCTAACCTCTCAGAAAGACTTATGTTTCTAGTTACAGTGCCAGCCTTCCAAAGTTCAATGGTCTTAGAACCACCCTCGTCATTAGTTTCAGTCACTTTTAGCGCCTGTAATCCAGTCCCTAGTGTCCATTGTCTCCAATCAACAACAAAAATTGTCCTTAATATACCGATTCCTGAAACTCATCCTCTTCTTTACAACCCATGCACACCCCCTGTCCATCCTTATACCCGAGGGCCATCTTTTAATCTCAATTTAGGAAAGAAAAAAAAAGGGGGGGCATTGTCTTAAGTTAATAAACACGATGAGGCTCCAAAGCAAGTGGAAATCTCTGCCCCGGACAAACGTTTCATTTTACTTGGTGACAGGTGGCTGCAAGCTGCCAGCGCCGGGATGAGCTTCCAAGATGGGACTGGCACACATAAACAGACACCGAGAGTCCCGAGTAGAACTCAGAATTACACAGAAGGGTCAAGATCATCGAGGAGGGAGGAAGAATTTCAGAGACCAGCCCAGTCCCGCTGAGTGCCAAGGCCAGTCTCCGCTCCGTCCCTCGTCTCTCAGAACAAGGGACCCCCAAGCACTTGGCAGGGAAAAGCCGCGCGTTTCACTGCTGGGGCGGTCGAGCAGTGGGAAGGCTGAACTCCGTGGCACGGATGCTGGCGAAGGGAGAGCAAGGCGGATCCACGCGCGTTCGGGACAGGCGTGTGTGACCACCCGTGGGTGCGCGGCCTGGAGGCTTCGGAGGAGCTAGGCGTTGCAAGCGTGGCGCTGGTGGTGCGGCGCGTGCGAGCGAGTCGGACCGCAGACACCCGGCCATCCATCCCAGCCAGCCCTCGCGGACGGCCAGGCTGCAGCCTGGCCCCGGCCTGGGAGGCGCCCCTTTCCCGCCCGCTCCCTCAGCGCCCCACTTTAGGTCTCGAGGTTCTGCCCATTCACCTACCGGCGGAGCGCCGCTGTCCTCTACCAAGCGAGTGTGGCGCTTCGCTGGCCAGCGATCGCTCGGGGCCCCAACTGCCCCTCCCTGACCACGCCCCCGCCTAGCCCCGCCCCGGACCACGCCTCCCCCCGTGGCTGCGACTTTGCGAGCTTCCCCCGCCTCCTTTCTTTGGCCGCCCCGCGACCCTTGGTCCCGCCCATTCCTACAAGTTAACCAATAGGGCGTCTAGTCTCGACGGGCCGGCCGTGCAGTTCCCAGCAGCGATTGGCCAGCGAGACCTCCCCCAAAATGGCCACTGTTTCCGGCCAGGGCTTCTAGAGGCGACGGGCTGGGTGGATGGGCGGGCAGTAGGCGGAGGAGACCGGGGTGTCGGTGGAACCACACATGCGCTCTCAACGTCTGGCAAACCCTTTTTTTACGGGTTGCATTCTTTTTGAGGTTACGGGAAGGAAGGGCGGCTGTGCGCATGCGTGGGCATTCCCGGCTTCGGCTTTGGTTACCCTGGACACAGCGGGGCGCTCTCCCTGCGGGGTCTTGGGTTTCTCTGCACCGTGCTTGAGGGCGTGGCCGCCTCGTGGGAGCCTGGTGGGGCTGGAGACACTTTCGTGGAGCGCTCTTTGCGTGCCTCCTGCTGTAGAGTGCGTGAAGGCGAGGTTCCAGCGCCTGCCCTCGAGAGGCGTGGGGAGCCGGAGGCTTACCACGGGACAGGCCGGGTGTTGAGGCGCTGGTCTTAGTGGAGAAGCTGCGCACAGTCCACCCTAAACCACAGGGCCAGGAAGGCCTGATCTTTGAAAATATGGTGTCTACAGAGTGCCCTTTTTATGGGGGTGGGAGGAAGTGTAGAGAAAGTGTGGATTTTCTTTTTTCTTTTCTAACTTTGCTAATTGGCTTTCTACGGTACCACAAGCTTTAACAAGAAGTTGCAAATATATACAGAATGAGGAATCTTAACTGCCGGTGCAGGGTCTGGCTGTGTAGTGGGAGTAGGTAGTCGTGTCCTTGACTGGTTTGAGAAGTAAGCGTCCTGTCTGGAAAGGTTTGAACCAGGGCCAGGCCACTGTCTGCTTGTGACCACTTTGCAGATCTCGCTTCTTACTGGAGACTTGTTTTAGCAGACATCTAAAGGCCATTCATTTAGACAATGTAGAAATCCCACAACCTGGCACGCCTTCAGGAGGCTGAGGCAGGAGGATGACAAGTTTGAGGCCAGTCTGGGCTGCATAGCCAGACTTCTGTGTGAAAACAAAACAAAATAGCCTGCAACAGAGAGGCTCACCCACTCCCCTGGGCCAGAAATATGTTGGAGCAAGCTCACAGCCCTAGCCCATGTCATCTTAATGTCAACCATGTCAAGTGTTAGCCCCAGGAGTATTTCTGTCTGTGACTCTCACAGAGCCTATACTTAAGTGTCAGGGGCTAAGAAAAAGCAAGGAAAAAAACAAAACTGGACTGGGGGCTTCTGAAAAGCTCCTTCCATTCCTAGGGTTTGGTGTTTCAGTGACTCAGAGAGAGGCAGAGCTGGGCCAGATGTACAGGTTGGTATCGGGTCCTGGGTGTCTGCTCCCTCCCACCACCTGTTTGCCTCTGGGCAGAGCTCTTCTCAGGAAAGGTGTGGGCAACAGGCCCAGGTTCTGCAGATTCTCCCTGCAGGGCTGGCTCAGTTCTGTCCTCTTCTCTCACTCTTCCTTTTTCTTTCTTTTCTTTCTTTCTTTCTTTCTTTCTTTCTTTCTTTCTTTCTTTCTTTCTTTCTTTCTTTCTTTCTTTCTTTCTTTCTTTCTTTCTTTTTTTAGGACAACCAACATTTCTGTGTCACTAGCTTTCCTGATAACCTCTCTGGTCTTGGTTCCCTTATATGTATTGCCTGTTCCGCCAAAATGATTGGTCTTTAAGCCTACACTCACGAGGGCATATTAGTGAGAAGTAAACTCTGTATTGACTCAACACTCTGCAGAAGGTCCACTTGCAGGTGTATGTGTGTGTAACAGCCACTAGACTCACTAGCAAGGAAAGCACCAGAGAAAAACAGGGCTTCTTGGTTTCAGCTACTTTTCTCCTGTCTGTTTCCACAGGGTGTGAGATGAAAAGCAAACACCCTTCCCCTCTCCCCCAGGTAGCACTGGGGTGTCTCAGAATTTTGAAATACCCACCCTGTAGGAGAGCCTCAGGGCCATATTGACTTCCTTCTGGTCTGTCATGACAGTCTGGGCAGGCTTCTAGCCCTGAGTCACTTGTGCAACTTCAGCTCAGCCTTAAATAAAATAATTGACATTTACAGGGTGACTCATCCCTTGGGCAGTGCTGGGCTCTCAGTGCTGGCTCTCAGGGGGTTTCACATCCCATCTGTTTCAGGTTTGGAAACATGAGGGTAAGGCTGCGCCAGTCTGAGAGAATGGCAGGGTCTGTTTTGTTTTGTAGAGCTGAAGATCCAAATCCAGGGCTTTGCATATCATAGGGAGATACTTTGCCATGTATTCCTGCCCCCCCCCCACCTAAGGTCTCTGTGGACCATAGTTCCCTATTTAGCACAGGCTGGGTTCAAACTTCTTGCTTTTACCTCTCCAGTACTGGGGTTACAGCCACATACTATTCCCAGCCCAGCCTCAGTTTGGGGTTTTTTTTTTGTTGTTGTTATTGTTTTGCTTTGTTTACGCATCTCTTTTTAAAGATTTAATTCTTAAAGTTATCATGCAAAGGCATGGATAACATCATAGCATCTTCTAGTGCACACGCCATTATCCTTTGCTCTCCTTCTTCTGGCTTTTAAGAAATAAAGAACAGAAATCAGCTGGATATAGTGGCACACAGCTGTAATCCCAGCACTTGAGAAGTGGAAGCAGGAGGATCAGGCGTTCAGTGCCATCTTCAACTACAGAGCGAGTCTGAGGCCAGCCTAGGCTACATAAGACCCTGTCTCCAACCAATCAACAAACAAAAGAATGTGAGCGAGACGCTAAGTGTTGTGTGCGTATCCTCAGTCTTGACATTTTGTGTTGGATAGTTCACTGTCACTGATTGGGCAGCCCTGTCACTGTAGGATGTTGAAGAGCACCCCTGACAGAGTCTGCTAGGTTAGGAAAACATCCTCCTACACCCTGCATAATGACAAACACACAACAATAACAAACAAAAACCAACTCTGGATATTGCTGAACATCCCCAGGAGATGCAGTTGCCCCTACTTGAGAACCGGGTAATGTTACTGTCCTCATCTAATGGATGAGCAAACTGAAGCCTGGAAAAGAGGTGCCTTTTCCAGGGTCACTTTGCTGTACAAGAAGACCCAGGATTCAAAGAACACAGCACTTCATACCCCCTGACAGCAGGGCTCCACAGAGACTTCGGGGTTCAAGGATCTAGGTACCCCCATCAGTCCTGTGGAGCTGGGTTCACTGGTGAGACAATGCTGTCTTGGGTCATTTGTCCTTTTCTGCTTGCCCTGGAGAACGGAAGTTGTCTTCTGGCCTTAGCACATGTACAGTACGAGGCCATGTCTACTAAGAGGGTGTTGGGTGAATAAGGTGAGCGCCTGTGGATCTTGAGCCCACATTCCTGTGCCATCTTGAGTTCAGGTGAAGGCTGTTGTGAGAGATGACCTAGGCCTAGGGGCAGACATTCCTGGAGGAGAAGGTATGCTTCCTCCCGCTAAGGGCCTGTCTAAGCTGCAAGCCATGATGTTATAGCTGGTCCCCAGTTTGGATGTGCCCCAGACATCTGGGTGGGGGACAAAGGACCTGTAGCAGAAAGCCACCTGCAGCGGTCTTTTTAAAAACTCTACTTTATTTGGGGTGTTTAGGCCTCTACCTCCCTTCCACCAACTCCCCCAGCCTGAAGTAGGAGAGAGAAAAGGTAAGTGGGGAGAGAGGACCCAGACCCCTTTACTTCTCCTGGTTACTTAAGGTCAAGGGGTTCTTTTAGGGCTCTATACCAATCTCCATCAACTGCAGACACAGTCAGCAGGCTCCTCCACACTGCTGTGCCCGGCTCCAAACCGCCACACTGTCTCTGGTCTCTGGTCTCTCCAAACTGCTCCACACCACATGCCAATACAGAATGCCCCACGGTCTCTTCCTCTGCTCTTATATTTATACTCTCAGAGTCCTAGACCATGCTCTTCTCCATGCCCAACTATAATTCCACACTTAGGATTAAAACAAAAACATATTTACATAACATACAAAGAAACCAAAACTTCCATTACAGGAAGCAGTGGAAGAAACAGATACATAGATATCTGTGACCTCGTGTTGGCAGCTTGAAGTGGGACTGTTTACACCACAGAAATTGGCAAATATCATAAACCTGAGTAACCCCCATCCAATCTAGTTGTTAAACATTTGCTTGCTGCTGGCCTCTGTTTGCTGGACCATCTTATCACATACTGTAGTTTATGATGTACAGAACTGGTAAGGGAGAGAAGTGTAAGGACGAGAGGGGAAGAGGTTCGAGTCTTGGCAAAGGGTGGAGTTGTCTAAATGGGAGTCTCTGACAGGCTTTGGACAAAGATAACCAAGAACAGGCCTGGGCATACCCATCCGAGACCCCCTCCCTGACTTTGGTGCCATCAGAGGAAGCCATAGTTTGACTTCTATTCTTCTCTTGATTGGGTTTCCCCTTCTAGCTCACCTCCCTACCTCCAGTTTCCATAGCATCTGAAGATGTGACTCAGTTGGTAGAGTGCTTGCCTAATGGGCATGAGGCCCTGCGCCCAATCCCCAGTACCAGTACCACGTAAATCGGGAATGATGGCATGACCTGCAATCCCAGCACTCAGAACGTAGAGGCAAGAAGATCAAAGGTCAAGATCATCCTGGGCTATATGGGGAGTTCAAGGCCAGCCTGGGCTACATGAGATGCTGTCTCAAAAAAAAAAAAAAAGAAAGAAAGAAAGAAAAGAAAAAAATCCATACCATCCCTGACCCTTCTGATGTTTTAATCCTCATGTGAGGCCACTTCATATTTTTCCACACCCAATGCTTCAGCCTCTCCTGCCATAAAACATCTTGCTCTTTTAGCATCCTTCTTTCAGCCCATGAATGCGACCAAGCTCCCAGCCTAAAAATAACCAACCAACTAAGCAACACCTTCCCCATCCTGGCTTTCCTGTACGCTATTTCCCAGTGTCTTCCATTTGCATGTACTCCTTGCTCGCAGTATGGCTTTGTCTACCTCCCCTCTCTGTGAACATCCACTAATTTGGATCCTGTTAAATGCCCTTGTTTCAGTTCCTGCCTCCTTGTACTGCACAATGTGAGATGCTGAGCACATAAGGGTCAGTCACAGAGCTGCTAGACCAGTCCCTGCCCCCAGGGAGCTTTTATTCTAGTGAGTGGCAGAATCTAAGTCACTTCAGGTGAGGACTTGTGTCAGCCTGGGTATTGGGGATGTGATGACAGAGGAATGGAGTATGCTGCATCAGGAAGGGTCCAGCCAGGCAAGCAGACCCATTCTAAGGTCACACAGTATTTCATGGAGGAATAAATTACACAAGAGATGGAAGAATGGGGAAGGCAGAAGAGAACTGTGAGCAGGAAGCCACGCCTGCCCCCTGGTGGGAAGGCCAGACAGGGCAAGGGCAGTCAGAGGCCGGGCGCCAGCTTCACTGGGGAATAGCTGGAACCACACAGCAGACACACCCACTTCCACAGCTCCCACTCAAGATAAACACGGGGGAAGGGGAAGCCTGCACTCTCCTTGTCTTCTGGCTTCTAGTTTCCTGCCAGAGCCTCTGGTCTGGCCTGTGAGCTTTCAGGGCTCAAAGAAACTGAGGGCTGGATGGCAGAGCACATAGCCTAGGTGTGGGGGAGGTAGGGACTAACTCTTGGAGGGGTCTCAGGGAGACTATCCTAGAGGACTAAGTGACTTGAAAGAGAGAGTTAAAGGAGACATACTGCTGAAAACCAATGACATTTTGTGTTTTCTGTCTGTCTCCTCCTCCCTCTCTTGAGATAGTCCCATTACATAGACCAGGCTGGCCTCCAACTAACAGAGATCCACCTGCCTCTACTTCTTGGGTACTGGGATTTAAGGTATGTGCCACCATAACCAGCTCACTCCTATTCTTTTTTTTAAAGAGAGGCTCTTGGAAGCCAAGGTTGAAGATGCTCTTGAACTTCTGATTCTCTGCAGGGGATTGGGCTCAGGACTTCATGCATGCTAGGCAAGCATTCTAACAACTGGGCACATGCCAAGCTTTAGTTGCGAACTCCTAGCTCTTCTGCATTCTTTCCCTTGGAATTCTCATTAGTTCCTGGCTTCACTGAGTCATTCAGCAAACATCAACTGAGCACATAGCATGCAAGCTGGCCCTTGCCGAAGCCCTTGGTGATATGGATGAATGAGGCAAGAGGCCTGTCATTCATAGGGGGATCAGCAATACAATGTAGAAGGCAGAGGAGCTACTGGGTGAAGGAAGGCCACATAAGAAGGCTTCCTGGAAGAGGTACCTCTCAGCCTGACTGCTGCCAGGCCGGGTAGATAAGTAGCATGAGAGCAAGAGTGACATGTGAAGACACGGAGATGAAAATGAAGGGCATTCAACCTGTTTGGGGAACCAGATGTCAGATGTAAGGGACAGGGACTTAGCACTGCTGACGGCAATCAAACCATAAGTAGCAGACAGGGCTGGGGGAAAGACAGATGAAATCTCTAGAATGGAATATTAGTTCAAATTCCCTTTCCAAAATGTGAAGCAGGGCGGCAGTTACAGAGCAGGTCAGCTGCAGAGCTTGGTAGTAAGTCAGGTTAGATGTGATGGGGCTGGACCAGGGCAGGGGCGGAAGATCTGGGACAGATTAGCCACATGGAGAGATCCAGTACCAAGAAGCCATGAAGAGTGGAATGTGTCCAGGAATGGAGGGGCGCATCTAGGTGCTGGGGCCATGAGCCAAGGAGAGAGGATTCTGTTGGCTTTGGATGGGGCATTTCCATTTCTCTGTCCCTTTGTCTTCTCCTAGCTGTTGACTCCTAAATTGACACCTTCAGTTGTGACCTTCATCCTGAGCTCCAATCTATAATTGCCATTCGCCCAGAGAATATGTCTACTCCGTAGCCACTTGGCATCTCCATCTCTGCTTTGCTCTCTCTGTGTTGATGATGTCACTGCCAGCCCCCGCCCCTCCAAATCTTCATTGCCTATTATTGTGCCAAGTCACACTGACGTATTCTTCAGGCAGTTCCCTTCGCGTTTGGAACCGCCCTTTATCTCTCCTCCCATCTTTTTCTCCTACTTTCTTTTCTGTGTCAATCCTTTCTTTTCTCCCCTCTCCCCCCACCTTTCCCTTCTCTCTCTTTGACACAGGGTCTCACTATGAAACTCTGGCTGTTCTGAAACTCATTATGTAGAACCAGACCTGGCCTCAAACGCACAGAGATCCACCTCCCTCCACCTTCCTAATGCTGGGATTAAAGGGGTGTGCCGCTGTGTTCATCTATGTGCCAATCATTTTTACATTGTTACCCTCTCATTCAAAAATGTTAATGGCCTCTGATTGCCTGTTGATTAAGTTCCAGTGTAGGTGTACTTTTTATCTATTTTAATGGGATTCTTTTTTATCTCTGCCTCCCTTCCAACCCTTATCCTTCCTAATACCTTCCAACCCTCCAACACTAGGTAGGCGAGAAAGAAGGCTGGAAGGAAAAGGGGCAGACAACAACAACAACAACAAAAAACAAATAAATGTAATAGAAGCGGGACTGGCAAGACGGATTAGTGGCTAAAACCTCCTACCATCAAGCCTGACCACCTACGCTCAATCCCTGGGGCCCACATGGTGGAAGGAGAAAAGTGAGTCCCAAAAGTTGCCCTCTGACAGCCCCACCCGTGCCCAAGAGCAATACACAGACACAAAATAAATAAAATGTCAAAATATAAAATAACAGAAGTGCACTATGCTGCTCTATAGCTTGCTCGTTTCCCTAACGTCAGTGAGTCCCACATACACACAGAGCTGTCTGATTCTGCAAACTCTTCCACTGCACGACTGGAATAGGATTTATTTGGTTTCCTCTTAATAGACTTGCTCATGCCCAAGCATTTCCTAGTGTAAGAACTGTTTTGGTGAACCTGTGCCTCCTTCACTTTGCATATTAATTAATCCATGCAGTCAACAGATATTGAGTACCTACATCAGGTGGGCTCCAGGCACAGGGGTAGAGCCAGGAAATGTAGTGTTTGGTCTTGGAGCTATGCTCACAGGTAAGAATAGCCCTGATAAGTTCCTTGAAGGTGGTCCACACTTTGAATCCTTAAGTCAAGAAGCAAGGCTCTCTTTGGTGTCACTCCATCTTCCCTGTCTCTTGCTCTGAGCTGGCTAACCTTTTCCTTTTGGTGGTGTGTACTGAGAATTTTGGTTTCTTAAAAAACCCAGTTATATTTTGTGAATGTATTTTTGTTTTAATCCCAGGTGTGGGATATGGGGCTGCTTCAGACTGTCCGTAGCAGCTAACTCTGATTTGCCTTGTGCCCTGGCCTGCCAGCGTGTGATTCTGCCAATCGAAGACAGTTTACATTTGGAATTCTGGGGACTCTTGAGAGGGTATAAAATTACCAGAGCCCCAAGAGAAGCAGTGCTAGCTGCTGGTGGTGATCCCTGCTGCTGCTTTTGCTGGTTGCTTGTTACTGGTTGGATTGCTCGTTGCTGGTTGGAGATATTCTGCTGACGAAGACTGAACTTGCAGCAAAGAATTTGAAGCCCCAATCAGGAGGAGGTTGTCTAAAGAGACCTAAGTCCCCTTTCCCCTCTATCCTTTTTTCTCTCCTACCTAGTGTTAGGGGGTTGGAAGGGATAGGGGTGGTGCAGAGAGGTAGGGGGAAAAACAATAAAGTAGCCAAAAGCTTGGCTACAGTGGCGGTGTTAAAGTTTGAACCTGGGCCTTTGCACTAAGCCCTACCTAGCCTTTACTGTTGTGTTTGTTATTTGGGATAAAAAAAATCTCATGTAGCCCACCCAGACTGGCTTTGAACTTCTGAACTTCTGATCTTAGCCTCCACTCCTGATGTTGGGATTACAGGCAGGTGCCACTATGCCCTACTTCCCTGGCTTCTTTTTACTTTTTAAATATTTGTTTTTACTTTACTATTTTATGTATGTGAGTGTTTGCCTGATCCTATGTAAGCATACCATGTACGTGCCTGATACCTATGGAGGCCAGAAGAGGGCCGAGGATCCCTAGAACTCAAGTTGCAGGCGGCTGTGAGCCACCATGTGAGTCCTGGAAACTGAACCCATCAGCTCTCTGAGAGCAGCCGGTGCTCTTAACTGCTGAGCCATCTCTTTGCCCCTCCTTTTGCTTTTCATCTTGAGTCTAACGTGACCTGGCTGGCCTCGAACTTGCAATCCTTCTGCCGCAGCCTCCTGTGTAGCTGGGATGGCAGGCCCGCATAAACAGGCCCATCCAGCAAACTTCTTTAACACAGTACTGGTGTCAGAAGCTGAGTCACAGAGCCTAGCTAGAGTTTAGTAACAATACTTGGTTGTTGTCGGGGTTAATTATTAGCAAAGAGTACTAAATTTCCGCCTCCAAATTTTGAATGTGCCTATCAAAAACAACTTAAATTTTTTTCAAAAGGTGAGACAATTCAGAGAAAACGTTAAGTAGACAGCACAAGTGGGAATTGGATGTGATTTCACACAACCAAGATTAGGAAATCACTGAGCTAAACAGAACAAAAGAGGATGGAGAGATGGCGGCTCTTCCAGAGGACTTAGGTTTGGTTCCCAGCACCCACACGGCAGCTCACAACCTTCTGTAACTCCAGATTCAGGGGAGCTAATGCTTTTTTTTTTCTGGCCTCTTGTGGGCCCCAGGCACACACATAGTGCACAGACATATATGTGGACAAAGCACCCATGCACGTTAAATAAATATATTAAAAATAAATATTTAAAAAGCAAGGGAAAGGTTACACTGTATTGGTTTTTCTTTTTCTGCTTTGCTGGTGCCAGGGACCAATTCCAGGACCTTGTACATTCTAGGCAAGTGCTCAATCACTCAGCTACATCTTTAGCCCAATGCTTGTTTTTATCTTTGTTCATCTTTGGGGTTCAGACAGCCTTACCTCAATATATTTTTTATCAGCAGCTTATTTGATCATTTTTTTTTTTTTACTATTTGTATTTGTTTGTAATTCTTAAGAGTTTCTGGTCATGGAAGATTTTCTGATTTAATAAACTGTCACAAATGGGCATTCTTTCAGAATCTCTCTCTAGCTTAGTCCCACAGATAATCCTATCTCTGTCATTCCTGGCTCTGAAGACATTTGGAGGCGGTTTTGCCCAGGGCATTTATGCTGCGTCCTTAGTCAGATGAGCCTCATCTGGCTCAGGCTTGCCCAGCAGTAATTCCCTTAAAATAAAACATGATGAAATAGGTGAACCCAAATAAGCCTTCAAGAAGATCTCCAAGCCAGAACCTTTAGAACAATGCCCACAGTCACCCAGTGCCTGTAATCACTGTAGCTTGTTAGCTAAAGACACAAACAATTAGCTTGATGGATGGAAGTGTGAATAAAGGCTCTCTAGGCCAAGCAGGTGGTAACTGGGTCCTGGAAGTGGCTACTGGCTTTCTCTGGGGCTCAAGTGTAGAAGGTAAGTGATGCCTGAAGTTGCAAGGGCAGTGAGGCTGCGGGTGAAAGGAGAGGCCAGGGTTGAGAGAAAAGGGGGGAACAAGAAAGGGATCCAGGCAATGGAGGAAGAATCTGGGTGTGTAGGAAATAGGAAACAACTCAAGGTCAGTGCTGTAAGGTTAGAGCTTTAATTAATTAATTATTATTATTTTTAATTATTGATTTTGGGACAAGGTCCTATGCAGCCTCAGTCTGGCTTGGAACTTCCTGTGTTGCCAGAGTTGGCCTTGATCCCTTGATATTACCTCCTGCCTCCATCTTCCAAGTGCAGGGATTACTGGCATGCATCACTGTGACCAGCAAAGCTAAGTCTTTGAGCATACAAACCTGATGATTGACAGCCCACGGTGACCAAGAACCTGCCAGGAATCTGGCACTGATGTAAACATTTCATAAGGGCTGATTCATAAACTTGCTAGTTTGCTGAAAAAAAATTGGTTGAAGACCCCAAAGAACTTCTGTTTATATAGATTGTATCTGGTGTTAGGAAAGTAGATATTTACTAACCGGTTCTCCAGGAAAAAGCCTTTGTTTTGGTGACAGGATCTCATATAGCCTGGGCTGGCCTTGAATTTGCTACATACCTGAGCCTTGGCTTTCTTACCTCCTGCCGCTAGGATTACAGGCGAGTACCACCATATATCCTTTATAAGTAACAATCTTTTTTTTCCATAGATTTACTTATTCTTTTTTATGTGAATGAGCCTTGTCTCCATAGATATCTGTGCAACATGTGTAGGCAGTACCCAAGGAGGCCAGAAAAGGACATCGGGTCCCCTGAAACTAGAGTTACAGACGGTTGAGAGCTGCCATGTGGGTCCTCTGGAAGCACCACTAGAGCTCTTCACTGCTGAGCCATTTCTCCAGCCTGTTTGGTTTTATGAGATTAAAAAAAAATAGTGAAAAGAATGACACATTTTACATTTTCCTAAATCCCATTCCTGAGCATACTCAAAGACAGCTAGATTGATACTCGAGTTTGATTTTAATGATGTCATACATTTATGGTCTTTGGAAAACTCCATTAGAAAGCAAGCAAATGCCAGCTCACTGTCTTGCACAGACAGTTTTGACTTCATGGAGCCTTTGAAAGAGTTCTGGGACTTCAGAGGTTCCCAAGGCCGTACATATATCAAGGACTGTTATGCTCATACATATAAGAGACACAGACAAGTTTCCTATATTCCGTTTTATAGCGGAGAGAACAGGGAAAGAGAACAATTCGGCAACCTACCCGGGGCATTGAACCAGAAAGTAGCAAAGGCGGGCTCAAAATCCCATTCGTTTATACGGGTGGGGAGTCGAAGGGGCGGCTACCACTTGGCACTGCTCTGAGGCTGAGGTGTCCTTCGATTGGCTTTAGGTTGGCTTCGGCCTCCTCCGTGAGCTGAGGTCTCTCACCTGCTTCCCTGTGTTCGTCTTGCTTCTTGCCCACGTGGCACGTCATTCCCGCTCTGCTGTGACATCTCTTCACTGTACCTGTTGGATCACGCACTTCATGGGGAGAGAGGCCACATCTCCCTTGAGGATGGGAGCTATGCCTTGCAATGCCTGCCCCCTCCCGTCAGCCCCCAGCAAACCTTTTGTAGGACAGCAAAACCTTTTTATTTCATCACCTGTTGGGTCAGGGGAGAGAAGAGTGTCCTATAGCAGTTGACACCTAAATGATGGAGGCCCTTCTGGAAGCTGGGTCCTGGCGGGTGGGAGCAGTTAGATGGGCCACAGTTTCTCAGTTTCCTCTTTTGCTGTCAACCTGGTCCTTTGACCAGTGACCTTCTAGGATTCTCAGAAGGCCCGAGAAGAGAGAAGTGAACTTATGGGGGAGGGGAGAATCACTCAGAAAGTGTGGCCAGGATCCTACCCGGAGGGTCACAGGACTCTGGCTCAGGGACCTTTAAGAAGTAAAAAGGAATTGAGAGCTGGACTGTGGTGGCGCACGCCTTTAATCCCAGTATTCAAGAGTTGGAGGCAGGCGGATCTCTAAGTTCAATGCCAGGCTGGTCTTCAGAGTGAGTTCCAGGATAGCCAGGGCTACAGTTCAAAGAAACCCTGTCTCAAACAAACAAACAAACAAACAACAACAACAAAAACAAAACAATAAAATAAACAAAGAAAGAAAGGAGATGAGAACATTGTCAGAACTATCTGCCTGCCTAGCGTGGACTTCCTGGAACCTGGCTCCTCAGTGAACAGTGAGCTGCCCTGAGCTGTCAGAGCTGTGTCTGACTAAGAGGAGGTAGAAATGGGAAGCAAAGAGGGCAGACAGAGGAGAGACTTGGCCTGGCTCACTAGATTGGCTCCAGTTTTGTTTTGTTTTTGTTTTCAGGAGCCGGGTAGAACCCAGGGTTAGAACTCCTGGGTAGGTGACCATCAGCCTGCCATGGCCGGCTAAGTCTACAAGGCCTGTTTCCCCGTCTGTACCCAGCTTTCCACTAGCTAGTCTGGAATAGACAAGCAAACCAACACTGCTGCCTCTCAAAGGTCATTGTTAAAATGCGGTCAGGGCCAGAGATGTATGATAACTTACAGCTAGTGTGTCTGTCCGGCATGCCTAAGGCCCTGGGTTCTGTCCCCAGCTTCACAAATCAAAACAAATAATGCATTTTACCAAGGAAGGACCATGTAACTGCACAACAGTTTATATTATTAGGTTTCTCGCCTTGAAAGGTACTATGAAGCCGGGCACAGTGGTACACGCCTATCATCCCAGCACTCAGGAAGGCAGAGGCAGGACAATCTCTGTGAGTTCAAGACCAGCCTGGTGTACAAAGTGAATGCAGAACAGCCAAGGCAGCACAGAGAAACCCTGTCTCAAAACACAACAACAACAACAAAAACAAAACAATAACAACAACAAAAACAGAAAGGTACTATGAATATGGCCTGGGTCACAGGATAATGGCTTTCGGTGGAGAGAAGTGGAGCGTGTGTGTGTGTGTGTGTGTGTGTGTGTGTGTGTGTGTCAGGGAATTCCAGACAGGAGTTGGAATTTTAAGGAACATGTGTGATGAGAATCAGAGTCCTTCCTGGGACTGCAGACAAATCCACCCGAAAATTTTTACAGGCAAAATCTTGCTAAAGTAAGAAGCGAAGGTCATCAGGGTGTCCTTCCGATGTCCCAACACAGAAACTGGTCGAGCCTTAACCCGTGACCTCCCATGGGACAGCAGCCTGGGCTGGATGGGCCCACTAGGGTGTGGATGAATGTGTGTGAAGAGGTACAGGTCTGGGTGGAATGGCATTGGGAAGAGCTCTTTGGGGGGCACCAAGCAAAGGCAGGTGACTGTGAGAACACAGATGTACTCTAGCTCTGTCTGTGCCCATGCTTTGTCTACTCAGCTGCTCAGGGCAGTTCCCTGCCACCCTCCTTCCGGAGGTGTCCCCATCTCTAAATCCTCAGATAAGGTGGTTTATTCATTCACTCAACAAATATTTACCGAGTACCTGCCTTGACAGGCCTGGGCCCTGCAGAATCAGTGGTGAGGCTTATACCTTCTCTGCCTCTCAAAGCTTTCGATCTAGTATTATTCAGGGATTACTGCTGAGCAGTGACAAGGACTGTGACCCGGGGAAGTCTCCCAGAGCTCATCCTACCTGGAGGCTTCCCAGAACGCAGGCAATGCCTGAGGCTGAGCTCTCCCAGCCAACAGAACCTGAACTGGAGATGAGCATGTAGGAAGCTGGTTCGGAGGCTTGGGGGGACTGGCGCCAGTCAGAAGAAGAGGGCAGAAGCAAGGCTGGGCAGGGAGAAGTTAGATGACCGCCTCAACTAACCCCACAGAGCGCCCAGGGCTGATGTGGGCTTTTCAGTAACATCTCAGTAACACCCGTCCCTGGTTGCTGGCTGAGCTGAGAAGATCTCCAAAGAGAGCCAACAGCCGAGGAGTCTCCACAGCATGTTCTAGAGCCCAGGTCTCAGGGCGTGTCTCCCAGGACGAGCTGCAGGGGAGCTGGGAGCTGTCATCCCAGCCCACATGGTAGACATTAGGTGTGTGCCTGAGCAGATGCTTCAGCTGGGACACCTGACTGGGTGTCCTCGATGCTTCCTGTGTGGATGTGGGGTGGCAGGAGGTTCCCAGACGTAGGAACAATCTACTGTTTTCCTTCACTGCTTCCTTTGAAAGCAAGTGTTGCCGTGGCTGTGGCCGTCCACGCACCGTTTCGCGTCTCCGGCTCAGCATTTACTTCACCTGCATTCCATCATCTGCTTCCCCCGCATTCCAGCACAGCATTTGGGATAGGGCAGGTGTCATTATTATTTTCAGCCATCCACCCGAATTATCAGGAGGTTCTTCCATTGTCGTCAAACTGCTCTCGACCTCTGTCTTGGCATCCTGGTCCACGCTATTGCCGTCTCTCTCATAACTGCTAACATCATTTTGTTTTTGAGTTGAGGTGGCTGATAACACGGAGCTCTGAAGAAAACAGGTGACGATGGAAACGGACAAACGAAAGCATGGAAGGAGACCCAGAGAGAGAAGATCCACGGGGGAAAGTTCAGAGAAGCTCAAAACATAATGTTTGGATGAGGAAAATGATTTCGAAGTTTAATAAAAACAAAACCAACCAACCAAATAAACAAACAAAAAAAAAAACCCCTCTGAAGCCTGGTGTGGCGACACATGCCTATAGTGCTGGTACTTTTCATGAAAGGCAGAGGGAAGCCAGGCATGGTAGCACACCCTGGTAATCCCAGCACTCCTGGAGGCAGAGGCAGGCAGATCTCTGTGAGTTCGAGGCCAGCCTGGTCTAAAAAAAGGGAGTTCAGAATAGCCAGGGCTACACAGAGAAACCCTATCTCTAAAAACCAAAAGAGAGAGAGAAGGAGAGAGACAAGGCTTTCCTGCACATGGACACTTAGGTTAGAAGGTCTGGACTTGCATAAACTTGGGCCTGGTGTGGCCTATGCTGGAGTGTCCTTGTCTTCTATATCCCATGGGTCCTTGAATTTATGGCCAAGCTGCCCTTTACTTGCTTTTGCTGGATATGTAAGGGTCCTTCTGCAGTCTTTTTTTTTTTTTGATACAGAGCTTCCCTTACGTAGTCTAGGCTATTGCAGAATTCATAATACCTCTGTCTCACCCTCTGAGTTCTGGGCTTGCTTCTAGCTATCTCTTGTCTTTGGGTTTGAGTCTTTGGCTAGGAGTAATGTAATGATGTCTCAGACCAAAGGGGCTTGTCAGGAACGGGGGGCAAAGGCTTCCTTGGGCTCTGTGCAGCACGAAGCCCTGTTTTCTCATGTGGGCCCATTCGCCACATAAATCCTGACATGGCTGTGACACTCTGCTCAGGGCCTGTGCCTACTCTTCCTGCAAGCCAGCTATGCATCTTGGGAAAAAAGAAGAAATGGGGGAGAAATCAATGGAGAGGACTGGGGCAGATCAAGTGGCAAGAAGGAGTGAAGGAATGAGGGCCAGTCAGGCTAGAAGAGCTGAGGGGATGCTGATGGCTACGTTTGACAGATTAATTCATTAATTCACACTCATGAGATCAGACTATTAGTATGGGAGATGAGGGTTGGAGAACAGTATTTCATTGTATCACCTCTGGCCTAGATAAAACTCATCCTTCTGTATCCACCAGCTTTCCTGAGTGTTTGGATTAGGAATGCATAAAAAAGCAAGAAACCAAATAATCCAATTAAAAAATGGGGTATGGAGCTAAAAAGAGAACTGACCGTAGAGGATTATAGAATGGCAGAAAAACACTTAAAGAAATGCTCAACATCCTTAGCCATCAGAGAGATGCAAATCAAAAC
>CM053746.1:17450550-17480997 GCA_028658305.1 Pachyuromys duprasi | reverse complement strand
CCCTGAGGAGACATGATAAGTTGGGGTTGGATGGAAGGGAAGGAGGTCCTCCCCTGTTGGTGGACTTGGAGGGGGCGGGGAAGAAGGAGATGAGGGAGGGAGTGGGAGGGTAGGAGGGAATGGGGGAGGGGGCTACGCCTGGGATTCAAAGTACCCAACCTGTGATTGAGATAAAAATAAATAAATTAAAAAAAAAAGATTTTTTTACTTTTATTTGCATCAGTGTTTTACCTGCACGTATGTCTGTGTGAGAGTGTCAGATCCTTTGGAACTGAAATTACAAACAGTTGTGAGCTGCCATGCGGGTGCTGGGAACAGAACCTGGGTCCTCTGGAAGAGCAGCCAGTGCTCTTAACCACTGAGCCGTCTCTCCAGCTGCCCCCACCCACCTTTATTGTGCCCATTCTTCAAAGGTGAGCTATGCCTAAACTCTTACACCTTGAACTGGCAGAGCTGGGACTTGAACTTGGAGAGTCTGGCTGTACACCCTGGAAGAGGAAGGGCATCCTGAGGGGGCAGGTACTCAGCACATAGTAGGCACTCCGCTGTGTTGAGGGGACAGTGGTGCGGGGTATGGGCTGATGGTTATGGGCTGGCTCTTTGTCTAAGCCCCCGATTCCTGTTGGCACCAGCTAGCAAAGTGTCTCATCGTTCTCACGCACTTCCTCCTCAGCCACTTCCATCAAGTCCCCATGATTTAGCCCTAGAGGGACTCCTGGATTTCCCAGGCGTTGTCCACACCAGCGGCGCGAGAAGGAAGCTGTGGGAACAGGCCTCACAGGATACAGTCAGCAAGCGCTGCTGTCACCACTGCAGCTCCTTGTCACAGACCCTACACGCAGGTGGCCCCTGGGGTCTTCGTGGTGGACAGAACCTTCTACATCCCCAACCTTTCTAATTGGAATCTGCTTACGAGCAGGAAGCTCTGTAGATCCCCTTCTCTCCACTTCATAGGTGAGTGCACTGAAACCCAGCTCACAGGGGACCAAGTGTTCTGGAGGGCTCTGCAAGACAGTCAGAGCGATGAGGCCTCTGCAGACAGAAAGGAGGAGCCAGGGCCTCGGCGTGGCTCAGGACCCCTCCTTCCTGCACATGGCTGGGACCTGTTGCCCTCTGGGGTCCCTACAGCCCTGCCCAGCAGCAGGCTGACCTTGTCTGCTTGGAGCAAAACAGGAAGCTGGGCTCTGCCAGGAATTGGAACCCAGTGTTCCTCAGCTCTGGGCTGCAAGGAGGCTGGCCTAGTGAGGTGATCTGGGGACAGACATGGGGCAGAGCATGGGCTGGGGGCTCTGCAGGCTCTGTCAGTCATCATGGCCTTTGAGACAAACAAACAAACAAAATCCTTGAAGCCCGGTGTGGTGGCACATGTCTCATGAGATTTGTCACCTTGTTTTCCCAGCGCTGGGTGCCCTGTCCAAGGTCATATCTAGATGAGGCAGAGGTAGTCTAAGACTTGAGATCTGTCAATTCTGGCTTCGGTCGGTAGATACCCCTAAGGGGTATGTGCGTGTGTGTGCATGTGTGTGCACGAGAGAGAGAGAGAGAGAGAGAGAGAGAGAGAGAGAAAGAGAGAGCGATCGAGCTTGGGTGTAGGTACTCATGCACACGTGTGTTTGTGTGTGAAGATCAGAGGTCAGCCTTGAATATTGTTGAGCAGGAACCGTGCACCTTGTTTCCTTGAGATAGGGTCTCTCCCTGGGATCTGGGACTCACTGACAGGCAAAGGCTAACCAGCCAGGAGGCACCTGGGATCTGCCTGTCTCTGCCTTCTGGTGTTTGATTGCGGGTGGCCACCGCATGCAGCTTTTTACACGGGTGTTGGGAGTCATGATTATACGGCAAGCACTTTACCAACCAAGCTATTTCTCCAGCCTCGTAACGTTTATTTATTTTTGTTTGTTTGTTTTGTTTTGTTTGTTATGTAGCCCGGGCTGGTGTTACATTCATGACGTAGCTGAGACTGGCCTTCGGCTCATGGTCCTCCGTGTACCAATTTCTGGAATCACAGGTGTGCACCATCATGCACAGCAAATTTTTGTTTATTTGTTGTTGTTTCTTTTTGTTTGTTTGTTTGCGGCAGGGTCTCACTCCGTTATGCTGGTTGGCCTGGAATGATCCGCTTGCCTCTGCTGGAATGAAAAGGCGTGCCCCACCATTTCCTTCCAGAAAAGCGTTTACTACCTTCAAATATGTATAATTTCACAGACAGAAATATGACCAGAAGTCATCGCCTGTATAACGTTCCAGCAGATTTTGGCTCAGATGAAATAGTCCTGAGTGTTAATTGCTTTGGTACCAAGGCTGGACTCGGGCCTTCGAGAGAAGCTGACACTGAGAGCCACTCCCATCTGGCTGTGCTGGCCTGGGGTAAGGTTTTAATTTCATCGAGGTTTCAGATGGAAGTCTTCCAGCTCTGACTGAGTTCAACCGCTTCGCTGTCTCCGTATTTCCTCATTTCCTGAGGACCGACCGAGGTTGGGTGGCACACATGGTCCTTGGCCCGTCAAGCCCTTGCCTCCGTGGCTCATCTCCTCCCCTGCTGGGAAGGCTGGGTGAGGTGGCAGGGCCTGTCACCCTGATGGTGGGTACAGAGACAGAATTGGCTGGTGGGGGAGGACCCTCGAGGGCTCAGGTCTCAACCTGCCATTGAGCTGCTGGTCACCTAAGGGTCTTGTGGCAGCTCTCCCTGGAATCAAGCTGGTCTCTTCTTCGCTCCCTGCTACTGTGGCTAGGCAAACCCTGTGGTTTCTCCCAGGCCCAGCCTCCCATTGGCTTCCCTGACAGCCCTCGGGGTGGGGGGCTGCGCCATCACTGTGTGAGAGAGTGGGTGCAGAGAGCCCTCTGCTCTCTGATTCAGGAGGACCCTGAGCACAAGTCTTAACCTGCCCACTCACCACCTCACTGCCAGTGCCAGGTCCTCAGAGGCACCCGACAGAAGGGATTCAGGGAACATTTCCTTCCTGGAAGAAGGGCTTAGCAGAAATCTTAGTCTGAGTAGTTCATATTTCATCTCAGCAAGGAGTCACTTCGCCACCTGAGTCCCAGCTTCACAGAAGGAATAATGAGCCAGATGTGGTGGCTCACATCTGTAATCCCAGCTCTTAGAAGGCTAAGGCAGGACCAGTGCTACAAGTTTGAGGCCTACAGTCAATTCCGGGCCAGTCTAGGCTACAAATGAACCCTAAATAAGCAAGCAAAATGGGGCTAAGAATTCCACTTAGCTCCAAGGGCAGCTATGGAGAGATGACAGTTAGATAAAACCCTTGGAAGGATGCCTAGTGGGGTGCAAGATCCCTTTGGTGACAGGATGAGTGAGACCCACAGGACAGGCTGATTCAGGACAGACAGACAGACAGAGCAGAAACGAGGTCAGAAGCCTGTACTGGCAGGGGAGACATGATCTGTGCTGCTCGCCTGAGCTGGAGAAGACGTTCTAGTTTCTCCTGTGGTGGTCAGGAGGGAGGCTCTGGGGGTCAGCTCAGCAAGGGGAGAGGAGAATGGGGAACTGCCTGCCAGCCCAAGCAAGGCAGGCCAGACTTTGCTCTTGAAGATCTGTAGAAAGCCACTGTAGGTGGAGAAAGTAGGCCTTTGTCCACTGTAGCCTAGAGCCACTCTAGGTGGAAACAGGACAGGAATGAGCACAGTGGCCATGGTGCCACCGATTGGACCACTCTGTCCTGTTCAGGGGACTCTAGTTCCCCTCAGCTGTACAAGGCAAAGGGGCTGGTCACTTGCCCAAGGTTCTCATCACAATCTTCAAGTGACTAGAAGAATAAGTCCGGGCGGTGGTGGCACACACCTGTAAGGTGGATCTCTGTGAGTTCGAGGCCAGCCTGGTCTCAAAGAGAGTCCAGGACAGCTAAGGCTATAGAGAGAAACCCTGTCTTGAAAAACAAACAGACAGAAGAAGAAGAAGAAGAAGAAGAAGAAGAAGAAGAAGAAGAAGAAGAAGAAGAAGAAAAGACCTTCAATAAGGAGCTTAAGCTCTGGGTCTCAGTTTACCAATCTATGACACGAGGAAAGACATAATACTCCTTTTGCTAGGTGTAGTGATGTACACCTGTAATCTCAGTGTTTGGGAAACGGAGGCAGGAGGATCTAGACTGGGTCTGTGTCTCACCAAACCAAACCAAACACCAAACCCACGAACAACTCTTCTCGGCAATCAAGGGCAGCAGTGAGCATAAATAGCCTATGGTACCCTGGTGAGTGGGACAGTACTGTATGTCACCAAATACTAGTGACCGTCAGTGATAAGATGCATCTCACTTCTAAAAAATATTATTCCGTGTGTGTGCCTGTGTGTGTCTGTAGGCATGCATGTGCCACAGTGAGCGTGTGGGGGTTAAGGGATGACATTTGGAAGTTGGTTCTTGCCCACCTTTGTTGGGCAGGCCTCTCTTGTTGCTTCTGTTGCTGTACCCAAGGCTAGCTGTCCTGCAAACTTCTAGATGTTTCTCCTGCCTCACCTTCGCACATCAATTACCTGTGGTGGTGTGCATCTGTAATCCCAGACCACTGCTTCCTGCTTTCTAGGTGGCTTCCTGGGCTCAGACTCCAGCTTTACCTGCTGAGCTCCCTCCCAACACACACCTCACCTTTAAAGACATAAGTAAGTGTGAACAGCACATATCCCTATAATCAAGGAGAGGTGGTTTCCTCGCGCAGTTTTCACAGAGAACATCAGTGTAAACACTGGTAATCATGACAAGTTCCTGGACTTTTTCTGTGTGCCAGGCACAGAGCCAAGCCCTTACAGGTACTTATCATTTAACTCTTACGTAGTAGCTCTGTGAGGACGTTACAACATTACCTTCCGTTTTCAGATGAGGTGACTGGCCCTTGGTGGTCACACACCTTTCCCTACACAAGGTGGGCATTCATTCATCACCTGCAGCCAAAGCAGCTCAACCCTTAGCTGGCTCCATCTGATTCAGAATCATTCAGTCTGGCGCTGTGGTCTGTAATCCCAGCACTCAGGGAGGCAGAGGCGGGAGGATCTCTGTGAGTTCGAGGCTGGCCTGGTCTACAAAGTGAGTCCAGAACAGCCAAGGCTACACAGAGAAACCCTGTCTCAAAAAACAAAAACAAAACCAGACTCATTCAACTCCATGGGTCCAAACTTGGCTTGCATCACTGGGGAACTTTAAGAAACCCTGAAGCCTGGCCCCCAACTGAAAGATTATGATGCAATCAGAACAGGGTACAGCCTGGACATGGGGAACTTTTGAAGGACCTCAGGTGGTTCTACAAAGCTGGTCCAGGACAGTCAAGGCTACACAGAGAAACCGTCTCAAGAAACAAACAAACAAAAGAAGAAGAAGGAAAAAAAAGAACTTCAATAAGGAACTTAAACTCTGGGCCTCAGTTTACCAATCTATGACACAAGGAAAGACACCAAGCCAGAGAACTGCTGCCTCCTTTAAGGGTGACTTTAGGGGCCTCCTAACCTTACTCGGGTTTCTTCTCGGCTGCCTGAAACTCAGTCCATGGAAGAATAGAGCTTGTGGTGGTGTGCAAAACATAAATGACATTGGATGTGGACAGGAAGAGCCAACTGGCCACATATGCAGTTGTTGAAGTCTCTTTTGCCTTCAAAGTGAGCTGGGAAGTAGAGGTGAGAGGCTGGTCCTGAGAGGGAAATGGTAGTAGAAGCTGATGTCTTGAGGTGCCTGTCCTAATCTTAGCTTTGCTCCGTGTACTTAGTGTGTGTGCGTGCATGCATATAAGTGAGTGTGTGTGTGTGCATGTGTGTATGTGTGTGTGCCGGCAAGAGTGTGGGTGTATATTGGTACATGTTGGTGCCTGTTTTAGGGATTGAACCCAGGACCTTCAGTGTTTCAGGCAAGCATTCTACCGCTCAGCCACACCCCAGCTTTGACTCCCATAAATAAGGACAAATCCCATCCCCACCTTACAATCTCTGCTACCCTCTGTGACAAGACATTCCTGTGAGAGCTAAGAACCGGGTTTCTAGCAGTTTCTAGCCTGCACATCGGCGTGGCTTCCCCAGGGTCCTGCTTGCCCTGTTTTCTGAAGTTTGTTTAATACAAATGGAGTGATTGCCTCCTTCCCAGAAGACACCGCCGTGCTCGGAGCGTTATGAAGCAACTCAGAGGAAATTTACGAGGTGTCGACGAGCAGAGGCCATGGGGACCAGTGTTTTACCGCAAAGACGCTTCTGTGATCAGCTGGAAGCTTATCTTCAGCACAGGGAGAGAGTGTCCCATCACTTCCTTTCCTTTGCCAATTGTCCATGGAGCCGCTGTAGTTCAAGGGAACTCTGCTCTTGTTCCTGCGGTTACCAGTTGATCTACAGGGTTTTATAGTTTCTTGGAACGGGAAAGAAGTGGAAATTCCAAGGAAGAGACAGGCGATTTATAAAGGGCTTTTAATGAGATGCAGGAGTGAGTGAGTGGCGGCAGCGGAGCATCCTGGAGTCGGAGAGACGGGCGTGGTCAGGAAGTTGTTCCTGGGTAACTTCTCCTGACTTTCAGCTGTTTTTCCACAGTCAGGGTCGAGGGCCTCCCAGCTTTGGAACCTCATCAGGCCAAATTGCACAAATCACAAACATCTAGCCTGAGCCCAGTGAGGCCCCATCCCAACCACTCCGAATGTTACAACTTTGCACATTTGAGGTCAAGCTCCGCTGGACACAAAGAGGAAGGATATTCCCGACAGGGCAAACTTTTTTCCAGGAACGCTTTGGCACACAGCCCTCCTTACCCTTTCACTCCAGTTCCTATCTGGGAACACATCCAAAGTGAGAAGACAGAAAAAAAAAAGGCTCTCCAGGGGGCTGGGAAGATGGCTTAGGGGGTAAAGGACGTGCCACACCAGCATGAAGACCTGAATTTGAATCTCCACTACTCACATGAAAGCCTGGCCCTAGTGATGTGCGTCTTCAACCCCAGCACTGGGGCTGTGGGGGTCTGGGAACAGAAGCATTTCTAGATCTCACTGGTTAGCTAGCCTGGCCAAATGGCTGAGCCCCAGGTTCTGTGGAAGACCCTGCCTTTCTCCAAGGCTAGAGGGATGGCTCAGTGGTTAGATCACTGGCTGCTCTTCCAGAAGACTTGGGTTCCACTCCCAGCACCCACATGGCGGTTCACAACCATCTCATAACTCCAGTTCCGGGGGTTGGGGGGAATCCAATGCCCCCTCCAGCCTTCTCGGGCACTAGGAACACAGGTGGTGCAGGCAAAACACTCATACACATAATGAAATAATTAAAGAAAAGAAAAGAAAGAAAGAAAAAAGTCCCTGTCTCAAGAAACATGGCGGAAGAGCAACTGACAAAGACACCGGCTGTCATGAACATCTGGCTTCCACTTGCACCTGTTCACACGTGCACATTCACAACCTCCCCCACGATGCTGCCCGGAGTCGATGGGGGAGCTTTCTTGATGAAATCCATCCAGTTGGCAGCAACTTGCAGAGACCAGGTTTCCTTAGGCCTCACAGTGGGTAAGATGAGGAAGCGGCATGGAGTCTGTGTGCTGTGGGGCTCTCGAGTCTTTGCTTCTCGGGGGACTAGTTCCGAGGTGAGGGGGAGGGATCTGTTCCTCCTCTGACGGGGTCACAGGTGCGGGGTGGACACAGGCCTGGCCTGACTCCCCAGATAGAATGGTGTTCAGGCCATGGGGATCTTTAAGCACCTCCTGTACTCCTGGGCCCCACCCCCACGCCACTGGCTGCCTGGCAGGTTGCCAATCAGTCTTTCCAAGCTGACCTCCAAATAGCAATTTATCCTGACTGTTGAGTTTTGGGTACCTTCTGAAAGTTGGCTTTCAAAGGGAATGCCTAAGCCTCTCAACCTGAATAGAGGCCAGGCTGCCTTCTGCTGGATGGAAATGTGCAGAAACAGCTGCAGGCCAGCGGTGAGTTCTGAAAACAACAACAACAACAAAACAACAACAAAAAAACCTCCCATGAGGCTACAGTGATGGTTAAGTTGTTCCAGGTCTGAGTGTCCCAAAGTGGGTGTCACATACCATCAGTGCTATGGGTGCTTCTCCAAAACTAAAAGGATATGTAGACTGCAGAATTTAGGAGTCAATGTGTCCTTAGCTGCCCAGTCAGAGAGTCACTGGGGATCCGAACAGCCTAAGGGCTCTGAGGTTCTTGGGTTATGAAATGTGACTTTTCTAGTTGAGTCAATTTGGGAAGGTCTGTTCTGTTTATTTATTGTGCTGGCCAGTTTTATGTTAACTAGCGTCTTTTGGGAAGAGGGGCTCTCAGCCAAGAAAATTCCTTCATAAGATTTGTTTGTAGGAAACTCTATAGAGCATTTTCCTCCCTCCCTCTTTCTTTCTTTCTTTCTTTCTTTCTTTCTTTCTTTCTTTCTTCCTTTCTTCCTTTCTTCCTTTCTTCCTTTCTTCCTTTCTTCCTTTCTTCCTTTCAACAGGTTTTCTCTGTGTAGCCCTGGCTGTCCTAAAACTCACTATGTAGACCAGGCTGGTCTCAAACTCACAAACATCCGCCTGCCTCTGTCTCCCAAGTGCTGGGATTAAAGAAAAGTGCCGCCACCGCCCGCCCAGCCCTGTGGTGAATTTTTTCAATCAGCGATTGACTGAAGACCCAGCCCATTGTGAGCGGTGCCATCCCTGAGCAGGTGTCCCTGAGGTGCGTAAGGATGTAGACTGCGTGAACCATGGGGAAGAAGCCAGCAAGCGGTGCCTCTCCATGGCCTCTGCATCAGTTCCTGCCACCAGGTTCCTGCCTTGAGTTCCTGCCCTGACTTTCTTGGATGATGGACTACAAGCTATCAAATTAAATATCACCCCCCCCCCTCCAGGTTGCTTTTAGTTGTCCTGTTTTGTCACAGTGATAACTAAGATGTTTACCGTAAGACATAACTAAGACATTTACATTTACTTATTTTTAAGGCAGGAGTGATAACTAAGATGTTTACCGTAAGACATAACTAAGACATTTACATTTACTTATTTTTAAGGCAGGGTCTTACTAGGTAGCCTTGGCTGGCCTTGAACTCACATAGATCTGTTTGCCAGGAGTAGTACTGGGATTAATAGCCAGTGTTTTAAAGGGGAAGTGAGAGTACTCATCTTTGGAACCCAGGAACCAGGAATCTGCTTTGAACTGTATCCAGTTGCTTTTGATGCGTGTTCAAGTAGAGAACTCCATGTACACCTTGTTGGCTTAATAATAATAATAACAACAACAACAACAATAATAATAAAAAGGAATGTTATAAAGGCCAAGAAATCAGTCTGAACATGAAGTTAGTAAAAAAGAAGCACAGGGCCTGGGGAGGTGTCCCAGGTGGTAATGGGCTTGATGCACTGAGTTCCAGTCCCTGTTACCCACACAGAAGCTGGTCGTGGCCATTCCTGCCTATGACACTGCAAGGGGAGGCAGAGGCAGAAGGGCCCTTGGGGCTTGCTGACCTGCCAGTTTAGTTGAATCAGTAAGCTCTAGGTTCAGGAAGAAAAATTGTCTCAACAATAAGGTCAAGAGTACTTGCCGATTTTGTAGAGAATTTGGGTTTGAATTCCAGCGCCCATACGGCAGGTTACAACCATACATAACTTGAGTTCCAGAGAACACAGTGCCATCTTCTGGCCTTCTTGGGCACCAGGCACACATGTAGTACATATACAGACATGAAGGCAAAACGCACACACATAAAATAAAAATAAATCAGCAGAAAGAGGGAGGGAGAGAGCTTGGGGCTGCAGAAATGGCTCTGCAGTTAAGAGCCCCGGTTGGCTCTTTCCTTTCTGCTGCCGCCATGCTATCCAGACTGAAGAAGACCCGGAAACACTGGGGCCACATAAGCCACGGTCACGGCCGCCTCGGTAAGCACCGCAAACACCCAGGAGGCCTCGGGAATGCTGGAGGCTGGCATCACTCAGGATCAACTTCGATGAATACCATCCAGGTTACTTTGGGAAAGTTGGTACAAGGCGTTACCACTTAAAGAGGAACCAGAGCTTCTGACCAACTGTCAGCCTGGATGAACTGTGGACACTGGTCAGTGAGCAGACACGGGTCAGTGCCGCAAAAAACAAGACTGGATGTCATGCGATCAGGCTGCTACAAAGTTCTGGGGAAGGGCAAGCTCTCTAAGCAGCCTGTCATCGCTAAGGCCAAATTCTTCAGCAGACAAGCTGAAGAGAGGATTAAGAAGGTGCTTGTGAACTGGTGGTTTAAAGCCACCCAGGGAGTTTAATTAGGTGCTAACATTAAACAAACAAAACAAAACAACAAAACAAAACGAGCCCTGGCTGCTCTTGAAGAAACCTGGGCTTGATTTTCAGCACCTACAAGATTGTTCACAACCATCTGTAACTCCAATTCCAAGGAATCTTGTTGTTGGAAATAAAAATACTATCTGGGCTACCTTCCATCCATTATATTCTAAATACTTGCATTTATTCTTCATCTGGGCCTTTCCACACCATTATTGGAGTCTTTCCTCCCAGCCCACGTGGTTCCTTCTCCAAGTTAACCCACCATGGTGTCCTCCTTCCTCCTCTCTTCCTGTCCATCTGTCTGTTCTCAATGATTCTCCGGTTTCCCAAAGCCTGGGAACCTTAGTCATGCCTACCCCATTCTGCCCTGCCCAGATTTTAGGCCTTTTAATTAACCAGTCGTATATAATGTTTTAGGCAGATTTACACAAGGATAAAAGTAGCCAAACCAGATTTTGAGGGCCAATAATTAGCATCAAAATACAAGCATCAGACCAACCCCCAATGGGATCGCATGTTTTTTTTTTTTTTCTGACCTCTGTAGGCACTGCATGCATGTGGTACATGGACATAACATGCTTACCAAATTCCATACACAGAAAATAACAGTACATACATCTTTTAAAAAGTGTGGGGGAAATGACTGACATCTGATGCCCACTTCTGACCTCCACATGTATCCATAGGAATGCCCTGTCGCAGAGGGCAGCAGAGATTGGAAGGTGGAAGTGGGATAGGATTTGTCCTTATTTATATGGGTCAAAGCTGCAGTGTGTTTGAGCAGTGGTGTGTTTGCCTAAAACACTCAAGGCCTTGGGTTCAATCCCCAACTCGCACACACGAATATGTGCTGTGTAAACAGTTTTCTCTGAGATTAAAACATTCCACCTTTCAGGGAAGCTCCTTAAGCAGGAAGGCAAACAACTCAAAATAGCTGAAGGGAAGTCCCTGAAACTGACCAGAGTCACTAGGCTCCTCCCAGCCAGAGTAAACAAGAAAAGCTGAGATTTCCTCTCAGAGGAAGTGAAACCAAGTGACAAAGAAGACTCAGACAAACCGAGCTGAAAAGATTCTGAGACTGGGACCAGCTGCCTGGAAGAATCAGAAACCAGCCAAGCTGCCTGGAAGAGGTTTAGACCAACTGAGGCACCTGGAAAGGACACTCTCCACCCTGTTGAGCTGCCTGCAGGCTGTGCCCCAGATTCCCAGCTTTGTGAGCTGTCGCTGTGCTGGGGTGAGTTTTGGTGATTCAGTGGTGTCTGAGTAATTTCTGCACCTGTAAGTAACCCCTCAACTGTAAGTAACTCCAATAAAGCTCATTGGTTCGCTGTTGTCATAATATCCCTGTGAACTGGGTACAGTTTACCCTTGTTCATTCACATGCTGGTTTCTCTACCCCACTATCTGGTTTCAATCCGGACGTTGCATTGTGATGTTTATTCTAAGCATCACCTGTGTCAGGTTTGTGTAAACATGCCACCATTTGTTCTCTGTATTGCCAATAAAACCAACCAGCCAGTGCTGAGCAATGGAGAGAATAGGGTGAGAGGGGAGAGGAGAAAGAGTTCAGGGGAGACGGTAGAGGAGAGGATCAGGAAAAATCAGGAGAAGTGAACCAAACTTAAGATATGACTAAAAAGCAAGAAGAATGTGGGCAATCTGGCTTGGAGGTTTAGAATAGCATAATTACTGCCCAGCATTGTGCTCTACTCTAATTAAATCAATCATCTGTGTGGTTATTTGGGTATATAGCTGGTTAAGGAATAATCACTGCTTTACTAAAATATAAATCAATATTTAATATTAATAATCCTTCAATAGTTCACCAAGTTGGACTTGGTGGTTTCTGTACTTTGGTCTGTCGTGGGTGCCTTGTGTGGGGTGTGTAGATGTAGGTGTTGCGTCTCCCCAGGAAGAGTTTGTCACATAAAAACATGTGTGTCTACATCACATATATACAAGTATAAAAATAAAAAGGAAATATACTCACTTGCCCAGCTCATTCTGAGTCAAGTACTACCCTGATATTAAAACCAGACAAAGCCATTATACGAAAACTAGATCAAGACATTGTATGACTGTCAATGTGCGTCTTCCGCAAAACACTAGACGCCCAATCCAGCAACATGTGAAGAGAATTATACACCACAATCAAGTGGGATTTATCCCAGAACTCAAAGCTGGCTTAACATCCAGACTGATGTTATTCATCATGTCAACAGAACAAGAGACAAATATCATGGAACCATCTCAATATATACTGAAAAATACATTGACAGAATCCGATACCCTCTCATAGTAAAAGCACAGACCAAGAACTGGAGAGTAAAGAACTTCCTCATTTTAATAAAGGGCATTGAACCTGACAGAGATTGGAGGGAGGAGGGAGAAACATAAACTTATATTAACACACTAGACTTCATTTCAGGAGTAAAATAAGGTCTTACTTTTGTACTATCTAGTCACAGGAAACTACGAAAGAAACAAAGTATCAGATTGGAAAGGAGGTGAAGCCTTCTGTATTTCAGATGGCTTGATCTTTTATATAGGAAATTATTAAGGAGCCAGTTAACAACAACAAAACCTCTTAGGGTGCTGGGGGGATGGTTTCACCAGGAAAGGGCTTGCTGCAGGAACGCTGGGACCCTGGGACTGGAGGTCACTCCCCGGCACCTATGGAAAAGCCAGTCACAGTGGCTTGTATGTGTAAACCCGGTGCTGGGAGTAGGTGAGTGAAGACAGGAATACCTCTGGGGCACATGCACAGGTGAACTTGTACACACACCACATGCACATTCACACACAGACACACCCAAACTATTAATCAAGCTGTGATGACACACGCCTAGAATTCCAGCGCCCGGAAGCTGAGGTAAGAGGATTGTGAATTCAGTACATCCTGGGCTGTGTGACCTTTCAGACAGAAAGATCAACTGCCTCGCCCCCGAAACTAATAGAACCAATAAGCAAGTTCAGTGAGATCGGAAGTTTCAAAAATCAGTTGTGGGCTGGCAGGATGGCTCTGTGGGTGAAGGTGCTTGCTTCTAAGCCTGAGGGTGTCAGTTTGATTTCTGGGCCCCACAGGGTGGAAGGAAAGAACAGACACCCATAAGTTGTCTTCTGATCTCTACACATGTGACAAAAGTGCATGCACACAGGTACATCACACAAAGACACCACACACACAAATACACAGACACACACACCACACGGACACCACACACACACACACACACACACACACTCACAGACACAGAATTAATGTAAAACTAAAATTTAAGTGACTGTAAAAACATTTTTACTCCAGCTGATGCCAGCCACTTGTAGAGGGTGTAGAGGGTTTAGCCCAGAGCCCTGTTGAGGAAAATGTAACTTTTCCTTCCTTCTGGTTCTTTCTGACGCTGTCGATCGCCTGGGCATGTTTTCCCTGACACTTGGGGCTTTCTTACTCATCAGCAACCCCCATTTTTGCCATGTCTCTGCTTGCTGACTTCCCTTACAGCTGCAAGGCTTTCTCCCAATCTCCTTTCCCTCACCCCTCTGCCCAGGAGCTGCCAACGTTACAACTGCGTTTCCCTTACACTCTAATAAAATTCCCTCGAGCTTAAAAAAAAAAAAAGTGAAAGGCAATTCATAGAAAGGGAGGAAATG
This sequence comes from Pachyuromys duprasi, assembly GCA_028658305.1. Classification (NCBI taxonomy): domain Eukaryota; kingdom Metazoa; phylum Chordata; class Mammalia; order Rodentia; family Muridae; genus Pachyuromys; species Pachyuromys duprasi. The sequence continues at coordinate 17,467,129 of CM053746.1, read as the reverse complement.
TTTGCAAATTATGTGTGTGATGAGGGCCCAGAAAACTGTAAAGAAGCCTTTCAATTCAATAAAAATGGTGAATGGGTTGGGGGAAATTGCTCAGCTGTCTGTAAGGTGTTTGCCATATAAATCAAGGACCCGAATTTAGACCTTCTAATACCCATCAGGAATATATGCAGGTCTTGTGGCTCACGCTTGTAATCACTGCACTGCAGAGGAAGAGACAGGTGAATTCCTGGGGCTTGCTGGACAACCAGCCTTGCCTCCAAGCAAATGACAGCTGAAGGATGACAGCTGATGTCTCTGGCCTTCACCTGCACACACATACACAGGTGCGTCTGCACGCACAGAGTAAGTAAAATAAGAGGGCAACCCAATTTAATAATGAGTAAATGACCTGAATAGACATTTTCTCAAGTAAGATAGACAAGCAGCCAGTAAGCATGCCATGCGACACTCAGCAGCGCCAGCTCTCACTGAAATCCGAATCAAAACGGAATGAGACGCTGCTTCACACCCATCGGGCTCCCTGCAGACAGTACCAGGTGTTGGTGATGGGGAGCCAGGAAGGATGATGGGCATACAAAAAGATGTAACACAACCTCTCGATTTTCCGTGGTAAAAATGGGCTACATCTATTTCCCAGTTTCGATCCCTGTCCTGTTGTAACAGGGTCGATGAGAAGAATGTTACAATAGCCTTGCTCAGGGCTTTGTGGGGACCCATAAGAGAAAGCTATTCCTCTAGCCTGGGTATGTACCAAACATTCCATGTTGCCCTGATCAGAGTTACCATGTGACCCAGGAACTCCACCCCGAGGTGTGTATTACACACATGTGAACACTCATACACGAATGCTTACAGAAGTATTATTCTAAATATCCCAAACAGCCCAAATGTCTATCAGCTGATGGATGGCAAATGAAAACAATTATGTGTCCAATGGAATCTCACTCTTCAGTAAAAATGAAGTGCTGACCTGTGTTCCCATCTAGATGGACCTTGAAAACATGCTAAGTGAAAAAAAAGAGAAACACACCAGGCCATGTATTCTGTTATCAGAGAATGCTGTTTCTTTGTGCTGCGGTGCTGGAAGCTGAGCCCAGGGCCTTGCACATGCTGCCAGTGGGCTTGGAAGGAGAACGACCCCCATAGGCTCACATGTTTGAGTACTTAGTCCCTATTGGTGGAGCTGTTTGGGAAGGATTAGGTGTGAGCTCATTGGAGGAGGTGTGTCACCAGGGGATAGACTTTGAGGTCTCAAAAGACGCAGGTCACTTCCCGAGTTCCCTCTTTCCCCTGTGCTTGGGAATTAAGACGGGAGTGCTCGGCTGTTCCTGCTGCCAGGCTTTTGCTCCTCCATCGTGGACTCTGATCCTCTGAAACCTTAAATCCAATTAAACGCTTTCCTTTGTAAGTTGCCTTGGTCATGGTGCTTTGTCACAGCGACAGAAAAGCAATTAAGACACTGGTCAAGTACTCTATCCCTCAGCTGTGCCCGAGCCCCATTCATAATCCCTAGTACCAAATACAACAACTTACATTCTAGGCCAGGGCTCCTCCGCTGAACTATAACCATCTTACTAAGTTGGCCTAGGCGGTCTCCAACTCATGCATTGCCCGCTCAGGCCTTGAACTTTCTATTCTCCTGCCTAAGCGTTCTTGAGTGGCTGTATTAAACAGTCCTGAGCCATTAATCCCATTTATATAAAGGTATACAATAGACTGTTTCTTCTTCCTCCTCCTCTTCCTCTTCCTCTTTCTCCTTCTCTCCTGAGACAGAAGTCTTGCTATAAAAGCATAGGCTGGCCTTGAACTCATTCTATGGCCCAAGACAGCATAGCCTCAGACTTGTGGCTATCCTCCTGTCTTAGCTTCCCAAGTTCTGGAATTAATGATGTGAGCTGCCATGCCCTGGTAAGGATTTCTTCCTGAGGTAGTGAAAGTATTCTAAAAATTGCTATAGGCTCAAGTGTAGTTGTGTACACCTGCAATTCTGGTGTGTAGAGGGTGGAGGCAGGGGGATGAGGAATTTGACATCGCCAAGAGTTTTTGTGAGTTCCAGGCCAGCCTAGGCTACCTGAGTCCCTGCCTCGAATGAATGAATGAGTGAACTGATTGATTGATTGATTGATTGCAGTAGTTGTTGATAAACTGAGAACTACTTTATTGTGTACTCTGTTGTGTGTGTGTATACACCTGTGTGTTTGAGAGTATTTGCACACATGGAAGTCAATGTCCTCTATTGCTTTCCACCTTATCTTTAAAGGCAGAGTCTCTCATTGAACCTGGACTCACTGATTGGCTAGAATGACCGGCTAGGAAGCCCAAGGGATCCTGGCTCCACCTCCCTGAGCTGGATTACTGGAGCTTGTGGGTTCTGGGGATCCCAACTCAGGGTCTCATGTTTACAGAGCAACCTCTTTACCCACTGAGCAGTCTCCTCCGGCCCTAGTGAATACTTTAAGCATGAACTGTACCTAGTATGGATTGTATCTTAATAAACGATTACAAAAAGCTCAGAGATGAGCTCCAGTTGTGTGCCTGATCCGGAGAGCATGTCACCTCACAGCAAACAGAAGACTCCTTACCTGCACTCCGGCCTGCTCACGCCTTCTCCCGTCCTGCCTCTCCTGCCTGCGACCTCACAGCCAGAGCCCCAACCTCCATGAGAAGCCGGCAGTGCTCAGACTGGGCCCTCTATGCCTCTGGCTCTTGTTAAGCATTCCCTCATGCCAGCAAGCATTTATGTAGAGTATGTGTTCTGCCAAGCACTTTGAAGCAAACAGATCCAAGCATTGCCTTTAAGTTGCCCGCCGCCTTGTGTGTGAGGTCAAATATCATTTTAGGGTCATTCTGTTGATATAAGAGAAAAATCCAGATGCAGCAGTTCATTAGGAACGAGATTGTTGGATGGTGGTGGCGCACACCTTTGATCCCAGCAATGGGGGTGGGGGAATGGCAGAGGCAAGAGGATCTCTGTGAGTTCAAGGCCAGCCTGGTCTGCAGACAACCAGGGTTACACAGAGAAACCCTGTCTGGGAAAACCGAAAGAAAAAAAGAAAAGCTCGAACTTACTTCTCTCACACAAAATAGAAGCCTGAGATAGGTAGCCCAGGACTGGTTCTGTGGTTCTTTGAGACAATGGCTGAAGAAGGTTGAAGAATGAGTGGGAAGTGAAGCAGAGAAGGCAAAGAGTGGCTGTTAGCTGCGTATCTATGTGGAGTTGAGGGGGATTTGAAAGGTGGTCCAAGTGGGTGAAATGATCGAGTTTGGACAGAAGCTGGGGGCGGTAGAGGAGGAGGAACACCCTTGGAGGTGTGCCTCTGTACCTTTTTCCCCCTTTAAAAAATTCTATCAATCAATCTGTCTGTCTGTCTGTATGTATGTATGTAGTCTGTTGTGGGAGCAAGTGAATGCATGTACCACAAGCATGCATGTGGAGGTCAGAGGACAACTTGGTAGAGAACCAATTCTCTCTACAGTGTGGGCTTCAGGAATGGAACTCAGGTCTTCAGGCTTGAGGCAAGCGCCTTTGCCTGCTGGGTGGTGTCCAGCTGTTTTTAAAGGGCCAGGGGACACAGCCTGTGAAATATGCCTGGAGAGTGGGACACTTCTGGCTGCTGTGAGAAGAGTGTAGTATGGGGGTGGGGCGGCAAGCATTCTGGAGAGGGTGCTTTTCTCTCCCTGTACTTTTTGCAGCTCACAGCCCAGAGTGTCCGGGAACTCCCTCCACGTTCACCTTGAACCTGTAGTGAAGATAGGTGTGAGCCCCAGCGCCCATCTATGGCTTCTAGTTTATAATTGAAGATTCTCCTTCCTTCTCTCCCTCCCTCCCTCTATCCCTTTTTCCTTCCCTCTCTCTCTCTGTTTCTTCCCCCACCTTTTCTCCCTCCCTGTCTTCCAGAGAATTTATTGAGCATCAACTGTAGCTCCATGGGCTGAGGTCATAGCAGTGACTGACGCAGATTCTACTGGGTGGAGAGAGTTGACAAATAGAATGTCTCATTGCAGTTAGAAGGCAGTAAATGTTATTTGAAAAACAAACAAACAGCAAAGCAGGCAAGAAGGCTGGGTGTTTTGTTGGGAAGGGAAGAGGGAGTGAGGGGGACTGAAGAGGAAGAATGGGATGATGACATTGGGGAGGAGGAATGGGATGGTGGTGTTAGGCTCTCTCCATAGAGCACTGGTGTAGGAGGAGGGTGAGGGCCAGACCACAGAGAGGTGGGAAACGGGTGTCTGACTGTGGCGTGCTGCGGTTGAGAGGTCAGAGGTGGGAAAGACCCAGAGTGTGCTGTGTGAACGGGCCATGATTTTGATTAGAGTAACAGATCTTTGGAAGTGAGGGGGTCATGTGACCGAGCTGCCAACTTCTCAGCCAAGTAAAGTGAGATCACACGTGTTGACAGGGGTGGAAGGTGGAGAGCAGAATGTCTTGGCGCCCAAGGCAGTGAACTGGGAGGCCGGTCAGGAGCACTGCCAGGGGCTGTAAGACTTCACAGGACATAGAGTTCTTGAGTGAGGGGGAGAGAAATGACTTGGAGGGGAAACGGGGGTAAAGACAGCACCTGCCTGCTGCCCCTGCCGGCTCCAAAGCACTTGGAGAATAAGAGAAAAAAAAAAAAGCATCTTTTGGAGAAGTGGTCCTCTCAGGGGAAGCTTGGGCTCCGTGAGAGCCAGGAGGTAGGGGAGGAAGTTTCTTGAAGAGTGAGAACGTGGGTTAGACGGGTTGCTTCAGGGATCCTGGAGGGAGGAACCGGGGCTGGACAGCTCAGCTGCCCCCGAGCCCCCTGTGTCTGGGGAATAACGCAAATCCAAGGGTCTCAATGGTCTCTTAAGAAGGGACAAGGCTGGGGCTGGAGAGATGGCTCCGGCATTAAGAGCGCTTGCTGCTCTTGCAGAGGACCCAGGTTCCGATCCTAGCGCCCACACGATGGCTCACAGCTGTCTGTCCCAGAGGTTCTGATGCCCTCTTTTGGCCTCCCTGGGCACTGCATTCATGTGGCACCCATAGATACATGTAGGCAAAACACCCAAACACATAAAATAAAGATGGACAAATATGTTTTTTTTTAAACAGAAATAAATGGTCCAGATTGTGTTCTACCTTTTATGAAACAAGTTCTGTGATGAAAACTTCCAAGCATACAAAAAAAAACCTAGCATATGGACTTGAGCAAGCACCATCCCACCAGAAAAAAACAAACAAATAAGCAAAACCCAAACTGAAAAAAGAAAAAAAAACCCCACTCAAACGTGCACACACTCATACGCACATTGAAAAGATGGCCGGGTAATAAGATACATGTTACACGCCTGCCACCTCAATTCTATTAACAGTTTGTTCTAATTGCTGAATTATATAGCTACACATCCTCCATTCCATCCATCCATCCATCCATCCATCCATCCATCCATCCATCCATCCATCGTCCATCTGTTGTTTTGCCTTAGCTGTTTTGGAGAAAGCCACAGCATCAATGTATTCTGTTCCCAACGTATTCTATTTTGATAGACATCGTTGGAGTTCAGTGGTGGTATGTAGGCCTGTGTGGGTCAGCCCAGAGCCTCACATGCCCTAACACCTTGCCCCGTCCTTTCTGTTGGCTGCTTCCAAGGTTAAAAATCACATACAGGAAGTACACAAATCTCACACCAGGCAGCAAACGCCTGTACCCATGTCACTGTGACTCCTATCAAGAGACCCGGCATTCATAACCCTCCAGAAACTCGCTCCATTTGGCTTGCAGGCTGCTCTGACCTTTTCTTCACCCTAGGTTAGTTTCGTTTGTTTTGGGTCTTCCCAGAACTTGGATGAGGTTAGGAAGGCTTTCTGTGTCTCTTTTGCCACGGCAGGACAGTGGTGGCCTCCTTTCCACTCCCTAGGTAGTCACCGGGCTGTTCCACGTAGGTTTTGAACCCAGAACGCGTTGACCGACCTTGATGCCTCTTTCTCTCATGTAAATACCTAAAGGTGGAGTTGCTGGCTGTCTCCGCTTGGAGCTATGTAAGAAATGGCCCCTTCTGTGTGCAGGGCCTGTATCTTTTCACAGGCTTACCAACAGGGCGTGAGAATCCCTGGTGCTGCGCTTTCTGCCAGCACTTGGTGTCAGTCTTTAATTTTAGCTCTCCTGGTGGGTGGGTGTTGGTGTCTCACTGCACATTTTATTTTGTGTTTCCCCAATGACAGATGAGATTGAGTGGCTCTTTTGTGTGTTTCTTGGCCAGTGGTACGTCTTCCCTTAGGAAGTTTCTGCTCAAACATTTCACCTGCATTAAAGGCCATTCTTGATCTTTTTGTTACCGCGTTGTGGGGATTCTTCTTCTATTTTGTTTACAAGTCCCTTGTCTGATATGCTTTGCCAATTACTTCTTCTAGTGCGGTGGTTCTCAACCTGGGGGCCCTGACCCTTCGCATAGGGGTCTCATATCAGATATTTACATTGTGAAATTACAATTACAAATTACAGTTACAATTACAATTACAAATTACAGTTATGAAGCAGCCAACAAAGTGATTTTTATGGTTGGGGGTGGTCACCACAACATCAGGAACTGTATTAAAGGATCGCAGCGTTAGGAAGGTTGAGAACCACCGTTCTGGTGTGACGCTTGTATACAGTTTTTTATTTTTTATAATTTTCACGGAGCCTTTTGACGCATACAACTTTAAAAAGTTCAGGCCGGTGGGGTGGGTCAGCGGGTGGAGGCACTTGCTGTCAATTCGGACAACCTGAATCTGAGACCTACATCCTGGAAGGAGAAGACTATGCCTGTTGCCCTCTGACCTCCACATACTCACCATGACATGTGCACGCCTGATGGAGGTTTTTGTGTGTGTGTGTTCTAAGCATTTTATGAATGGTCTGAGGAAGAAGGTGCTGGTGCTTGCTTTTGCTTGGATGAGCATGCAGCCATTCTGACATAGTCTGCTGAAAAGCAGTGCTAACATGCACACACAAGCATTGGAACCCAAGGCTTTGCGTACGCTAGGCAAGTGCTTTGCCACAGAGCTACATCCCACACTGACTTCGGTCTTCCTCAATACCTCTTAGCAGCCCTTCTTAGTCTTCACTGTAGAGATATTAGACATCTTCTCTGAAACTTATTCCTAAGGATCTTGTGCTTCGTTAAAAACACTATTGTAGGGCAGAGGTGACTCAGTGTGTAAGGCCACTTGCCACCCAAGCTTGGTGACCCGAGTTCCATGTCCAGTCACTATGCAGTAGGAGAAGAGACCGGACTCTTGCAAGCTGTCCTCTGGCCTCTGCGTGCACGCTGTGAACTGCACATTTGTGTGTGTGGGGGGGGAAGGGCACAAAAATAAATACATGTAAAAATATTTCTAAATGCTGCTATAGCAGGGTGCGGTGGTACACATCTGTCATTCCAGCCCCTGAGACTTGGAGGCAGAAGATCAGGAGTTCAAGGCCGGCCTCAGCTATACAGTGAGTTTGAGGCTAACCTCAACATTTAAAAAAAAAAAAAATCTCTCGGTGAATGGAAATTGTTTTATTAAGTAATCCTATCTCTAGCCACATTCCAGTAGCAGAAGAGACAGTTCGTCAAGATATTGTAGGTTTGGGGAAGTGGGAACTGGAGAGGGGACGGACGATTACTGGTAGTGTAGATCTGAGGGGTTTGGGGGGGGGAGGTGGTCACGTGACGGGAGGGAAGCTGATGACGCGTGGACGCGTGGGACGCCGACTTCCTTATCCCTGACAGGTGTCCTTTCCTCACCGTTCTCCTGAAAGGAGAAGTCAGGGCCGCGCCAAGGGGCCGGGGCCAGTATTCCTGTTCCTTCCGGCCCTCCTAGAAATGCCATCTGCCAGGCCCTCAGGCAGAGCTGCCCCCACCACCACCTGGGCTAGGACGGGCCTGGCCCTTGGTGGCTGCTGAACTAGTTCAGTGACGTAGGTGGTCCGGTTCGCCCTTTGAGGAGCTGCATCGACTCTGCCCTGGGCTGCCTCCGCTTACAGGGGGAGACGGAAGCAGAAACCTGGCCTTGCCCGCTCCACGAACGCAGCCCGGCTCTTACTGCCCCGAGCCTCGCTCGCTTCCACTGCCACCAGGTCCGTCTCTTCACGGTGCTCCACCCAGTTACAGAGTCGGCTGCCCACGTCTCTCAGAGCAGCCAAAACTCCCAGCTCATGCAATGAGCAAAGATTCTCGAGAAGCAGAAAAGTGGGACAAGCCCGAACCCCACCCGGCTTGGGTCCCATCACTGTCTCGGTGGGAAGGGCGTGGGTGAGGAAGGAGAGGAGAAGATGCCAAGAGAGCTTTCCTGTTGGAGAGCAAAAAGGGTTGAGGTGGGGGTCCGTGTCAGAGGGGCCTCTGTCCCTCTATCCTCTCACAGGGCGCTCGGAGCCCTTTAAGGAAAGGCCCACTCACTGTGTCCATGCTGGTCGCTGTCACAAGCAGACCTTCAAGCACACCGAGTCTACCTCTTAGTCACTCCCAGTTCACCCAGTTGGCAGGCGGCTGCCCTCCATTCAGTACTGTAGAGACCAGACTTTTCACACATGAGAATCTAAGTCTGCCCCTTCTCCACCAGACTTGTGGGATCTGCGGCTGCCGCGTCTCAGAAGCTTGGCCCAGGAGGCTGGGGAGGTGGCTTAGTGGGTTCAGCGTTTCTGTGCAGGCTTGCTGACCTGAATTCAGATCCCCACACCCACGTCAAAGCTGGGAGTGCCACCGCATGTCTGCAACCTCAGCCCTTGGATGGCGGGGAGACAGGCGACACCCAGAGCTCACTGACTAGTCTAGCCGAATGGATGAGCTCCAGGCTTGGTGAGGAGACTGTCTCAAAGGTAAGGTGGAGAGGGGCAGAGGAAGAACTAGGGCCTCCACCTTTGGATAGCACAACGGCACACATGTGCAGGCGCACACAGGTACACGCGCACACGCACACGTCAAGCCCCGAAGTGACACATGCTATTTCAGCTCCATTGGTAAGAACCTGTCGTGGGGCCAAAGAGGTCTGGGAATGTCCCAGTTTCCTAACGGTTTCCCAGTGACAACTAATACCAGGAAAGGAGCTCAGATTTTGGCGCCCCTGTCATCAAGCATGGCGGAGTCCTTGCCAGTCCTGCGGCCTGGCTTTGTAAACTAGAGCGGGCCGTTGGGAAGCGAAGGGTCGTGTGCGGTTTCATCACCACCATCTTGGGATCTCTGTGTTTTCTCCATCTTTGACATGGCTTGGGCTGCCCTTCAGAACCCCTCCACTTCACTCTGCCATCCAGGGCATCACCTACGTCTGAGGCCTCTAAGAAGTTTTTTAGCATCCACACAGGAGGCACCCATTCTGGAGGTGTCATGAGTGGGAGTGGGAGCAATGTCTGGGGACACAGCCCCCGTCTCACTGGCTCCCTGCTTGCCATTTCTTCGTCCTGGGAATAGGAAGTAGAGGCACTCCTTGCTTAAGAGTTAGAAGGGATCCTTTTAGGAGGGAGGGGAAGAGAGCGTGAGACCCCCCCCCCAGACAGAAGCAGAAAGGGGGGCGTGCTTACCTAAACAGAGTCTATATGTCTAATGCATTTGCTGACGTCATCTGTAATCCTCCCCCTTCTTGGCTTCCCCCCTCTGTCCCCATCTCCTCTCCTCTCCTCTCTCCGGGTAGGGACTGAAGCCACGTCTCCTGTGAGGTAGGCTATTTCTCTACTATTGAGCCACAGCCCAGACCTTGGCGGTGGTTTTCAGTCTACACTGAGCACCATCAACCTCCCCCTCTCCCCAACGAGCTAATTCCTCCTGTCCACTTGTAAATGGCTCCCCACGGGCTGGCCATTAGCAGGAGCTAGTCTGGTTTTGCAGCAGTTCATGAAGTGGGAACTTTTGCTTCATCCCCACTTTGCACAGAGGGGAAAGAAAGGCTCAGTGAGGGCACAGTCAATCTCCCACAGTCCCTCCACCCGTGAGAGAAGAGCTTAGCTTTAACTTGGGTATCCAGTGCAATCTGTGTTTCTTACGTGCCCCAGTTTCCTCTTCTCAGGGGACATCTAGTGTGCAAGCACTGGATCTCCCGTCATGGCCCACTCTCCAACTCTCCTGTTTTCTCTGTTCCTCTGCAGCCACGGAGATCACGGCTTTTAATGGTGGCGCCAGTAGAAAGGCAGACGCTGCTGTGATCCCTGCATCATTGAGCAAGGGACAGCTGACCTGGACACTTGCCAGCTTTGTACTGCCTCGCATGGACGAAAAAGACACCTGTTTGAAGAAGTTTATGCTCGTTTCCTCGGAGATTGGCAGGCGAGTCATTATAGCACGCCAGAGCCAGGCACCAGGGCTCCGTTTGTTGGTAGCACGACGACCCACGCATCCCGTAAAGCCTTGGGTGCTCCAGAGTGGAGATGGAGCTGAAGAAAGCTGCTGGGACTAGGGTAGAACACACCCAGGGTCTGCCATGGGTGCCTGGAGCTGCCAGGCCTTGGCTTCCTGATCATCAAGCTGGGCCTTCTGGTCTGCCTTCCTTCTGGCCTGTATCAAGCCAATCCACACTTTGGCACAGTCTCATTATCTCTGTCCCTGGTGGATAGCGTCCAGAAGAGAAACCTGGGCTCACAGGGCCCATTCCCAGTACTGGTCACATCCCCTGGAAGCCTCTTACAAACGACACTGTCTGTCTGTCTATATCCTCAGGGACACAGGGCACTTACAATCCAGGTTCTAACACTGCTGATGAGGGAGCCATCCTCTGAATGTTTGAAATTTCCAAAGTGTATCTGGGGCTGAAGATGGGGCTAAATGGTAGAGGGCTTGCCTAGCTCATGCAAGGACATTGGGTTTCAGCCTCAGCACCCAAGGAAGGACAGAGGGAGGAAGGAGGGAAGTCAGGAGGGAGGAGGGTAGGGGGAGCCATCAACAGTAAACAAGTTAAGCAAACTAAGGCTTATGATGGACTGCTGCTGGGCTAGAAAAGGTGAGCTCTTCTAACTCAACAATGAGACAAACGGACAGGCATCATGTCGCACACCTATAGCCCAGCGCCTGGCAGGCGGATGCAGGAGGATGGTACTCTTGGGCAACAAACACATTAAGTTCTGGGCTAGCCTAAGCTCCTCAGCTCCGTCTGCCTCAAACCAAGCAGATCAGAATGAAACCAATGGAAGACAAAATTTAAAAGCAGAGAAAGGACTCCAACAAATGTTTTACCAAAGTTATCATATGAATGGCTAATTGGCAGGCAGAAATGCCCAGTGCCATCCTTTGTTAGGAAAACCCAAAGTCACAGTGAAATAGCATGCACTGGCTTGGCTACACATTTTAAAAAGTTCAGTGAGGATATGGAAACATTAGAACTCTCATCTGCTCCCAGTGGGATGTGAATTAGCTGGTTTAGCGATTTTGGGAAACAATTTGATGTGTCGTTAAAATTCATAGACTTGGGTAGGAAGAAGTAGTTCCTTGGCAGAGTGCTTGCCTAGCATGCTTGAAACCCTGGGTTTTATCTTTAGCAAAATCCACATATGAATCTGTGTGTGTGCGCGCATACACAGTCATGCATGTACACATGTGTGCAAATGCACCCATGCATGTGTATACACATACACACACACAGGAACTTAACAAGACAGCCTAGTAGTTCTATTCATTGGCGTCTAAGAGAAATACAAGTACATACCCACAAGGACTTAAACATGAATGTTCGTAATAATAATGACAAATCTGGAAACATCAAACGTCTATCAACTGGTGAATGGATAAACAAAATATGAAACATATGTCACAAAACACAGCTCCACAATGAACAGGAACAGTATGGAGTAATTAATAATTAAACATGTGCAACAATTCCAAAAGCATGTAATTCCATATGGATGATTCCACTTAAATGAAAATTCAGGAAGAGGCAAGCTGACAGAGACATGGGATCAGTGGTCAGCTGGGACGGGGATGGGAGTGGAAGTGAACCCTAGTGGACCCAAAGGAACCTGATGGGACAATGGACTATGCTCAAACTGGACCGTGATAATTATTGCATGGCTTTGTGCAGTCTTTGTTAAAGATTGCTGACTGCTAAGTATCCTTACTGTGGATGACTTCATCCTTACCGGGGCTGTTTTGGTGGGGGAGATAGGATGAGGAAGCTAGTTAAGCAAAGGTCTAGAAAGGTCTCCAAGTTGCATTTTTAATAGGAAAGCAACTAGCTCAAGCAACTGTTTGCATTTTTTTTAAGGGGAGAAAAGGAACACCCTCTGCATAAATTTAGCTCTGCGCTAATGTCTGTATGGTTTAGATCTCCCTGGATATACAAAACTGATGATGGCAGGTTATGGTGTCTCTGTGTGCGCGCGCGCAGTAGATGGCTTGAAGGTGGAGTCGGGGGAGGGGAACTAGCCCTTTTCATGTTCTCTTTTAAATTGTGAAATAGTCAATGTTTAACCCTTGAGTCATTTTTTAATCACTGTTGTTGAGACAGGTCCTCATCATGATGTCCTGGCTGAGCTCAAACTCATGTGCTCAAGGAAGCCTCCTTGCTTTAGCCTCCCAAGCAGCTGAGATTACAGGCTGAGCCATGCCCATCTAGGCTGAGCCATTTTTAGGTGTACAGATCAGTGGCATTTGGTTACTTCATATTCTCTCTCCCTCCCTCACTTCATGTGTGTGCCTGCACACATGAGCATTCACTCCAAACTATTACCACCATCCATTTATTTATTTGTTTGTTATTTATACAGCATTCTGCCTGCATGTGTACCTGCGCACCAGATCTCACTGCAGATGGTTGTGAGCCACCATGTCGTTGCTGGGAATTGAACTCAGGACCTCTGGGAAGAGCAGCCAGTGCTCTTAACCTCTGAGCCATCTCTCCAGCCCCGTAGAGACCTTTTGGTCTTGCTGCGCTGAAACACTACACTTTGGATCATAATGGTGGCAACCACCATTTTACCTTGTGCCTCTGTGAGCAGGGCCACCCTGTGCGTCTTGTGTGAGTGGAATACATTTTTTAAAGCAGGCCTTCATTTTTCATTCATATTATAACATTTCAAAACAGCCGTCTTTAATTTTTGAATTAATTCTTAACATCTATCTCTGTCTGTCTGTCTCTCTAATCTATCTGCATATCTGTGAGTCTGTGTGAGTTTATATACAGCATGTGCTTACAGGTGTATACCACCCAGAAGAAGACTTTGGGTCCCTTGTAGTTACAGCCTGTTAGGAGTCCCACGTCGGCGCTGGGGGCTGAACCTGGGTCTTCTGCAGTGAGTGCTCTTCCCTGATGAGCCATCTCTCCTGCCCCACTGAATTGGTATTTAAGAGCCTATGAAGTGACATACTCCACTATGGCATGCCCACACATACCATACACCACCGTATTTTTCTTTTTTCGAGACAGGGTTTCTCTGTGTAGCCTTGGCTGTCCTGGACTGGCTTTGTAGACCAGGCTGGCCTTGAACTCAGAGATTGGCCTGCCTCTGCCTCCCAGAGTGCTGGGATTACAGGCGTGTGTCATCATGCCTGTTTTGTATTTTATTCTTAATTCATCTTCACCTTGCCTTCTTATTTATGTATCTCTCTGCCTGTCTGTCTGTCTACATAGATAGACAGACAGACAGACAGACAGACAGACAGACAGACAGGATCTCACTCTGGATGCTAAGTCTAGAACTTAACTATGTAGCCCAGGCTGGCTTGGAACTTGCAGCAATCCCCTTGCCTCAGCCTCCTGAGTGCTGGGATCATAGGCCTGAGCCATCATGCTCTCGTTTGCCAGTCTTAATGCTAACTGATTCTCCCGCTTGTCTGTACACTCGGAGTCCTGTTAATGCACTTATCCTGCTATAGCACTTGAAGCGACCAGCCCTGTGCTCACACGAGTGGTGCTTATATGAACACAGGTGTGCAGCTACCTCTGGGACTGATGTTATCTTACAGTTTCCAAACATGAATGCATTATGTAAAAGACAAATTAAAATTAAACGAGGTGTGACGGTGCATACCTGCAATTCCAGCACTTGAGAGGTTGAGGCAGGAAGAACACGGGGCGTTCAAGGCCAGCCTGGTCTACAAAGTGAGCCCATCTTAAACAAGAGCAAAACATGGAAAAGGACGGCAGAGAATACTTATACAAACAAAAGTGTGCCATTTTTTCCCTGGTCCCTTTTGGAGGCTGCTGAAGAGCTCTTAGCCTCAGAGGGGCATTCCCCTAGGAGTTGGGGACTAGAGGGTGAGTCCCCTACCAAGCTCAGCAGCAGCCTGGCCTGGCTGCGCCCCCGGGGGTCTCTCTGAGTCACCAGGGCACTGGCCTAGGCTGTGCCCTCACCCTATGCTCTTCGCCCACCCGCTGCCCGTGGCCTGCCGCCTTCCTGAGCTCCACTCCGCCCACCACAGGCGCAGGCGGGTGACTCAGGGCGCAGGCAGCCCAGGAACGCCTGCTTACAGGATGGAGGTGCAGCTGGCCCCCTGCCAGGTCCCGCGGGCGCTCGCTGCCACCGCTTTTCCTCTCTGGAAACTCCTTGGCCGCCACCTCTGCTTGGAGCTAGCCTCTCCTCGGGCACTGCTGCACCCACACTGGAATCCTATCCAGAATCCATGAAGGAATTTGGGGCGCTGAATCTTGACACACGAACTAACTGGGAGACAGGGAGAGGCCAAGATGTGGTCCTCATTTCCTTAATGAGAATGCTGAGGAGGTTCACTGCAGAGACAGACTATGCTGGAATACAGACGGGAGCAGTCAGCACCCCCAAGGTGCTGTGTAACTTTCGACAGCCCCTGGGAAGTTTAGGGCCCACAGACTCCTCATTATTTCTCCTCCTTCTTCTCTTCTTCCTCCTCCTTCTCTTTCGTCTTCTCCTTCTTCCTTGTTTTTCTTTTCTTCTTCTCCTCCTTCCATCCTTCTTCCTCCCCTCCTTCCTCCCTCCCTCCCTTTCTCCCAGAGTCTTACTTTGTATCCCAGGCTATCCTCCCTCCTCAAAAAGCTTAGCATTGTCTTAGTTTCTTTTCTCCTTTCCGGTTATGTCCATGTGTATGTGACTAAAGTGTATGCAGGCCTGAGACATTCTTCAGGCCACTATCTAGTTTGCCTTTTGAGACAGGGTCTATCTGTCATTGAGACCTGGGGCTGGTCTGACCAGAAAGTCCTGGGGTTCTTACCACACGGACCCTTTTGTCTCGCCTCTCCAGTGCTGGGGTTCGAAGCGGGCCACTGAGCTTGGCATTTTCTACATTGGTTCTTGGGGTTGGACTCAGGCTCCATGCTTTCACACCTTACCGAGCTATGCCTTCAACTCCAAAGCTTCTTTCCAAAGTCTGGGGAGTTCTGACTTTCAAAACCCACCTGGAACCAGGATTTGGAATTAGAGTTGCTCCAGATGTGCATATCTGTGTCACAGGGCGGAGTCAAGCTCACGTAACTGTCTGCTGCAGGATCTGCTCCCCCCCACCCTTCCTCTCCGCCCCTCAAATATGCTGCTTGTCTGGTGATATTTCCCCATGGGTTCCAGAGCCCACCCCTGAGCCCCTATTTATGGACATGGACACTTAACCTGCTCAAATTAACAATGTCCTCAGGTGCCATCTGAAGCCTATAAGGGTGTTTCCCCCACTTGCTGGACATACCTGCTTGTAGTCCCACCAAGGTTTTTGGTTCTGTTACAGCTTTCTTTGTCTCGAGCCTGATGAAACCCTCACACAACCACTTCCACCGTGGATTGCTGGCTTTTTTTTTTTTTTTTTGAGGTGAGAGATGTGTTGCTGGCTGTGTCGACGGTTGCAAGTTCAGGGCCTGGCAGGGTGACTTAGTGAGACAGAGTCTCAAAACAAAAAGTAAGGGATGGGCTAGAACCGAGTGTGTATGCCTGTAATCCCCGGCAACTGGGAAGGCTGGGAAGGCATGAGGGTCAGGAGTTCAAGGCCATGTTCGGCTACACAGTGATTTCCAGGCCACATGAGACCCCAAGGGAAACCAGACAAAATGGCTGAGGAAGTAGCTCAGTGGTAGAACTCTTGCTAACCTAGCGTTCACAAGCCCTCAGCTCAATCTCTAGCACTACAAGTAGGCTTTTCACTGCCCAGGGCCTAGCCTTGGCTTGGTGGTCTTTCAGCTGCATGACTTTACACAGATTACCTGTCCCTTCTGTGCCCTTGAACCCTCACTTGTAAGGAGGAGGAATAATAAACAGTAATTTCGCTGTCCGAGGGTGGTTGTGAGTTAGGAAATGTGGCTTGGTCCAGGGCTATCAAAGACCACACGTGTACATGGCTATATCAAGAGCAAAACAAAAACAAAACAGAAAGCCTTGTTCATTGTTATTTTTTAAACATTTTTATTTTATATTAATCACAGGTTATATACTTTGTATCCCAGCCATAGCCCCCTCCCACATTCCCTCCCTATCCCCCCTCCCCTCCCTGCCCCTTTCCAAGTCCACTGATAGGGGAGGACCTCCTCCCCTTCCATCTAACACTAGCTTATCAGGTCTCTTCAGGAATGGCTGCAATGTCCTCTTCTGTGGCCTAACAAGGCTGCTCCTCCCTCGGGGGCCAGGGGTGTCGAAGAGCCAGCCATTGAGTTCATGTCCAAAACAGTCCCTATTCCACTTACTAGTGTACCCACTTGGATATTGAGCTAACATTTGCTACATTC
>CM053746.1:17365177-17450050 GCA_028658305.1 Pachyuromys duprasi | reverse complement strand
TCCTCTTTCTTGTTTATATTCATTAGGTGTATAGCTTTCAGTATGTTTATCCTATCTTATAGGTCTATATAAGTGAGTATATACCATGTGCGTCTTTCTGCTTTTGGGATACCTCATTCAGGATGATCGTTTCCAGGTCCCACCATTTGCCTGCGAAGTTCATGATTTCCTCATTTTTAATTGCCAAGTAGTATTCCATTGTGTAAAAGTAGCACAATTTCTGTATCCATTCCTCAACTGAAGGACATCTGGGTTGTTTCCAGATTCTGGCTATTACGAATAAAGCAGCTACAAACATAGTTGAGCAAATGTCCTTGTTGTGTACTTGAGCATCTTTTGGATATATGCCTAGGAGTGGTATAGCTGGATCTTGAGGAATCACCATTCTTAATTGTCTAAGAAAACGCCAAATTCATTTCCAGGTTGTACAAGTTTACATTCCCACCAGCAATGGAGGAGGGTTCCTCTTTCTCCATATCCTCTCCAGCATGTGTTGTCACTTGAGTTTTTGATCTTAGCCATTCTGGCCTTGTTCATTATTTAACTGAAATTCAAAATTATTCTGAAGTCAGTAATCAGCGTTACCACGTCAAGCTTTAAAAAAATGTCTGCACTGTCATGATAGTCAGACAAGTTTATTTGGGAATATGATTTTTCTTTTTCTTTGACAGACACTGATGGGTTAGCTCAGTAATAAATATGTGGAATCTTCTGGGGAAAAATAAAACCTATTTAGCCGCGCATTCTGAATTTGTCTTTTGCTAAGCTTGACAAATTTACCCTGCCATGGGCGTAATCCCCAGCGTACATTAGCTGGTGTGTAAATAATTACGAGTCAAGGGGCTGGAGTGGGGGTGTCTAGCTCAGCGCTTGAGCCTGTATTCACTAAGCCCCGGTTCAGTTCCCAGCACCACGGATAATAATGATGATGACACCGAATGGCATGAAAAGCCTTTTATCACAGCGGGTGTATCTAACCCTCTTCTCTAGTGCTTCAAGGTGTTTATTCATTTATTCCTTTAACATCACGTACTGACACAGACACCTCCTGTATTCCTGTATGCAAGTTACAGTTACAAGCCTTGGGGACACAGCAGTGAACCACCAGCCCCTGGTGCTCTTCGTTGGTACTTCCAGTCTGGCAAGGAAGCAGAATATTAAATTCCCACAGCGATTAGTAACTATTGTGACAAGCTCCGAGAAGTCCCAAACTCAATGACGGTCTATCATGGGCCCCACGCTGGTCTGGAGGCAGTGGCTCATGCTTTCCCATTTTCTCCCTCCTACTGCTGGGCCCACCCAGAGAGTGCCAGGCGGGTGTTAGGAGGGGACGGGGGCTCGGCGGTGGTGCCGCCCATCCTCTGCCTGTCTCAGCAAGCTGGGAGCGGCAGGTGGAGCTAAGGATCGTGTGGAGGGCAGCCAGCTTGGCAAGGTGTTCCTCCAGCCTGCAGACTCTGGGTGGAGGAGCAGAGGAAGGGGTTCAGGGTGACTGATCTCCGGTGATGTCAGGGCAGGAGAGGACCTTAAAGATCAACCCACCTGACCTTTGAGGGATGAGGAAACAGCTCTGAAGAGGGAAGTGACTTCTGTAGGTCACGCAGATCTTTCCTGGTGGCGTTGCCACCAAAAGCCAGGCTGACTCCCTACCAAGTCCCAGCTGCCTCACAAGAGGTAAAGCTAAAGGAGAAGGGCCTCTGAGTGCTTGGCCCTATCTCGCTCCCTGGGAATCCCCCACACAGGGTCACCAGAAAGCTCTTGGCCCTTTCTTTCCCACATCCCCCAGGCCAGTTTCACCAGGCCTTCTCTGCCTCACAGTAGGGGAGTTACTGACAGCCAGCCTCAAATAACAGAGGCCCTGAAGGAGTTTCATTTCCTAGGGGCTGAGGCAGCCATGATTCCTGATACTCAGCCAGCCAGCCCCTGGCAAAAGCCCATCCCTCTGAATGCCCATGACAAATAGGACAGACTTAGTGACTTCTGTCCCCACTCATGCCTACACCCACTTGCCTCAGAAGAGATCTCCCCTTCCTGGTTGCTGATATGCTGAGATCATGGTGGTCCTAGGCCCAGGGTGCAGGCTCTGTTCTGAGTCATCCCACATCTATTGTCCAGTGCCACCTACCTCTCCTTGCTGTGTTTGACAGCTCTGAAGCTCACCCCTGGGAGCTGGGGAAGATGGTTCAATCTGTAAAGAGCTTGGCTGGCAAGCATGAGGCCCCAAGTCTGAGCCTCAGAATTCAGGGCTCTGGCTGCTTTTCTACCTTAGACAGTCAAGGATAGTCTGACAAAAATGGCCTCAGCTTGGGTCTCTACAGAAACAAGGTTAGGAGGGTGAACCTTAAGACAGTTCATCTGCCTTCATTTTTTTTAGGAACACCCACTTCTAGAGCCCGAGCTGCTGTATGAACACGGCCAGGGCACTGTGCTTCAAGGAAACCCCCAGCCATAGGTCATGGTTTGGCCAACAGAGTTATGGGCCCTGCTGACAGTGGTTACCAAATGCCGGCAGACTGGAAGGAGTTGAACTTGTGGAGGAAGCATGAGCAGCTGCTAGGGATGCTGGGAGTTCCTTGGTTCAAGCTCAGATCATTTTTAGAAAAGCTGATTAGTTTATAGCAAAGGCTTGTGACTTCTCACCTGCCTTGGGAACCTCCATCCTCCTCAGTGTCCCTGGACATCTTTGTCCTAAGGCCTCTATATCTTTTTTTACTATCAGGGTCCCTGACTGGTCTTCTGTTTCAACCAGGTACAGAATCTGCCAAGAGAATCCTCATCTTGGCCCAGCTCCATCACTAGGCCTTCTTCCGGACTCCTCTGCAGTCCTTTCTGGGGGCCTTCCCCCCCACTGGCCCTGTGGAGGCTTCCCAGAATTCCTCCCCAAAGCAAACAACTCAGGGTTGGGATGTGGGGGCTGGAGTCCTGCTTCTCTCTGCAGCTTCCTAGCCCTTCCTCCTCCTATCTCCTGGCCTGTGTTTATTTTGCAGTTTCTAGGATGGAAGCCAGGGTCTTGCTTGTGGTAGATAAGTGCTCCTCCGTTAGCTATACCTCAGTTGAAAATTATTTGGGGACGAAGTTTCACTGTATATTCACGTTGGGCTCAAACTCAAAATCCTCCTGTCCCAGGCTCCCATGGGCTGGCGTTAGAGGTGTTCATCACCATACCTGCCTACACCTGACTCTTCTAGACATACCCTGGCCATCTGTGCCCTGGGGGAGGGAGGGCTCCACATGTCCCAGCCACTCCCACTCAGGACAGGGTTGGAGCTTTGGCTCTTAGCTCACTGCCTGGCGTTCACCCCAGCTTCATTCTTGAGGATTCTGGTGCACACATTTCTGACCCTCTCGCTTCCACCGAGTGCTTTCCCCACACTCTCTCCGGTCCTCGATGGTAGCTGCCGACAGTTCTGCCCTGGATTTCCACGGACATTGCCTCTCATCCCCTCAGCACACTTTCCCTAGAGCAAGCTTCTTCTAGGCTCTGCTTTGCCGTGGGACATCAGCCCATCCTTCTTGGTTCATTTCCTATGTTGGCATCTACGCTCTAGCATTTTTGGTCACTGTTTTGCCTAAATCCTGGCCGTTGCCACCCACTTCACAGCCTCTTGGCTTAGCAGAGCCTTGTTCACCTAAGCCAGCTGTCTGTGGTCTCCCTAACCTGTGCTGGGGACATGGGAAGGGACTGAGGCCATGCCAAGGTACCTGGCACCAAATGTGTGTTCAACACTGCTTGGGAGCTCTCTGGTTCCCTGGTCTGCACCTGGACAGAGCAAGTCAGAGCGGGGAGAGTAGGAAGGGAAGGACACAGGTAGGACTCAGAAGTGCCAGGCTTGGGGTATGCAGGCGCTGCTTCCCGGGCTGATGGAGAGTAGCCAAGGCCCCAGCAGGCAGTTAGTCCTGAAAGTTCAGTCTTGGCCCAGACAGATGTGCACTGTTTCTTGCTCAGCCCCATAGCTCTGCGGACTATCAATCTAAGGTGGCTGGATGTGTAGACAGAGCCCTTGCCCAGCACGCAAGGAATCCTGGGTGCCATGAACAGTATTACAAACACAAGCCCACAAAGACAGAGAGTCAATCAGAATGCTGTCAGCTCACTTCTATGTAGCCTCCCAACGGGATTACATCCCACCATAAAAAAGAATATTAAAAATTTTTTTTCACAAGCTTTACCCGTGCTAGCTGCTGGCTTCCGCTTTTTCCTTCCACTTCTTGGTCCCCATAGAACAATCCCATTCTCCAGACATCAGTCACCTTCCTTCTGTCCCTCAGGAGCCTGGACGCTGCCCAATTGTAGTTTGCACTCGCTGAGCACTTCTCCATTGTGTCCCTTCCAGCGAGCCTGCTCTGCCAATTGCCCTGGTTACTCCCTAGCATAACCTCCACCTCATTTGTTCTGTTACCATAGAACTGTTTCTCGGCTTGCGTCCATGTTTTATGCATTTATCCTCCCCTCCCACCCCACCCCCCGTGGAAGGGGGTTCTTGTTCTCCTGCCTACCTGTCATCCTGTACTCAGCTCCTGACAAATGTTGGAGCTTCAGTATCTATTGTTTTAAATAGATGAACAACGTGGCTTAAGTGGGTGGGTGCTGGGAGGGGGCGTGGCTCCTATCTGTTGCTATAAGGATGAGGTACCATACCGGATGGATGGGAAGTCTGCCTGGAGGCAGGCTGGGCTGCTTATTTGTGGTATTTCTGCATCAGTACCACACTTGGCAGAAAGCAGGTGTTCGGTGGAGGCTGGTAAAGGAAGTTAGACTGGAAGCAGAATTTCAGGGGTGAAATACCAGATGAGGTAGCTGGGGTCTCCTAAGAGAAAAGAGGAGCACAAGGCCTCCAAATGTGCTGCCTGCCTTTTGGGGCAGCTTTGTGTCTCCAAACTCTGCCTGTCCCCAGGGCTTGCCCAGCACACAAAAGGCCCCGAGTTTGATCTCCAGCACCAACCACACAAAAAACACCCCTGAACGCTAGACTCCCCCAGGGATCTTTCCCTTGCCCTGCTCCAAATCACACCTGTTTCCCACAGACAGTTGGCCCCTGACGTACATGTCACCTTATGGATGACTTTCTCCCTGTGTCTGCCTCCATGTGGGAGGCCGGGATTTCTGCCTCTCCCATAGCCATTTGTGATTGTCACCAAGCCTGTGAATTGCACTCCACAGTAAAAAAAAAAAAATGTGGCTAAGGCAAAGACCATGTACAGTGACAATGCCTGTCTATTTTGGGAGAGGGTGGAGTATGGGGAGAAGGACGCAAGAGTGTCATGCTGGGTCTTGAAGGGCAGTGAGGCTTTATCCTATGGTGCCTTTCTTTCCTTTTTTTCCCCTCTTCCTTCCTTCCTTTCTTTCTTTTCTTTCTTTCTTTTCTTTCTGTCTTTCTCCTGATGTTTTTAAGACAGAGTCTCACTGTCTAGCCCTGGCTGTCCTGAAACTTGATCTGTAGACCAGGCTGACTTTGAACTCACATAGATCCACCGGTCTCTGCCCCTCGAGAGCTGGGATTAAAGGTTCACATCACTATACCTAGTTTTTTAAATGTATAACTTCACATTTATTTATCCATTCGTTTATATTGTACATGTGTGTGCGCATATGCACACACACACACCACAGTGTGTGTACAGAGGAGAAATTGGGGGAGGCTGGCTCTAGGTTCTCTCCTTCTCCCATGTCGGTCCTGGGAACTGAATTCAGGTCCTCAGGCTGTGATATGCACCTTATCTATTGAGCCCATGGTGCTTATTATTATTATCATTATTATTAAGAGGGTTTGGCTCGATTTACAAAAATTCAAAGGGAATCGCTGGCTCAGCCACATATGAAATCACATGTGAACCAGTCACTTCCTCCTCCCAAGAAAGCTCAGGAGCGCCTGCTTCTCAGCAGCAAGCACCTGGCTTTCAGGGAAGCTGGGCCAGCGAGAGGCTAAGCAGAAGCTGGAGGCACCCTTCTGGGTGACCTATCCATAAAGGGCACTAAAGGGAACTGGGATGGCTTCGGGGCATCCCTAACCTTTTGAAGCTGATGTCATCGTGTGAAACACTAGCCCGAAACACATCTCGTGGTACGCCAGTTCTCTGTAGAGAGAGGTGAGGGCCCAAACGCAGGGCTATGTGCCTTGTGGTCTTATGAGCACATGAGAGGAACCATCACCACCCTCCACACACCCCCCCCACCAAAAAAAAAAAAACCTGCATGGATTTGCATCAGCTGAAGACCTGAAGTTCATTCTGTAAACATGCTGGTCTCAAGATCCTGCTCTTAGCTGGCTGTGAGGACACACAGAGCTGCCAGCCAGATACTAGGAGGCTGAAGAAGGGGGATCATCTCAAGTTCGAGGCTAACTTGGTCTACATAGCCAATGCCAGTCCGGCCAGGGCTATAACAGTGAGACCTCGTCTTAAACAAAGCACACGGTTCAACACATAACTGCATCTGAGCTCAAACCACCAACCAAGATGAACTTCTTCATAGCATGAGGCCGAGGCCAGAGAGACAGACAACTTGAATTTGGTCCCAGGGAGCTAAGCTTCTCAAATGCTTGCCATGGGCATTCTGCCAGCAAGGCATTTAAGCGTCTCAAACTTTCATTTTTCTTGATGTTTCTTTTACTTTTTTAAAAACCTAAGTTTAAGAAATTTTTTCTTTTAATTATTTGGGGTGTGTGTGTGTGTGTCTCCTAGGGATGTCTTACTCATTCAGCGAGGTTGACTGGTCTGGGAGTCCCACTGATTCTCCTGTCTCTGCCCCCTTGGTGCCAGGATTATCAGCCTTTGCCACTACACACCTCATGATTGTCGCAGCGGGCCATTTACTGACTGCCGCGCCCCAACTCTTCCTGCTTTTGAAGTTCACTGCTCTCTTTGCTCATCTCTGTCTGGGCCTCTTCTGCTGGTTCACACTTTTGCACAGTCCTCCATCCTGTGGGTACGCCACGGTGCACGGTGCCATTCTGTCACCATGAGCACACAGACTGCTTTCAGTTTGCAGCTCTTATGAACTGAGCTATTTTGAACATCCTTGTTTGTGACTTTTGGTGAGCGCTCTATACCCATTTCAGAAAATCCTGGCGTCCTTCAGGGGCTCAGCTTCAGAAGATGGAGACAGTTTTTCAAAGTGCGTATACACACACACACACACACACACACACACACGCACGCACGCACGCACGCACGCACGCACGCACGCACACATCCTCACTCCCTGCTTCCAGACAGTGGAGTTCCAATCATTCCATATCCTTGTCAACATTTGACACCAACTCTTTCTTATTAATTAATTAATTTATTAATTAATTTATTTTTGTTTTTTTGAGACAGGGTTTCTCTGTGTAGCCTTAGCTGTCCTGGATTCACTTTGTAGACCAGGCTGGCCTCTAACTCACAGAGATCCGCCTGCCTCTGCTCCCAGGGTGCTGGGATCACAGGCATGCACCGCCATGCCCAGCTGACACTAAGTATTTCATCCTTGCTCTAGTGAGTATTATAATGAGACCACGTGTTCTTTTAATTTGCATTTCTCCAATGCCTAATAAAGTCAACATGTTTATTACCCTCTTACACACCCTCTTTTGTGAAGCATTTTTGCCAGCATTTCTATGTGATTTTCAGCAATTTCTATTGATTTTTTTCCTACAGGTAAGTAAGAGTTCAAAATATATTCCAGATATTAATTTTTTTTTTGGTGTTTTGAGACACAGTTTCTCTGTGGTGCCTTGGCTGTCCTGGAATAATTCTGTAGACCAGGCTGACCTCAAACCCACAGAGATCTGCCTGCCTCTGCATCCTGAGTGCTGAGATTAAAGGCATGCCTCTATCACCTCCCGGCTCAAATATTAATTTTTTGATGGGTGTGATTAAGGTATGATATGATCTCTCCAATGAGCTCTACTTTATTGGACATTATTATTGTAACCAGGAGCCCTATAGCATATGGCATAGTTGCTGTAAAAATAAATAAGATATAAACAGAATGTGTTATCTTTATTCTAGTTAGCTATCTTGCTAGTGGGCAGCTATGACCCACTAGCGTTCTGGTCCATATTAACAAGAATGTGGGAGCAAGTGAAAAAAAGGAGTTGAAGAGATGGCTCAGGGTCCTTGTCCTGGAAGTGTGGAGACAGAGTTTGAATCCCCGGGACCCCTATAAAAACCAGGTGGGTGTGATGGCCGCCGCCTGCACTCCTAGAACAAGCTGGGTAGCCAGACGAACCAAATCAGCGAACGCTGGGTTCGACTGCACAGCCGTGTCTCAATAAGTGAAGTGAGCTACAGAGGAAGAGAGCCTGCAGGAAGTCCACCAGCTTCAGGTCTTCATGGACGTGTGCACACACAGATACTCACACACACGTGCACACACATGCTCACGGACCCAAAAATAAAAGGAGTAAAAGTAAGCTTTTGAAAAGAGGAATAAAAAAAGAAGGTGCTAGTCTGGAGACATGGCTCAGTGGTTAAGAGCGCTGTCTGCTCTTCCAAAGGACCCAGGTTCAATTCCCAGCACCCACATGGCAGCTCACAACTGTCTGTAATTCCATTTCCAAGGGATCTGACACCTTCACACTGATGTACATAAAATAAAATTAAATATATTATTTAAAAAGGAGAAGGTGCTCAGGACCTCTGGGAACTTTCTCCTTGATGGAACGGGAAAGTTTCACAGAGTTAAAAAAGGAAATTCACTTTGAATAGGAGGTCCTGGTGCCTCCTGTACTTAGGTGGTTTGGTGTCACCACACGTTCGAGCTTGACACACTGCCCCACCAGCACTGAGCCATGAATGCAGACGGTCTTCAGGAGGGGTGGGGACCAGACACACAGGAGAAAGACTTAGAGATATGCTGATTAGCGGGTGTGAAGGAGGGCTGGCCCTGGGAACTCTGAGCTAGTAGGCTGAGGAGAGAGAGGGCATGCTGAGGGAGGGAGATTCTGGACTCGACCTGAGGGAAGAGTCACCATTTCATCCATTCATGTGTAGGTGGCAGGGCACAGCAGCCTCCCAGACAGACGAATGTTCCTGTTCTGATGGACTCTCAGGCTTATGGAAAAGTCATACTGGAAAGGGCAATGACTTCTCAAGCGAAGAGGAGTCAGTGAGACTGTCGGGCAATTTTTCCCAAGAGTGGAGATGTGAACACATATCCACTTACCCGTGGATAGGGCACCACCAACGGCCAGAGCTGATTTCTGCCAAGTCTGAGTCTTGTTTGTGGAAAAGGTGCTTATTGGGGTTACTTTTCAGGAGCATGGGCGCCTCAGGCAGCTGCATCATTAAAAAAGCCCTCTGCAGGCTGGGTCAGGTGACTCATACAAGGGACATTTCCAGTTAGTGTCACTTGCAACTTTGTTGTGAGCTCTTAGGCCTTCTTGAGAATTTCCTGAGCCTCCCTCTATCCCTCCCTCCACAAGGAGGGATGCTTCGACCCGCAGCTGGTGGAGCACACAGGCTGGTGGTTGTGCATGGATGCAGGGGTCTAGGCTGCAACTGAAGGGACACAGTTCTAGCTCAGTGGATGCCTGAGCGTGCCTAGGGATGGGCTGAGGGAGCCTAGGAGCGAGAGAGCTAATGGCACCCGCTCAGGGGAGAAACGGGAGGAGACCCTGAGGAGACAGCCACCCTATGGAGTGATGGGGTGTGGTGAAAACAGATAACAAGGAGCGAGTTTCTAAGATTGAATAAGCGATGCATTCAGTCCAACTTCAGCTGCTTTTGTGTGCCAGGCTCTGGCAACCAGAGACGAGAGGGAAGTCTCTTAGGGAGACGGGTGTGTGGATTACAGTTGATAAGCCAAGTGCATGAGCAAGGTTCTATTACGACGATCTATGACCTACGTACACCCAACACTCGCCTCGAGTTTACACAGGACAGGGACTCACGTTTGTGTAGGATGTGTGTGTGTGGGGGGGGGAGTGTTTCTGTGTGCACATGCATGCATGCATCGGTGGGTGCTCTTGTATGTGCATGCCTGCGGAGGCTGGAAGTCACCCGGTAACATGCCATCAGCTGGAAAGGGACCGGAGGCTCTGCATTCCACGGCCCTGGGGATGTTGAGGGCATGGCTTCCTCCCAGGTCTTCAGGGTTAACTGGTGCCAGCTCAAAGGAAGGATTGATAAGGACCTTTACCCAGGCGAGATGCACCCTTTGAGAGCCAAGGGGGTCTTGGCAGAAGGTGCCCTGGAGTGTGTGTGTGTGTGAGAAATAAAGAACTTGTACCAGAGCTAAAGGAGGAGCTCACAGGCTACAGGGACTTGGGAGACCTGGAGGTGTGGGGTAGGGTGGGGAGGAGGAGGAGCTCAGGCAGCCTGAGGGACACCCACCTTCCCCCTTTCCAAGCTTTGTCTCTTCTTGGGGTATAGTCAGCCTCACCCGAGGCTTGGAGCTTAAAGCCGGTCTGAAACCTGTGGGTTAGGACACAGTGGACAAGACGCTTGGGTTCTCTTGGCTCACACAAAGTCCCAAAGCTCCCCTTCTGGCTCTGGGTGTGTCTGTGGAATTACCTCTCGGGTTAAAGGCCTCTCGCGCCCCCTGCTGGCAGCTCTGCCCCAAGCAGCCCAGGCGCTCGCCTCGGGCGGTGAAAAGCAAGGTGGGGTGGGATGGGGTGGGGACCGGGTTGGGGTGGGGTGGGGTGGGCATGGGGAGGCGGGAGGGGAGAGGGGGGATATGGAGGGTTGGGTGGAACACCGGTCTGCCAGGGAGGAGGATTCGTTTGAAACATTCATCTGGACCCCGGGAGGCTTCCTAGTTGGTTCACCTCCCTTTATTCTTTACCCCGAACGGGAATTTGCCTCTGCGAAAACTTACCAGAGGCAGCCCTGGGAACCGCGAACCTGAGCTTTGGCCCTTCCGGGTCTGAAGCGCTCTGTGCCCAGCACAGAGAGCCAGTCTGCAGAGGTCACACGCTGTGTGAGTCCGTTTCAAAGGAAGAAATGAGAAATGGGGAAAGACCTGATTGCTTACTGAGGAAGAGGCAGGGATCTGAGGATAAAGGGACCCCAGGAAGCGGGCAGAAGACTTGGCTCAGCAGTGGCTCTTGCACAGGACCGTGGTTCAATTCCCATCACCCTCATGGCAGCTCATCGCTGCCTTTGCCCTCTTCTGGCATAGGTAGCCACCAGTCGTGCATGTAGTGCACATATATACACGCGGACAAAAAACACTCATACATATAGAATAATAAAAACAAAATAGAAAGGAATCCCACCCCATTCCTGCTTTCCGAATTTTGGTGCTGGAGATTTGCCCAAAGCCTCTCACATTCTGAGCAAATGTTCTTCGTGTAAGCTGCTGCCCGCCAAGAATTTTTTTTTTTTTTGGCGGGGGTGGGGGGTGGGGTGGGGAGAAGGGATGCGGCAGGGTTTAACTTGTAGCTCTGGCTGGCCTAGAACTCACTGTGTAGACCAGGTTAGCCTCAGGCTCACCGAGACGCACCTGCTTCTGCCTCCCAAGTACGGGGGTTAAAAGTGGGCACCACCAGGTCAGGCAGAAATGGGGTTTTTGAAGCGATGGAACCATTCTGTTTCGATTCTGTGAGAATCTGTGTCTGACAAAATATAGACTTTTACAGAAAGGGACACGGTAAGAGAGTGTGCAAACGCACGGCAGGGTGTATGCAGCCGTGGCCCAGGATTTTGATGTGCACAGCAGTTATGTAAGATGTCACAGTGGGGGTTGGGTGTCAACAACGGCCTGAAACTTCAGTGCCAGGATGCTCTCTTCCGGCTGATACCTGCACACGCTGGACACAGCGGAACAAGCCCTGAGACATGCAGGCACATAAATAAAAATAAATACATGTTGGCGGAAGAGGAGGAAGAGAAAGGATCTCGGTGTGCCGAGATCCCAGTACTTGGGGTGTGGAAACAGGAGAATCAGAAATTCAAGGTCATCTTTGGCTATATAGCAAGGTGGAGGCCAGTCTGACTGCATCCCACTGTCTCAACGCTATACCACGCACAACGCAGGGAGATCTGGCCGCACAGTCCCTCTGACATCGCCACCTGGTGGCGAATATGAGTAGTGCAGGATGAGGCGTGTTCTGCCCTCCCCCCTCCACCCCTTTTTAGAAAAAGAAATCTACATGTTCCCTCACCCCTCCTCCAGGCACTCTTACAAGGCCTGTTGCAGATCACCAAGGCTTGAAAGGCCTAGGAAGGCAGACACTCCTGGCTTTCTTGTCAATCCAGGGAGTCCCCTCTGCTGAGGTCTGACAGAGTTACCTCAGGTACTCATGCCTCAAAGCATATAGAGAGTTGCTTTCCTGAGATGCTGCTGGGCTGAGAGGTCTTTGGAAAAGACTGCTCTAGGGCCCTGGGATCAAAGGACTCACAGGCCCAACATGATAGTCTGGTGGCTGTCATTCTCCTGGACCTGGGCTAGTCTAGGAACCGAGGAATAAGGTTTCCTGCGATGTCACAAATGTCCCTGCACTGAGGTTCAGGGCTGGGGAAGCCTCAGACGTCACACTGTGCAACCACGGCCAGCTCCTGAGGCAGGTGTGGGTGTCCCAGCTTTATACATGAGTGCCCTGGGGCAAGCGACCTCCTCAGATCACTCAATAAGACATGTTGTGGAGAGCTGGAGAGGAGGCTCAGCGGTTAAAAGCACTTCCTGCTCTTCCAGAAAACGTGGGTTTGCTTCCTAGTATTGACATCACTGCCTTGCAACCACCTGGAACTTCAGTTCCACCTTGTCTGACACCAGGTCCTCAAGGTTGGCAGCAAGGGTCTCTACCCACTGAGCCAGCCCTTCCACCCATGAACAATCATTTAGTGAACACTTTTTTATGTCGGTCGCTATGTTAGGTTCGGAGGACACAACAAAATCTCCTCCCTCTTGGGGCTTGTGGTGTTGTGGGGCGGGGGATTGATAATGCATCATGACACACGGACGGAAAGTAGCAAACTGAGAAGATGTAAGTCTCTAGGGGTGCGTGCCAGGGAAGGAGGCACTGGTGGGCACTCAGGAGCTGCTGAAGATTGGTGACTTCAAAACAGTGCCACAGGATGGCTGCTAAGCGAAGGAAAAAAAAACTTGGAAATGAACACAGCACATGCAAAGGTCCTAGGGCAGGAAGGGACACAGGACGTTTGGGAAACTGATGGGAGGCCATTGTAGCTATAGTAAAAAAACAAAAAACAAAAAAAGCCAAGACAGTTGCCGGGCACGGTGGCACATGTCTGCAATCCCAGCACTCAGGGAATCAGGAGCAGGTGGACCTCTGTGAGTTTGAGGCCAGCCTGGTCTACAAAATGAATCCAGAACAGCTAAGGCTACTCAGAGAAACCCTGTTTCAAATAACGCAAACAAACAAGCAAACAAAAACCAAGACAGTATGTGAGTGTGTGAGGGCAGGCCTCACAAGGGCTTGACTGGGTGTGTGCTCTAGCCAAAAAAGTGTTCTCAGGACTTTGGAAGTATCAGCTCTTTACCAGCCTGTGGGCTAGGTACTGCTTTTACACCCCCATTCTGCAGATGAACACACTGGGGTGCAGAAGAGAAAAGGTCAGTCTGGGTTTGGAGCCAGGCAGCTCGGCTCCAGGGCGCTGCCGCTGTCATTCCACTGAGAACAAGACCGAGGCCAGGCAAGCCTGGTGGGCTAGCCCCAAGCTTGCGGTCTTGTTCGAAACTTATTTAAGATAAAAGGAAAAACAGCTTATTTCGTTTTAATTGGGGGGGGGACATATGTGTTGTAACAAATGGGAGATCAGAGGGTGTCTTTTGGGACTCAGTTTTCTCTTTCTACACTCGGGCTGTCAGCCCTGGGACTGAACCCCTTTATCTGCCAAGCTACCTCACTGGACCCAATTCGAAGGTTTAAAATCGGGACAAGAAGCTAACCAGGGCTGTGTTTTAAACTGAGGCTGGATGGCTGGGTGGGAAGCTGAGAACATGGGATAGAGGCTAGTGGTACTGCAGGCAGATGTTCGCTCCCTAGACTAGGTTGGTGGGAGGGAGAGAGTTGGCAAGGAGGAGGCCAAGGATGAAGACATGGGCTGGGGGATGACAGAGCTGAATCTGGACATGGGCCCTATCTTGTGGCCTTCATCCCTGTTCACCAGGCTGACCTCCCCGCTTCTACTTCCTGGTGGCTTCCACTGGGCACAACAGTTCCATACAGGGGAATCACGGATAGCCCTAGGAAAGAAAGGCAACTAGTCATCCCCAGGGAGATGCGGAGAACTCGGGAAAGGAGGAGGTGGTCTGGGCCTCACTGTGTTATTGTGTTTCCATTCTTGCTGGGGGCAGAGGCCAGGCATGTGTGGAGAGGGATGGGGCCAGACTGGGGCTCTGAGGGAGATCTCGTGAAAGAAAGCCAATGATGGAAGAGAGGACAGCACTCCCCCGCCCCCCCCAACCCCAGCTGCTGCTGAAGATGGTGTGTGTGGTTTCCCCGGCAAGTAAGATGTGAGGATCATTTCGGGGTCCTCGGAACGGCGGTGTAGCCAAGCGGATGGAAACACACATGGAAGGTAAGCTCACACCCTCCCCAGTTCACACTGAAGCCCGAGCCCCAGAGCCATGGTGTTTGGAAACGGGCCTTTGGGAGTGACCAGGTTTAAGTAAGGTCACAATTGATGTTGGGATCTGAGTCCTTATGTGGAAAGACCAGACCTTTAGCCTCACTGCCATTGCAAGACCATGGCAAGGAAGTGCTGCCTGCAAGCCAAAGATGGCCTCATCCCACCCCACCCTCCTGCAGCCTCGTCTTCAGCATCCATTCCTCCGGCTTGGTAAGAAACACGTTTCTGTTGACTAAGCCACCCGGTCTGCAGTGATATGGCGGCAGCAGCCCTCTGAGCCAGTGGGCCACGGAAAAACCTGTGCGGTGGCGTCTGTCATGACAGCCTCCAAGAGGCTGGCAAGTGAACTGAGAAAAGGTAGTGGCTGGGCCTGGCGGTGCAGTGTCAGCACGTGGGAGGTGGAGGCAAGATGGTCAGGAGTTCAAGGCCAGCCTCTAGCTGTACAGTGGTGGTTGATGAATGCAAGCCGAGTTCTTCGTACACCTAAGAGTACAGGTGTTTATGCTAGAAGCTAGCCTCCCAGACCATGATCAAAGTACATTCGCCAAAGTAGGAGAATAGACGTATTTTATTGAAGTTACTAGCTTGCTTTACGACCTTAAATATACACGTGTATGGCAAGAGGCCTCCACTTGTTCTCTTCTGGGCCCTGCTACCATCAGGGCTCGGCTTGCATCAGCCCTACCCAGGGGGCCCTAAGCTCCAGAAAGCGCGTATAGAACCCCTGCCCCAGAGCGCAGCGCCTGGCACAGGAGGACCCACAATAAATAGTGACTGCGAGAAACCAAGGGATTAATCCGAGTAAGAGCTGGCGTGGCGGGAACGCTCAATAAATATTAGCTATTATTGTTTGAGTCAGTGAGGTGAGGGGGGTTAGTAGGGGCTGAGATCCATAAACTGAGGTGGTGTGTGCCTGAGGCTGTGACCTCCCGGACAGGCCTCTCCTAGGTCTGCATGCTGGGCACCAGGTAGGCACCAGACCAGGGTGCAGCCCGGGGCTGGGGGTTCTGCCTATGCCATTTTCCTTCCCCCAGAACAGCTGGGGTAGGTTCCCTGCTGTCTTCGGGGACCCCCAACCCCTAGCTCAACAGCAGATTTACTCTGCTCTACCCACGGGCTGTGCTACAGTGGGCTTGGGGCTCCGCTTCCTCCTCTGGAAGCTGGGCTTGCTGCGGGGAGAGCCTTTGCAGGCAATCAGATCACTGGTGGCACCCCGAAGTCACCGGACTTCCGCAAGCCCCAGTTCCCCGGAACCACATGTACGTAGCCCATTTCACGGTAGGCATGTGGTGGGTCTGAAGAACCCTTGTAGAGAACAGGCGAGGCCCAGGGAAGGAGGGGAGCGAAGGGAAAGCTCTCAGGTGGCTTGCTTCAGGAAGACACTGGAGTGCAAGGCTGAGGAAAACAGCAGCCTGGGCTGGCAGCCAAGATCAGTCTTCCCCTGGCAGCAGGGATAGTTGTCAGTAGCTGCTTCATGACCTGCATAGCACAGGGGCCTACAGGGTCTCCTCCGCCAGGGCCTGGCCAGGCTCAGGCCTGAGGAAGCCAGAATGCCCTCATCAAATCCCTCCTCCCAGCCTTGGCCCTAGAAAGTGAACATTCACCCCGACCCCCAGGCACATTCTCACGTCCAGACAGTAGGCGGCGCTGTAATCAGGAAAAGGGCCCCCAAGGAACCCCTAAAGGGGACACAAGAGAGATGACATTTCATGAACTGCCCACCAAGGGTCGCCGTACCCGCTGACTCGAGGGGCGTAGAAGTCACAGTGCACAGTGCTGCGGGGTGCGAGGCCGTCAGAGGAGGCCGAGCCTTCAGACCTCCAGCCGCCCAGGGTCCCCAGTCAGTGCGGCGGGAAGATGTCTGCGCACTGCTGTAGGATGAGCTCCACCACCTGGTTCTGGAACACCATGGTCATGGGCATGCTGGTCTCCTCCATCTCGGGCCTTAGCAGCGTGGGGCCGAACACGATGGCCACGTTCTGCACGGACATACGGTTCTGCTCGCCGTGCTCGATCACCCTGTCGTGGGATGCGCGGGGTCAAGAGCTCAGAGGTCGGGGAGTCTCTAACAGGGGCGCCAGCCGCGACCAGCCCTCCCCTTTTCGCCCCGGGAAGCCTGGCTTGCTCACCGGCACAGGTGCTGGGTGAGCGCTCGGAGCGTGTCGTGGTTGGGGGCGGGCAGCGTGCGCACCAGGTCACGCACGCAGCGGCTGCGCTGGGCCGGGTCGTGCATCTCTGAGTGACGGAAGGGACCAGAGCTGGTGTGCCCGCTGCGACAAGGGCGGGCCAACCTCCCCGCCCCCCTCCTCTTCCCCAAGCCGCTCACTGATGGCTGCTATGAACTGGTGGAAGTGCGAGAAGGGGAAGAGAGGTTCCGGCAGCTCTCGGAAGAAGAGCTTCAGCGCGCCCGTGATCACGTGGACGTCTTCCCAGCGCCCGTCGTCCAGGTCCAGGCGCTCATCTGCAGCGGGGTAGGGGTGGGGGTGGGGGGCACGGAGAGGCAGTCAGCATCCATCCGAGCCTTCGGGCCCCAGGGCGGGGACAGGGGAAGGACCTCACCATGATCCACCTTATAGCGCAGCTTCTGGATGGTGGCCAGGTTCCCACTGATGCGGTACAGCCCGTCAATGTCCAGCCCTGCCGGGAAGGGAAGGGCTGACCCTGGAAGGCCTAGACTCCCTAACGATTTCTACCCAGGGTGCCTACCGAGGGGGTCTTTCTGTCTCCTTCTCCTTGTCCCTGCGCTCACCCTGGGGTCTCCACCCTTTGCTCCATCCTAGCAGCCGGTCATAGGCCGCTTCCCTATCTGCGCATGCGTACATACCCCGAGCCTCGACCGTGCGGATGCATTGCTGCACGAAGCGTGGCACGGGACTCCTCTCGCGCTCACACAGCTGAGCCAGCGCACATCCAAACACCTGGTCTGGGGGAGAGGTTGGTCAGCGCCGCCCAGCCCCGCGCCAGCTGAACCCGGATCCCGGCGAACTGCGGGTACCTTTGATGTAGCCCTTGTCCCGCAGAGACTGCAGAGTGGGTCGCCTCTGGAGAAATTTGCGGAGCTTGTGCCGGACCCTGCTCAGGTCGCTTTCCAGGCCTCCGGGGCTGAGCGAGGGCGAGGCTGCCAGAGCGAACTCAGTCAGCAGGTGGCGGTGATGGCCTTGGCCCTAGATCCCAGCCAGGGAATCACTTCTCGCCCCTCAGCGGGGAGTCTTCCCACCTGACCCCACTGCACACCTGCATTGTGCTGTCGCACATCCTCCTCCCGCCAGCTTCCGAGGCGCTCACTGGACCCGAAATCAGCACTGCTGGGCTCGCTCTCCTCCCCCTGGAACAGGTCTGCGGACTGGAATCAGAGAAGCAAGGCCAGAGGCCAGTTGGGACCTCTCCCCAGCAGCTCTGGCCTGGAGACGCCCCAGGAAGTACCTGCTTTCTCTTGCCAAGTTCATGTCCGGGAATGAGAACTGCCACCTTCCTGGCTGGAGAGTCCTCCAGGAGCCAAAAGCTCACTGTGTCCCCGCCCTTTCTTTCTTATCCAGGCCACCTCTAGCCTCCCCCCAGTTCCTGGCCTCCCCACGTTTCACTCAACCCTGTACATCCCACTAGGTTGGCTCCCACTCAGGAGCTTGCCAGACCACTGCTGAGCACACCGACATCATGATTCCTACTTCCGTTGACACAACCAAAAACTGTCCTCAGTGCTAACGCACATGGAATCAAGAGTCAAATACTTTCGGGCCATTGCCTTAGAAATAGCTGTTGATTCTGTCAGAGCTGGGGATCAGGACTGTTTGCATTGAAGCAACTCCTCTGTCATGAAGCTAGCTCTGCAACCCATAGCTGACAGTACTGAGACTGCAGCTCAGGGCAAAGCACCGGTCTGGCAGACATAAGACCCTTGAATTCACTCTGTTAACCTTTAGTTTTAGAGCGCATCCCTGCCTGGTTCTTGAGAACCATTCCTGAGTCCGGTTCTTGGGGTGTTAATGTCCTTTCCCACCTGCCTCCCTTGAAATGAGAAGAGTCTTCAGGCTGTGCCTGGCCCCTCCTGTGGAGTCCTGCAAGACCTGCCCCAGGGCTGGATTCACATGCCTTTGGAAAGCCCTCTCCCCAGCAGATGGGCTGCTCTGGCACTCGTCCAATGGTGTCAGGGGGTTCTCTGTGCACAGCCGAAGGCTCACGCCCCTCCCCTCCCCCATCTGCCCGGGAGGTCCCAGGCTCTGCCTACCAGCTCCTCGATGCCCTCGGCAATGGCCTTGTGCCAGGTGCTGATGATGGCTTCTGAGTCATGCTGGATCAGGTACTCCGAGCCATCCCGGCTTCGCAGCTGGAGGGACACAGTCAGTCAGTTCCCTGCCCTCTGGATCTGCCTTGGGAGTAGGCTTAGTGTGTGTGTGTGTGTATGTGTGTGTGTGTTTACTGAGAGGGAGGTGACCGGTCCCTGCCCCCAAGCAACTTAGAGCCTAATAAAGCAAAGGCCTCAAGCCGGGCCCAAGCTTTCCTCTTTAATGCTATGAGTGACAGTGTTTGTTACAGGTGGACTAAAGTGAGGGCCAGGACATTTGAGTCACTCTCTTCACGGGCCAGCGGTGACAGAACAGAGTTCCTTGCTGCCCGCCACAGAAGAAGCAGGTCTCCCCGAGGGCACTGGCAAAGTGATAAAAAGTTTCTCTGGGAGCTTCTGGCTGCTGGAGCAGCAGAAAGAGATCATGGCTGGCCCATGGCAGGTCCCAGACACACGGAGGCTATGGACAGTGTCCCCAGCTGCAATGCCGGGCTCTAGAAGTATACACCAGAACCTGCCTCAGACAGTGGGGCGCAACTTCTAGAGCAAGAGAAAACTGTCTTTTGCCTGTTCTCTTTTTAAAATTATAACTAAGAGGCTGGAGAGAGGGCCCAGCCAGCAGATAAGAGCACTAGTTGCTCTTGCAGAGGACCTGCGGTTCCCAGCACCCACAAGGTAGCTCACAAATATTGGGTTCCAGGGAACCCAATGCTTTTTTCTGACTTCTGTAGAGTGGCAGGCACTCCTGTAGTGCACATACATACATGGGGGCAAAACATCCATGCATATAAAACAGATACATCTGAATAAAGCTTATCATCAAAAACGAAACATCCCAGCTCCCTGCAGAATGCCTGGGCCATGCTTCTGGCTTTCTTCATAATACGCTATGTGAAGCAGCCCCAAGTCCCGGCTCAGCTTCCATGGAGCTCTTTAGAAGGACACTAATCCCTCCAGACCCCAGGTCCATAGAGCTACAGATTAGGAAGTTCTTTAAGAACTGGGGATTAGGAAGCAGCTTAGATTCCCCGGAACACAGAGCGGATCCCCTCCCTAAGAAAAGATCTCAATAACCGATTAACCCCCCCTTTCTCTGTTGCTGTCTGGAGAACTAGATCTAAGTTTCTCTCAGAGCACCTCCTATTCACCTGTGCCCCTAGTTCCTCCCCCTCCCAGACCATCCCTAACTTGTTTTGCCGGCTAATGGCTACTGGTTTTCGGGTTGCTTTATTTACCAGTTCATTGCCTGTGGTGTGCGTATGTGTGTGTGCATGTCCATGTGCATGTGTGTTTATGTGTGTATTTGTAAGTGCACATGTGTGCAGGTGGAGGCCAGAGTCCAGCCTCAGGGTTTTGTTTTTGACAGGGTCTCTTGCTGACTCCGAATCCAGCGTTTAGGTTGGATCACCTGCAGCAAGCCTCAGGGAATCCACGTCTCTGCTCCCTCCGCCTGGCATTACAAGCATGTGCCACCACACTAGGCTTTTACATGGGTTCTGGGGATCATGAGGTCCTTCTGCTTGTGTAAGTGGCGGCCAAGCTATCTTCTCAGGCCTCACAGCTCTCAGGGACCATCAAAACCCCAAACACTGAACGGTGTGGCACTATGCGATCTTGCCAGAGTCTTCTTGCTTTACCTGCTCGGGAGGCCAGACTAGCTTGCCACTGGTCTACTCACGGGAGACCCAATAAAAATTGGAATCTGGACTCCGGCCAGTGAAAGCCAGGTCCCCAGCTCAGACCATCATAGCGAGCAGCCGGTCAGAGACCCTGGTCTCCGGGAGAGATGAAGAAGGCAGTTTCATCTCCCAGAGGCCTGCTTCTTACTCTCACTGGCAGATCGGGGACTTCAGACAGCATGATGACGGAAACACCAGACCCACAATGGCACAGCCTTGACTGTGAGTCTTGATAATTCCAGCCCTACTTTCCTGGGCCCCATCTACAGTGGGATTCACGGGGCCGCTTCCTCTAGCCCACCACTCACCTCTAGCACATTCTTCTTGCTGGATTTGTCTTTGGGGGCCCAAGAGAGAGAGGCCCCCTTCAGTTCAACTGTGTACTCAGGGGTGGAGAGCTTGGAAGGCTGCCTCTGTGAGGAAGGAAGCAAAATTATAAGGGGCATTCACCCAGGTGGGCTTGCCGCCTGCCGCACCTGGCTCTGGAATGCCGGGCTCCTGGTGCGTCCTTGTCCTAGAACCTGCTGGCCAGCGGGGAGAGAAGAAAAAGCTCAATCCCCGTTCTGAGAGCAGGTATGCCAGCCTCAACCTCCCCGCTCTCCAGACTGAAGCTGTCCATGCCCAAGGAATGTTCTTCAGGCCCAAAGTGGCTGGAGCGGTTTGTACGGCAGTGAATCTGCCATCACTGCCCCTCTTTGCCAATGTACAGTACCTTGTTACTTGGGCACCCATCTTTTAGACCAGCCTACCCCATGCCAGACCAGAAAGAGAGCAGAAAGTGTCCCTTGCTCAGGGACAGGTCTCACCAGGCCGCCTGCAGCTGAGGTCTTTGAGTCCTTGAAGAAGGTCAGGACCCCACCCTCCAGCACCGTCCACGAGGCGCTCCAGTGTTTCTTCCTGAGCAAGGAGGGAAGTGGGGGTGGCTGGGAGGACTCACGGCCCCACGCACCCACACTAGGACATAGAGCTTTCACTGGCCTGAGAGGAGGGCAGGATTCTCATCCTAAATAGCTGGTAGACAAGGAATCTTAGGGGCCTCAGTTTCCTCACGGGACCTGGTATGAAGTCGCTACCAGGATTGGTAACAGTGTGGCATATGGGAGCCTAGCGCTTGGGGGACTTTGCCATCGAGGCTGCCCTGCCACGGCTGGGGTCCAGACAGGCCCTCACCGAAGTCTCTTGCCCTTGTCCACGGTCTTGGTTCGATGGAGCACTCCTGCCTTGTCCAGGGTCTTGATCTAAGGGAATGGTGGGAAGAGGGGACAGTTATGGGAGGGGCGGGGCAAAGAGTAGGGGGCAGAAGCTTTGTCCCCTCAGCTGGAAGTCTCCCACAGGCTGGAGCTCAATCCCTGAGCCCTGTCACCCACCCAGATGCTGGGAGGGAAGGTGATGTCCCTATAGGACAGGAAGATTTTTCTAGGGCTTCCATGCTCCCCCGACTCTGGGGCTTATAGAAAAGGGAGGAATAAACTCCACCTAGCCCCGACCCCAGATGCCACAGCCCTCTCCCACCTTCTCCTCTGGAGGGCTAGCCGGGGCTGGAGTGTCGCTATCCTGGCTGGATTTGCGGAGGCTTCGAGGGGCAGGGACTGGGACCTGGGGAGAGACGCACTGTCTGTCAGCTACCCTTCCTTCCGGCCTCCCCAGCTCTCTCCCTTCTCCAGTTGGTTACCTGGGGCAACTCCCACTGAACAGAGGAGTCCTCCAGATTGTAGAAATACGGCTGCCCACGCTGGTCCTCCAACCTCACCCACTGCGGACACAAGGATGGTTAGGGCCCTCAGCCAGAGTCCAGCCTCAGTGCCGAATGGCATGGGGTCTGCGCTTTAGCTGTGAGGGGAGGTCCTAGTGACGCCGAGGTTGTCTAAGTCTGTTTGCTGGTGATGTCCTACCTGCTCTTGTGTGAACTGGTTGGTGTAGAGCATCTGCTTCTCTGGAGTAATATGACAGGACCAGCCAGGGGGTGCAGCCAAGGGAGAAGCGGGGCCAGGATCACTGAAGGAGCCCACAGGAGAATAGTCTTCCTCTGGGTAACTGGCCAGTACTTCCGGGTAGTCTGTTTCAGGAGTCGGGGGCTGCGGGGACCAAAAGATGGAGTCAGAGGTTCTCTGTCTCCTGCCTCGCTTACTTTGTACCAGACCCACCTATTACTTCCTAGTCCTTAGGGCCAAGAAACAAGAGGTTAGAGACCCCCAGACTCTGGTAGTAGGCTCTGCCCCCTACTCTCTGGTCGTGGCCAAGCAAGAGGTGGGGCCAGAAACCACTCAGAAGCAGCCCCGCCCCCATGCTCTGGTTACTCATTAGCATGAGAAGGGGTCAGAGAAGGGTCAGAAATGCTCCCTGCCCCCATTCCTACCAACGGTGCCCCCCCCTCCATTGTCCCACCCTCTGGTCCCTGAGAAGCAGGAGGTGGGGTCGGAGGTGCTGCGGCGGCCCCGCCCCTCACCCTCTGCGGGCCCGGGCTCCGCGGGCTCAGGCTGGGTTGCATCTCCGGCTGCTCCAGGGGCTCCTCGTCCGGCTCCTCCGTCTCGTCGTCCCAGGCCGTCTCCCCGGTCAAGGAGTTGTAGAAAAACACCCGACGGCTCTCCTCATCCCAGTACTGGCCCCACTCCGCCTCCAGGCTCTCCCCGCTGCCCACAGAGGCCCGGGAGGTGGCCGGGCTGGTGGCGCCTTCAGACGCCTTGAAGGGTGACTCCCAGGTGGTCACGCCCGTGTCGGGGTTGTAGTAGTAGGGGCGCCCCGTGCCCGCGTCTGTGTGCGTCTCCCACACCGGGCTGAGCCGAGAAGGAGCTGCAGCAGACCGCGGCGACGTGGCCTGGGGTTGCCTCTCTATGTTGGCGTACACTGGCTCCGGGGGGTCATCCACCTGCAGGAGCCGAAGGAGACGACTTTTGGCGGAACTCCAGGGTCACACAGAGTGGCCCTGGACGTTTGCAATGTGGGCAGCCTTCAGCAAGCTCCGGTACCTCTCTGACTCAGTTTCTCTGGGTGGAAAAATGTGCTTTGGCCAACATCCCAGAAATTGTGGGTAAAAATAAGGAAACCTTTTTTTTTTTTTTTTTAAAGTGCTGCATGAAGCAGCGGGTGCCACAAGTTGGGAAGGTCAGGTGGAGTACGCAATTCAGGCGCTAAGGGGAGACGTTGGCAGGAACAGACCAGTAGCCTGGGGCCTGATCTTTCTTGGGCCTCATTTGGGGTCCTTTTGTGGATGGCTGGAAAATGAGGGGTCAAAGGAATGAGTGGCTCCTTTCCCCACAAAGGAGTTTCATCTGGTTAGTCACAAGGAAAAGCCGCTCGAGGAATGATTCACACTTTCTGCCTCCCGGCTGGTGGAGGGCCAGAGTTTGTCGGCCCTCAGCCCTGCAGAGGCCATCCATCACCTGCCTGTGCTCTGGCTCTCTTTCCGGCCCCTCCCTGCCCCTGGCCTTGAACTTTAAGCTTTAGTTACACTGCAGTTACTGGTTCCCACCCCTCTGTGCTGAAACTTCTGCAGGCCCAGGTCATTCAGCTCCCATGCAGCCTGTCTGCGTCCAGCACCTCCCGCTCACCCAGCCGACTCAGCCCTCTCCCCAGATCCCTCCAGAGTTCCCACCACACGCAGCCCGGCAACCCCAAAGACAGAGAACCTCACTATCAAATGCAAGAGAAACGCAAAGGGGACTGATAGTTTTCTAAGAACACTCGGTGCTCCCAGCAAACAGTACACCTCAAAAAGCTAATATGGGTGGGCTGAGGAGAGCTCACCTAGCATGCAGGGAAACCCGGATTCAATTGTAAGCTCTACACAGGACCAGGCATGGTAGTACGTGCCTATCACTGAGGAGAAAGGCAGAACTTCACAAGTTCAAGGTCATCCATAGTGGAGTTTGAAGCTAGGTTAGGGTGCATGAGACCCTGTCTCAAAAAGACTCAAACCAAACAAAGTTGCTGACAAAGGATCCATCTGGGCAGTGTGATTACAGGGTTTAGGTGGTTTGGGAGGTATGGGGTGTGTGGTGGTGCTGGGTAACTGAGCCCTAGGCCTCAAGTACAAAAGGCAAACAAGTCCTCATCCATTGAACCCTAGGCCCAGTTCTTTTTCCTGTAAAATTTTTTGAAGCTTCCAATTTCTGTAACAGTAATTAACACACACACACAGTATGCTGACAAATGGTTCATTTGGTAAAGGCACTTCCTACACATGAGTTTGGTCCCAGGGACCCACATGGTGAATGGAGAGAACTGACTTGCACATGTTTCCCCCCACATGTACACTGTGACACACACACACACTATGTAATAAAATCGTCACAAGCATTCCTCCTCTGTTAGCTGAGACACCTGTGCAAGGGGAAGCACGTCCCATCCAACCTGGCTTCTCCCGGGGTTTTAGGAAGAAACATAAAAATCCCTCATTTGGGACTGAAGAGATGGCTCGGTGGTTAAGAGCACTTGCTGCTCTTCAGAGAACCCTGGTTCAGCTCCCAGAATGATGGCTCAGAACCCTCTAACTCTAGCTCCAGGGGGAATTGATGCCCTCTTCTGACCTCCTTGGGCACCAGGCACACAGGTGGTGCTATGTATGTATACGAGTATTGTCCTTACACACATAAACGTAGGTAAATCTTATCCCCACAGTCACTCATCCTACACAGATTCCTCTGCTCTGTTCCAAGGCTGGGACTGAGCCAGGTGGTGGGAATGTGGCAGAGAAAAACTAGACATAAGTCCCACTTGGAATACTGGCCTCAAGTGTACACATGGCAGGTTTTTTGTGTGTGGGGGCAGTTGGTATGTGCTGAGAAAGATGGCAAAGGTGAGGGTGATAAGAGGGCTCAGCACGTACTTGACGCCAGGCCTGACGGCCTGAGTTTGAACCCCAAGGCCCATATGGTGGAGGGACAGAACTGATACTGCCCAAGTTGTCCTCTTACTTCACACTTGAAAATTTAAAGGCATGGTGAGCCATGGGAGGCCACAGCTGTGACATGCTGGCCCATCCCCAGGATACAGGTGGGCTGAGTGTACCTATTCTTCTCCTTCACCCCTCCAGGCTCCTGTGGTGGAGACGGGCCTTTCCATCCACTTCTCCTTTCTCCCTCACCCCAAACCTCATGCGGCATCCTGTATTTTGGCTACAGCAGACTGCTGCTCCCCCTCCTCTCCAGAAGGTACCTCTCCACTTCCTTGTCTTTCCTTAGGCCGCCCGCTCGGCCTGACTTCCCTTCTCTCCACTTTCCTGCCTGCTCTGACTTTGCTCCTTGGAGAGCCTTTAGTCCCAACCTCTCTGGAGAGAGGTACAAGCTGCTGCTCATCACTTTGTGAGGGGCTGGTGGCATTCTGCCT
The DNA here is from genome assembly GCA_028658305.1 of Pachyuromys duprasi. Classification (NCBI taxonomy): domain Eukaryota; kingdom Metazoa; phylum Chordata; class Mammalia; order Rodentia; family Muridae; genus Pachyuromys; species Pachyuromys duprasi. Next base: position 17,424,250 of record CM053746.1, on the reverse strand, counting down.
TGGAGTTTGGGTAGCAGGTAGTTGCCCAACTACGTGACCACCCATCCATTCTCTTTCTTTCCATGTGTATGTGGGGTGTGTGTGTGCACGTGCCTGTGCATGAACGTGGGTGCACATATATGTGCATGCACATGTGTGCAGTCCGAGGTTGATGGTGGGTATCTTCCTTGATTAAACTCCACTGTATGTATTGAAACAAGGTCTCTCACTTGAACTGGAGCTCACTGGTTTGGCGAGTCCAGCTAGCTAGCTCGCTCCTACCTCTGTCTCCCCAGAACTGGGGTTACAGACAGACCACCACACCCTCCTGGCTTTTACATGGGTAGCAGGGATCCGAACCCTGAGCCTCACGATTACACAGCAAGCACTTTCCCCACTGAGCCATCCCCTAGTCTCAGGAAAGCATCTCTTGTGAGTGTAACAGGATGGGGGTCACTGGCCCCCATCAGACAAAGCAGTGCAGATCTATTCAAACACTGCTTTAATATGAAAGTCAGTCCTGTGGCAAGTAATGGAAACAAACACACACATACACACACACACACACACACACAGAACAGAATGTGAGAAAGGACAGAGCCCAGGACAGCCCTTGGGACAGGCAGGATAGAAACAGTAACGACAGGGAGCAGAGAGGGCAGATAACACCTCCTGCCCCACAGGTTGGATGCACCAGGGCTGTGGCCATGTCCATTCCAGCCCGGGGGGATGGGGTTGGAAGGGTCCATGGGTAGCTGGGGAGCTACCGTGAAGCTGCCAGGCTCTTTGGAGCAGGGATGTATGCCGGACGGGCTACTAGAGACAACAGGGATCTCCAACACAAGACACAGTAGCAGGGATGGGGGATACTGAGGAGAGAAAGGTTTAGGTCCTTAGCGTGACGGGGCTATCACGAGAAGAAGCAATGCAGAATCATGTGGTGGGGGGCAGGAAGCGTTAGGAAGCCAGGCTGCCCCACCTAGAGGTGGGGTAGAAGAGAGGGACACGCATAGAGGCAGAACCCACTCCTCTGAAGTGGTTTGGAGGCTGCAGCCAAGGAGCTGTAGCTGTAGTTCTCGCTGGACTCTCGAACTCTGGACCTCTCCTTGGACTCCCCACGCCCAAGCCCAGTGATGGACTTAGGGGCTTTCCTCTGCTGGCAGGGTTCTGCTGTGCTCTCATTGCTCCTGGGGGCTGCACAGGCCTTTCACTATGCTTTCAGGGCCCGTGCTGGCCCCCACTCTTGGAGACCCTTATGCAGCCACAGTCTAAAAAATAGTATCAAAGGCTCCTAAGATGTATCCTGCAGATGCAGGGACTGACTGGGGAAGAGGAAGAGGCCTCCCCACATCAGGTCAGAGGCCCGAGACGAGAGACCTTTCCTCTCACCACTGAGATCCCCTCACTTCCTTATGGTCGCGCGCCCCTTGCCCACAGCGGTGGAAGCCCTGTCTCTTTCCCCAAGCTGCGGATCTCAGATCTCTCTGGGCTCTTTTGGACAGGAAACGCCTCTGAGAAGGAGGATGCCTCGACGACCCCACATGTTCCATTATGAGCTTCTATAATCAGCTCGTGAGAGAGTGGGGTGCAGGCCCACTGCAGCTCCAAACCCAGAAGGCCAGCCATCAGAGGCCGGGCCTGCCCTGAGCCCTCCTATCCTTACCTGTGACCGCAGGGCCCGGCTCTGCCTCCTGGCCAGTTTTGCAATCATGTCCACCATCCCGGCCCCTCTGAGTTGCTGGGACGGAGCCTGGGAAAGTTTAGGGGGTGGAGCCCCGGACCACAACTCTGAGCTGGCACAGGGCAACTGGGAAACAAGAAGTTGCCTCGAGATGGCGGGAGGCTAAGACTGCGGCTGATTTCCTGTCAGGGCTGCGGAAGTGCTTGAGACAAAGTTGCCTGATGGGTGGGGGGTGGCGCAGGTTGGGGTGTCTTCGTGTTTCCTGGACTCCACTGGCGGTCCACCTGCGCTCAGCTCAGCGCTCTGATGACAGAGGTCTAAATCCCATCCCCAGATGCAGCTGGGAGCAGCCTGTAAGCGCTCACATGTAAGTGATGGGTGGGATGAAGATGAGGTTCCCACAGGGACAGGAAGGAAACACTGAGGAGAGGGCTTCAGCCTGGGCTAGCCTGGGCTAGTGACTAGCTCCTGTAGCAGACACAAGACAGTGAGTTGCTGTGAACTCCCTCAAGGCCCAGGAGGATGTGAGGGGAAAGAGGAAGCATTGGAAGGAGGAGTTTCAGATGAGGAAGGGGTTTGGACACATGGGTATGGGGAAGCTGGTGTCTAGACTCTGCCAGCCAAGAGAGCAGAGGGGTCAGTGACCACACCACTGACTTCCCACTTGACCACCTGTCTCTGTCTTCTCCAGACTTGGCTACCGAGCCACACACGCCCTCTTCCTCCTGGGTGGCTACACACACCCATCCCCGTGTGTGCAAATCAGCACTCCATCAGAAACGCAATCCCCAGAGCACACTGCCCACAGTTCCACTCCAGGGAAGCCAGTGCTAAAGTCGTTTCCCTTCTGCCAGTACCTGACCACAGCTGGTGCCCACAAGCACACCAAGCTGTTTAGCGGTGTGTGTGTGTGTGTGTGTGTGTGTGTGTGTGTGTGTGTGTGAAGCCACCTGCCTGCACAGACCAGCTGCTTATTATGCCATCTCCTCCCCCCCCCCCGAACCTCCCCCAACCCACCCAAGCCTCACTTTCCAAACCCTCCTAGGATGGGGAGGTGTAGGAGACCTTACAAGAGGAAAATCCTGCCCTCTCCTTTGAGAGGCAAAATAGATGTCCCCCCAAAATACTGCACAGAATAGGGCATGTCCGTAATTCCAGCACCCAGGAGGCCGAGGCGGGGCCAAAAAAATCAAAGGTAGCCTGGTATTTGCCCATTGTAGCCTCTTGGCTATTTAGTGAGAATCTGTCTCTAAAGAGAAACAGAAAGTTAACGAGAGATGGGAGGGAGGGAGAAAGAGAAAGAGAGAGGACCCAAACTGAAGACTCAGCCAGGGACCTGCCTCCATCAGGTCACAGAGCCTGCCTGCTCTCTGCCACCCAGATTGGGTGGAGGGGCAGCAGGAAGGAACTGTGCTTTCCGCCTCAGTGTTGGCCCGCAGTGGGTCGTCCCCCACCCCCCGCCTACACCTTCTATAGGCTACAGACTGAGTCTCCCCGTATCCTCCCAGGCCAGACCAAAGGCTACACACTCACTATTGTACGGGGGCCATCCGAGAACAGAATGCGGGGTTGCACTGCAGAGTCCTAGACAAAGCCACTCACGGCTACCTGGAGTGAGTGTGCAGCCCTGGGCAGGTGCCCTACCTCAACAGAACCCCGAACACAATAGGTGTAGGGCTGAGTTATCTTGATAACTGCAGAATGAACAGACATCCAGATGTATGGGGGCTTGGCCCCTCTGATTTGGCATCTCTCTGGGCACTGGCTGTTGTTTCTGAGCCTTGGTAGTTTGGGCTATGGCATAGGGCTGTCCTCCTCCCAACCCCCAGGGCTGGTTTCTGTGAAAGCTCAGCTGCCCGAAGACTTCCCACACCCACAGGGCCCCAGGGAGAAAGCAGGGTGTGTTTCTGCTTTTTCTGATTCTGGGTTTCGGATTGGGCACCCTCGGCATCGGACTCTGCCCCAGCCTCTGAGTGACCTCAGGGAGCCTGCTGGGCCTGCTCCTCCTGGGTGGGCAGATCTGGGTGCGGCTCCTCACTGGCACATTCTAAATGTACTGCTGGCTGACGGCCTGCAGAGTCCATCAAGGAACTTCTGGGCTGGCCAGGGAAGGCTGTGGTTTTGAGCCAAGCTGTAGAGGTAGGAAAGTGTGGCCGAAAACTGTCTTCTACCCACCCAGCCCTCAGACTTCTCCCTCACTGCCATGGAGAATGCAGGGGCCTCCTGTTCAAGCCAGCTTCCCTATCCTGGGTCTTCAGAGCCTCCGCCGGCTATGGCAGCCTCACCTCCAACCTTCATCCACTCCTCTTTTTTTTTTATCACCCTGGTCCTGCTAATGTTTTATAAACTTAGGTTTCTTGAGTGTGTGTGACAGAAAGAAAGACACACACACACACACACACACACACACACACACAGAGAGAGAGAGAGAGAGAGAGAGAGAGAGAGAGAGAGAGAGAGAGAATCTCATACTCCTCACTCCCTTCCAAATGCTAGAATTATGCCTGTATCACTATGCTTGTTTTATGAGCAAACCCAGGGCCTCATGCACACTTGGCAAGCATTCTACCAACAGAGCCACATCCCTACCCAGGTCTGTCTTAAAACAAAACAGAAAGCAGGCGGACTAGGGAAAAATGGCTCAGCTGATGAAGAAAGCATGTGCCATGCGAACCCAAGGACTAGAGTTCACGTCTACAGAACCCAGGTGAAAGCTGGGTGGGTGTGGTGGCCCTCCTGGAAGCCCCCAAAGGGAGGTGAAGACAGGCCTTCCCCAGACCTGACCTAAAAGCGGTGAGCTGAGACCCCGCTTGGTTACATAAGGTAGTGAGGGAGGGACATTCCAACAGCCTGGGGTCTCCACCTGCGTGCCTGTGCACACACGTGCACCCCCACACACGAGAACACAGCTACACACACATGCAAAAGAATAAAAAGGGGAAGATAAGGAATGAGGCCTGGAGCTCAGTGGTGGCCTACTTCCCACGTGTGAGGCACTGGGTCCAACCACTCAATCAGTCCTTAGTCCCATTTCTGCACCCCTTTTATTTGCTTGCATTTCTCCTTTTTTCTCTCTCTCCACGTGTGTGTGTGTGTATGTCTGTCTGTCTGTCTATCTGTCTGTCTGTCTATCTAAGGACAGAGTCTAGCTATATAGACCAGGCTGGCCTGAGACTCACTATGTAGCCCAAGTTGGCCTCACACTCTTGGTGCTGGCTAGGTTCATGTCAACTTGACACAAGCTAAAGCCATCTGGGAGGAGGCAACCTCAATTAAGAAAAGGCCTTTATAAGACCGGGCATTTTCTTTATTGGTGAATGATGGGGGAGAGCCTAGGTCATTGTTGGTGGGGCCGTCCCCGGGCTGGCGGTCCTGGGTTCAGTGAGAAAGCAGGCTGAGCAAGCCCTGGGGAGCAAGCCAGTGAGCAGCACCCCTCCATGGCTCCTGCACCAGCTCCTGCCTCCAGGTTCCTACCCTGCTTGAGTTCCTGTCCTGACTTCCTTTGATGATGAACAGCGATATGGAGGTGTAAGACAAATAAATCCTTTCCTCTCCAAGTTGACTTTGGTCATGGTGCTTCATCACAGCGGTGGAAGCCCTAACCGAGACATTCTCGATCCTCTTGTCTCTGCCTTGCAGTACTGTGGTATGTCTTGCCTCTTTCAAAGTTTTTTAAAAATTATTTTTCATCCTCACTGCTCCTATCATTCGTCTTGCTCATAATTTTTCATCTGGCCAAGGGGGGCTACTCCTACAGCTCAGCCAAGGCCTTCTGAAAAAAGACGCATAAAATCCGCCCCACTGACGGATCAGCAGGGAAGAGACAGGAAGGACAGCTAAAACCAATCGATGCTATCAGAGGCAGGTGTGTAAAAGCCATAGCACACACAACTGGACAGAACGCACAGTGCGCAGGGCCTGACGCACATGCATCTGTTAGGCTGTGCTTTCTACAGAATTGCAGTTCCCCCTTCTGCTTAAGGCCGGAACTGTGCTGGGAGACAGCCAGCAGCATCAAACACCTGGTAACTATGTCTCTCGAGCACATCAGAAAGTCCTGCTGAGTGACAGACCTGTTTGCCATCCGGGCTTGTTCAGGTACAACCTAGAACACCCACCTAACAGTGCAAGTCTCAGAATGTGTCCCCATGGTAAGTGACACATGACTGAGTGTGTACACATAAAATCTTGGTACATTTGTAACAGTTTAACCAAGTCTATAATAAAAGGTCAAAAATTAAAAGCCACAAAATAAACGACAATACATTTGATATTTTATGTGGCACTTGGTCTTGAACCCGAGGCTTTTTGGAGGCTAAGCAAGGCTTTTACTGCTTAGCTATACCCTAGCTCCTTTTACTCTTTATTTTGAGATAGGGTCTTGATAACTTTTCCAAGTTACCCTCCAACTTTCAATCCTCCTGCCCCAGACTCACAAGTGCCAAGACTCCAAAGGGGTCCCAACCTGCTGGACTTACACAAATGTGACTAAGGAATACTTTTTTCTTTTTAAATGGAGACAGGGTCTTTTGTTTGGGGATAGGGTCTTACTGTGTGGCCTCAAACTCATAGAGATCCACCTGCTTCTGCCTCTAGGGTGCTGGGATCAAAGGTGCACACCACACCTACCCAAGCCTTATTAAGTTGTTCAGACTAGTCTCAAATCCCTAGGTTCAAATGACCCCTCTGCCTCAGCCTCCAGAGTTTAGCACATGATACTGTGTCTGTAAGGCAGGATTTGATCTCCAGCACTGAAAAAAAAATTGGAAAGAAAATCTATAAAACTAAAAGTCGTAAGTGTTGGCTGGAGAGATGGCTCAGCAGCAAAGAGCTGTGTTGGTCTCGCAAGAGGATCCAGGTTTGGTTCCCGTCACCCACACTGAACAGCTCACAACTGCCTGTGACTCTAATTCCAGGGGGTCTGCCGCCTTCTGCATGCACATGGTGCATATAAACACTCTTTCTCACACACACACACACAAACATTTTAAAGTCTAGGGAAAAAAAGTAACAAATGCTCGTGAGATAGGGGGAAAGGGGAATTCCCCTGGAGCATGGACGAGATGTAAACTAGTAGAGTCGGTATGCAAATCAGCATGAGGATTCCTAAAAAAAAAAAAAAAGCTAGAAATAGAACTGCCTACCCCGCAGCCCCCTCACCACGGGCACATATCCGAAGGAAGTGAAGTCGGCCTGTTAAGGAGACATCTGCGCTGCCACAACCATTGTAGCCGTGTTCACAAGAACCAACATACAGAACCAGCCTAGTTGTCCGTCAATGGACAAATAAGGAAGACACACCATGGAAGACCACACACACACTAGAATGCTGTGCAGCTGCAGTAGAGTGAGACTGTGTATAACGGCATGAATGTAACCGGAGGACATTGCGCTAAGTGAAATAAGCAAGGCACGGGGCAACAAAGTAGTGTGCGCTCTCACTTAGATGAGGGAACTGACGAGCTGTCTTGGATCAGAAAGCACTGGTTACCAGGGTGTGGGAAAGGGTGTGCACAAGGGGTGACAGAGTGAGAATGGTTGGTGGGTCTAGGGGCTCCGTTGGATGGAGGAGTGAATTTCAGCACTCCAGAGCACTGAAGGGAACCTATGCTCGACAGCAAATAATTGTAGCTCTAAAAATCGCTTGTAGAGAGGGTCTCGAAGGTCCCCAACACAAATGACGTCTGTGATGACTAACACGATTACACTCGCCATTATACTTTTTATACACGCATGGAATCTCCCCGTCTGCTACAAGTGTGTGTGACTGCTCCGTCAGAAATATCGGGGCTGGAGAGATGGCTCAGCTGTTAAGAGCACTGGCTGCTCTCCCAGAGGACCTGGGTTCAATTTCCAGCACCCACACGGGCGACTCACAACCATCTGCAACTCCGATTCTAAGGGATCCAATGCCCTCTTCTGGCCACCAGCGCACAGACATCCATTCAGGTAAAACACCGCATAAATAATACATTTTTAAAGGTGAAAAATAAGTGTGATACCTGACACTGTACACAGGCCTACAAGTTCCTTTGTGTAGGAGACACAGAAAATAAAGTTATCCAATTCTTTTTTCTTTTTTGGTTTTCAAGACAGTGTTTCTCTGTGTAGCCTTGGCTGGCCTGGACTCACAGAGATCTGCCTGCCTCTGCCTCCCCGAGGGCTGGGATTACAGGCGTGCACCACCACATCCGGCACCCAATTCTTATTTATAGTAGTTTGTGTTTGTATAATGAGAAAACAAAAGAATGAAGGGGTGCAGGCCAACAGACACCAGGCAAGAGAACATACAGGCGTGCACCACCACATCCGGCACCCAATTCTTATTTATAGTAGTTTGTGTTTGTATAATGAGAAAACAAAACAAAGAATGAAGGGGTGCAGGTCAACAGACACCAGGCAAGAGAACAGGGAGGGGTTCAGGTAAGAATTTTACTATTTATATATAAATATTAAAATATGATTTTTAAAAACCCTGAACACATATTTCCATTAAAAAATTTAAGGCTGCTGGGCGGTGGTGGGTCACACTTTTAATCCCAGCACTTGGGAGGCAGAGGCAGGTGGATCTCTGTAAGTTTGAGGCCAGCCTGGTCTACAGAGTAAGCTCCAGGACAGCCAAGGCTACACAGAGAAACCCTGTCTCGAAAAACCAAAACCAAAACCAAACCAACACAAAAACATTTAAGGCTATTATCAGAAAGAAAGGCCGGTTAAAATGCGATTACAGCTCGAACTAAAAATGAGAATACTTACGGAGACTCAGATCAAGTAAAGAGTTTTTTTTTTTAAAGGACTTGAAATATATCCTTGCACTCACCGAAGGAAAACATATTCACCACCAGATTTAAATTTGTGGGCTCAAGGTCAAGCAGAAGAAATTCTCTCCACTGTATTAGCACAAATAAATACAAATAAATACAAAGTGACAGGAATAAAGAGGGAAAAGATAAACTGGGTGGACCAAGTCAAGTGAAAGAAAACAAAGGAAACAAACAAAAAATCATACAATAAGGATTTTCTTACGCTGGCAGGGACCCAGGCTGCTGACCAGCAGGTTCAGTATGCATCCAACCCAACACAGAATTCTCATTTGATTAGGGATGCAAGGATGAAAGCAGAAGCCGGTAATGGAATGGAAAATATGACAGAAGAAAAGGGAAGGCAATTACAACTGGACCAGAGGGGGAAGACCACAAGACCAACCAAGAAATGCAAAACACGACAATAAAATCCAGCAGAGGGAATCAGCTGTTAAATGGAACAAGAGCAGAATGAATGCTCCTGTTAAAAGACAGCCACTGGCCTGGGATTATTTTTGTTTTTGACATGCATTCTTCATAAATTGTCCCAGCTGGCTTTGAACTCTTGATTCTCCTGTTTCTGTTTCCCAAGTGCTGACAGGACATGTGTGTGCCATCGTCCCCAGATCATACTAAGTTTCAGAAGTGGAAATTTTACAAATCTAGAGGAAAATGAATACTTTCCTAATAAAGTGTCTAAAGGCCAAAATTAACTAGAAAACTAGTAAAGGTATTGGAATAGACCGACTACTAGAAATGATGTAGAAAAAAGTTGCCATAGGAAATTGCCCTGGCCTGGAAGGTTTCATGGGAAAAAACCTACAGAATCCTTTAGGGCTATCTGTGACATCACTTTTGTCCTCTAGGCAGCGTTCTGAGATGTTTCCTGTGAATCCCATCACTGGAGAGAGGGACCTTGGGGACCCATTTTCCACACATCTCCTAAGGGTACATTTGTTGGCTTGACTTGCCTCCTGGACAATAAGCTACCTGCAAACCAGAAATTTTCTTTCTTCCTTCCTTTCTTTTTGTTTTTTTGAGACAAGATATTCTGTGTAGCCTTGAACTCGCTCTGTAAACCAGGTTGGCCTCAAACTCACAAGAGACGACTGCCTCTGCCTCCTGAGTGCTGGGATTAAAGAAGTGTGCCATCACCACCTGGCTAGGGCGTTACTTTCCCGGCCTTCCTGGTGCCAAGTACAGTCCCTGCCATTTCTGCCTGAATGAGTATGACTGCCTTCCCCCAGCAGCCAACTGAATGGCCTTGTGGCAAACTCTCCAGTAGGAAGCCTGGGGAACAGAACAGATGCATGGAGAGGACCCCAAAGCTAGCAGAAATAGAATTCAGTTTACCCATTATCCCAACATTTAAAGGGAAGTCAAACCATTTTATAGGGGAGGGTATAAAATTCAAAGAGGCAGGGGAATGTTCCTGCCTGGGGACAAGGAAGAGAGAGGCAGGGTTTGGAGGCTGCCCCTTTACTTTGTAGGTTTAGACGGAGACCAGTAGCCTCCCAGGAGACCTCCTGTCAGGAAGAAAGGATGCAAGATAGGGACCTGCAGGAGCCCGCAGAGGAGCTGGGTGGGAAGGCAGCCGACCTGGGAAACTCCTCGACACCACAGTGCTTCCTCAATTCAGAAGCAGAGCTTCCCCAATTTCATCAAGCATTCTTATACCCCAGAGCCAGGCCCTAGCTGTTTCTGCTCCCCCAGACGTCAACCAATGGCCACTGTGCCCTTGCCCAGCACCCCAGATCCTCTTTCTGGCGTGGAGCCTGGCGCACATCCCAGACCACCAGCTACCAGGTCCACCAGCCTTCCTGTGCCTCAAGACCTAGCACTGGCCACCCATCCAGATAATATTCGGCACTGAGGACTGGCCCCTCCCACTCCTGAACAGAGGGCAAAAAGAAAAGAAAAGTTCAGGGTTCAGATGGAAGAGGCAGGAGTGGGCTGGACCTGGGATCTAGCGTTAAGGCTGGGTGAAGGGAACCAGAGATCAGGAATTCAGGCCCCTAGGATTTAAAGGAGACTCAGGGTGATCGCCCAGCTTGCAGGGGTGAGGGCAGCAAGGAGGAGCCCAGGTAGGTGAGGTAAATAAGGCTAGTGGGGAGAGGGAGGAGGAAGGGAGGCTGTTCTCCTTGCTCTCCCTTCAGGCAGACCATGAGGCTGCCACGAGGTCCTGGGGCCGCTGGGTCAACAGGGTGGAAAAGATCGGGGCAGGAATGAAGAAACCAGCTGAGCCACCCAGGGCAGCTGCCCAAGCGAGGGAGCCGGAGAGCTGCTGGGAGACTGGGCGGTGGGGACTGGGGGTCCCCTCCAATCTCCTTAACTTGGCCTCTCCTCTCCAGCTTTTCAGAGCACATGGTTGGCTGGGTCTGTCCCTGAGACCTTAGTTCCAGGAAGCACACAGAACAGGGAAGGATCAGGTAAGGGAATCCAGGAGGGAGGCAAGTAAGAAAATTAGCTTCACCCTTTCTCCCCAAGGACTCTCAATACCCAGGAGAGATCACTCACGGTTCCTGACAGCTGAGATGGGAGAAACGGGGGCTCAGGAGGGCTCCTTCCAGTCCAGGCTGGGTCCCAGCTCAGGAGCCTCCGGGGCTGTTTGCATAAGTTCCACCAAGGCCTATAACCTGTCCTGCCAGTGGCCAATGCTCAGGCAGCAGGGGCGGGCCCTAGTCCATCTGTCCCCTGGGCCTTCCTACCTACAAGGTTTGGACAGGCATTCTGACCACACCCCGAAATCTACTAGCTAGGAGGCCAGAGGCCATGGGGGGAGGGCAGTATTGAGGACTGAGCCCAGCGTCTGAAACATTCCAGGCACCACCTGAACATCCCAGCTCTTTTCACTCATTATTCTGAGAGAGTTTTCACTCTGCAGATCAGCTCGGCCTTGAACTCACTCTGTAGCCCCTTGAAAATGGGATCCCCATGCCTCAGCCTCCTGAGTAACTGGGATTACAGAGGCCACTTTGTTGCCTGGCCTCCTGTGTGGCCCTAACCCTGTCAGGAGAGATGGCTATGGAATCTCCCCATCCCCCCACTGCCCCGCTGTGCCCCGAATGCAGGCAATGATGGTGGGAGCATCCGGGACCCAGCAGTGTGCTCAGAACAAAGTGTATTTGCTTGTCTTCTGTTGCTACTGTTTGGGCCCAGAGGAACAAGGCTGGCCATCTCTTGAAGGCCATCTCGCCGAGCTGAAACTTGGCAGCAAGGGTGGGGTTTGGAGTCAGGAGGCCCGGGTCTGATCTGAACTCACTTCCTCTATGCTCCTGTTTGTTTTTAGGGCAAAAGTGCGTCCCATGCTGCCTTCTGAGCTGCTAGGCACGGAGCTGTGCGCGCAGGCCTCTGAGTGAGAGGGCACAGGGCTGCTAGCCCCTGGGGACTGTGTCCGACTACACCTTGGGTCCACGGGGATGACTGAACAGACCAGGTGCAGAGCGTGTGGTGCTTGCATGAGCTGTGAACATAGAATGCTGAATATGGTGCAGGCTCCCCTCTTCTCTGGGTAGGCCTGCTGAGTGGCAGGGCCCCAAGGCCTGAGCTGGTATATGACCTTTCACCCTGTAACACCTCACGGGCCACACCTTTGCTCCTGTTTCCAGTCACTCCCTTCTTCCCGGGCTCCTATCTAACCACCCTCCCGCTCCGGCCTCATCCATTCTCTACTCGGACCACCTCTGAGGGGTCAGAGGGGAAGCTCCCCCCTCTGTTCGGAACCCTTGCCAGCTGCCTCCTGTCTCCACCCTTCAGCCCATGACCCACAGCCTGCTGTCTTCTGCAGACCCTTGACTGGCCAACCTTCTGGGAGCCATGTCAGATAATGTCCTTGGCCTTTGGCTAACTTCTGCACATTCACCTTGGCTTTTAGGCTTCTGCTTTTCCTCTTTGGTCTCATCGTTTCCTCTTGAATTTCTCTTTTCCTCCTTTTGTCTACTATACACAGGTGCACCTCATTTTTTTTTCTCCATCCCACGCCTCCCCGGAGACCTCCGTAAACGGTGCCACTGGCCGCCCACCAATGTTAGTGTGAAGCTAGGACTCAGCTGTTCTTTCGTGACCCCCTCATTATCGCCGTGTGTTAGAGCCCTGACCACGGGAGTCGCTCTCAGACCCATCCCATTCCCTACCAGGAGCCTTCCAATGGCTGCAGGACAAAGTCCCACAAAGCCCTGACGGTAGATGCCACAGCCAGCACAAACTATGAGCGCAGGCAGAACTACAAGACCCTCACGAGGGCTCGCCCACCACACCTCTCCTCCGCCCTCGCTCTGCAGCACCCCGACCACAGCTCTGAACAGTGAGCGACAGGGGCGTCTATTGCCTTCTCTCGGTGTCCAATCCCAGACAGCGAACCTCCCAGCCCTGTGATTTCCTGCCACCATCATCCCTGGGTCTGAAGGCAGGAGTCTAATTAATTCATGCTTAATGAACAAGCAAGAGTAAACATAGAGACCTGAGGATCATGGTGTGTGTGTGTGTGTGTGTGTGTGTGAGAGAGAGAGAGAGAGAGAGAGAGAGAGAGAGAGAGAGAGAGAGAGAGAGAGAGAGAGAGAGAGAGAGAGAGAGAGAGCATCTATACTCTCTGAAAAACTGCCAGGCTCACCTTTCAGGAAATTCCTTCCCGTGTTGCCTGGGACAAGGAAGGGCAGGGGTGGGGTTTCCTTCCCAGGGGAGAACAAACCCGACATCCGGGCTGTTTGCTGGGGACAGGGTGTCAGGGAGAGCCACAACAGAGACCATGCTATTGTTATACTTAGTAAACGGGATGGGAGATGCCAAGCACCCTGTTGGAGGAAGCCACAGGGTTAACTAGAGCCAGAGAGCTGCCTCTCTGCCCAGCATCCAGGTCTTTGGCAGGCTTCCTGTTTCCTTCTTGTGTCAGTACCAGCCCACGCTCAAAGGTGTCCCCAAACTACTTACGACTCGGAACCTGCTGGGAGTGGAGGACGGATGGGGAAGGTCACTGGTCAGGGACGCTAGTAGAGAGGGAGATTCTCAGGAGATTCTGGCATCTGGGAGGAGGGGGTTTCTCTTTCTTTTTGGTCCCTGAGCCTGGGCAGACGTCTGTTGTTGTTTGTTTTGTTTTGTTTTTTCGAGACAGGGTTTCTCTGGGTAGCCTTGGTTGTCCTGGACTCGCTTTGTAGACTAGGAAGGCCTAGAACTCACAGAGATCCGCCAGCCTCTGCCTCCCAGAGTGCTGGGATCACAAGCATGCGCCACTGGCTGGCCCTCTCTTCTAAACAACAGTGTGAGAGAGCCCTTAGCCAGACGCTGGGGAATTCAAGCACACCGGTCCATTCCCCAACATTAATAGGACCCACAGTGTGGAAAGACCTGCGAGTTCTCTAGATAAAGGGAGCCTGCTCAAGGGCGCCTGGGAACCGAGCACGGACGGGCGTTTAGTCTATATCCTGGCTGGCGGGCAGTCAAGGCGACCATTGATCCGCGGCCAACACTTAAGCCCGCCGCGTGTTGTTCTCCGCAGTGGCCACTAGGGGGCGGGGTGACCCGCGGAAACCTGAGCGCAGAGGCTCAGCGCTGCAGCCAACCCCGAGCGGCCGAGGGCGTTTAAGGTTCACAACTTCGTTCCTTGGGTATCGTTTACAGACGAGGGCACCGAGCTCGCCAGCAGCTGGCAGGTGACCCAGCAGAGTCAAATTCGGGCCTCGGTAGCCCTCAAAGCCTGAACCCTGCTAGGAGGAGCCCTAGCAGAGGCAAGGCCAAGCAGCTGGCCTGTGGGGTCGCCCCTTCTGGGCGAGGGCACTCGGGGCTCAGTGCCTGACGGAGGAAGCCAGTTGTGGACCACGCCACAGCGGGTGGCAGATGTCAACCATTTGGGGGCACGCCCCCCCAACCTCCTCCCGCAGGCCGTCCCTCCCGAAACGTTTGAGACGACAGGGCAGAGCAGGAGGGTTCTGAGGCTCTGTTTCCAGTGTCTCAGATGAACACCATCGGATTCCGAAAGAGGGGAGACCTCGCAGGAACTAAACCCGAAACTAGCCCATTAAGAAATGTTTTGTTTTGTTGTTGTTTTTTTTTTTTTTTATAAAGGAACCGAAATATTGGAAGTTGCACCAAAGAGAGGCAAGATGCCTGACTTTCACATCCACCGAATCATCTGACCCGACCTCCACCCTAAGCTCCTGGGTGGAGAGCATCCATCACTTTTAACCAAAGCCGGGGGTGACATTTTAGGAACGTTATCGCGCGCAGGCACCTGGCAGGGGTTCCCTAACCTCCCCGCAGGCCTCGGGGCAGCCCCCTGTGATCAAGCTCATATGCATTCTGCACGAAAAAAAAAAACCCGAATATTCACGCCAAAGGGCCAAACGATGACTTCAGTTAAAAAAAAAAAAGTCATCTGGGCTCGGCTCCGCCGCGGCCTCCCTCCCGGCCCCTCGCTCGCGGCAGCCTACCTGCTTCGGGCTGTCCTCCCTCGGGGGGCAGCGCACGTCCAGGATGGCCTCGTAGACGTTCTCGGAGTCGCTGCGCGCCAGCGGGCGCGGGCAGACCCAGGAGCCCGCCACACTGGAGGCCTTGAAGCGGCCCGCGCTGCCCGCGAGGCCGGCAGAGGGCGCGCCGCCGCCGCGCGCCAGGTCGTCCAGGGACTGCGCGGGGCGCACGGCCGCCGCGGGCCGCGCGTACAGCCAGGCGGGCCCTCCCGGCGCCGGGCCGTCGCGCTGGCCGCGGGCGTGCTGTCCCAGGGAGCTGGCCCGGCCCCGGGGCTCGGCGGAGGCGCCGTCGGCGGCCCCCGGGGTGCTCACGAAGCGGTAGTCGTAGGCCAGGGGCTCCGGGACGGCGGGGCGCGGCGGCTGCGGCGGGGCCGGGGCCGGGTCGCCGAGCGCGGGCAGCTCGCGCACGTACTGCGCGGGGAGGTAGAAGGGGCGGCCCCCGGGCTCGCGCCGCACGTGCCACCAGTGCTCGGTGCTGCGGCGCAGCAGTCGGTAACGCTCGTTGGGCTGGATGGCGACGCGGCGCCCGTCCTTGCCCGTGTACTCGAAGGGGTGCTCCACCAGCACGTACACGTCCCCCTCGACGTCCGCCGCCATCGCGGCCGCCGCGCTCTCCTGCGGGGCGACAAGAAGAGGGGCCGCGTGCGTCAGGGCCGCGCGGCAGCCGGGGAACGGCACCGCGTCCAGCCGGGGCTCAAAGACAAGGGTTCGAGTCCCGTTCCTGCCCTCGCTCAGTGCCTTCGGGCTTCCGTTCTTCCGTCTCCGAAATGGGGGGCTTGGGTGAAAGCGTCTCCAAAGCCCCCATTCTTACGACTCCGTTCCGTGTCGCTGATTGTGAGATAGGTGTCTCTCGCAGTGACACCTACCCGCGGTGAGACATTGAGGGTGGCAGGAAAGCCAGGTCTCTCCTCCGGGGAACCTTGGTTTAAAGAGCTGCGGTGACCGTACGGTAGGTAGCGCATTTGCCTGAAGGCTGGCCGGGCCTCGTTTTCCGGGGTGAGGTGGGAATCAGGGCCCCCTCTCTGCCGCTCCTCTGCCCCCGTCCCGTCCCACCCCGACGCCTCCAGCCTGCCGGGAATCGTTTGAAAGCTCGTAAGTTCCCCCTCCCTGTAAGAGTCTGCGCTGTGGGAGGGCGAGATGAGCTGTCGGGGCGCAGGCTCTGGGGCAGCCCCCAGGTTGCTCTACCTTAGGGGTGTCCCTCCCTGCCTTACTCAGTCCAGGGATTTTGACGTAGGGGCTTGGGCAGCTAAGGCTGGAGAACCGGTTCTCTGGGTTTCTCTTTCCTCTCCCCGTGGCTTCCGCGCACACGTGAACCGGGAGTCTGGCCCGCCCAGCCGAGCCAGCACCGCCCCACTGCAATCCAGCTCCGCGGCGGCCTCCTAAGGAGAGCAGGCTTCCTGGTGTGCTCACCTGCCTGGGGAACCTTCCCCACGCCTCCTGCCCGCCCTGGAGAGTAGCTCCTAGAGAGCGCACTGCGACAGTGTCACCAGGGGCCCCTAAAGCTCTTTGGAGCGGTCATTAAAAGGGACCCCCCCCCCCGCGACCCTGACCCAAATGCCAGCTCAGTCTGGGGCCTGGTGTAAGGGGGAAAGAGGAACGATCCCAACTGTTATGTCTTCAACAAAGTGAAGCTGCTGGCCCACTCCGGAAGTACCGGTCACTGTGAGACCCTACAATGACCACTCCGTTTACTGTCCTGCAAGGTGACCCCCGGGACCAGCAGCGGGCAGCTCACGCTCTTGCTGAGGCTGATCTCTCTCTCTCTCTTTTTTTTTTTAAGAATCCCTTAATGGGAGAAGGGGTGTGAACTGAGTCACTGAGCACCCTCACCCCGGGAGACGGGATCATGATAAACAAGAGCGGGGGGGGGGAACAAACACGGGGAGTGTGGACACTCGGGTAACGCCCCCTTCCCCAGGACCCAAACCACGCACTCACCTTAGCTGGGAGGGCCTCAGGCTGCCCATGGGCTGGGTGGGCGGAGCTGACCGAGGGTTGCAGGTTAGGTCTCTACCATCTCTGTGGGAGGGACTTCCAAGGACTGAGACTGAAGAAACCGCGCAGAACAGAGCTGACACAGGGAGGAGAGGCGGAGACCGACACTCAGTAGGGCTGTCCCCAGTCCCCAATACAGCTTGCCTGGGAGGGTGAGGAGGAGCCATAATGTTTGTACCGGGGCCTTTGGGAGACTGGGTCTGGGGGTGGGGGGCATGAGGGAGGGGCTGCTTGGAAAGGGTGCTGACGGGTAGCGAGCAGTGCCAAACGGTCACTAGGTCCTGTTTCTGCCCTCTACCCCCGGAGGGATTTGCTGTCCTTGAGGCCCTGTGTCCCACGGGCTCGATGCTCTGGGAATGCCCGGCTGGAGATGATTGTCTCGTCCTGGCAGGCACATTCCGAGCGAGGCTGTTTGCGCCCTGAATCACGCACTGCCAGCCCTTTGCAGCCAAATTGAGAGCACTACCCATTCCTGGCGCACCTCCGCCCTCTCAGGCCCTCTCTGGGAGCAGCCCGTCCGGGCCTGGCAAAACTAGAGTCCCCTTGCAGGGACGCTCCCAGGAGCGCAGGGTCTCGGGTTGTGTGCCAAGGGGACCTGTGCCTCAGATCCTTCCTTTATCCCGGGAGAGCGGAGAGAAGGGGAGGGATGCGAGAGCGGGGAGGATCCCTGGAAGAACGAACGCACCCTTAGCCAGTAGGTCTCCTGAGTCGTCCCTAAAATAGCGTCAGCCCGGGGGGGGGGACTTAGGCTGATTCCCCTCTCGCCCCAGGACAGAAGACGCCTAACGCTCTTCCCCGGGGATCGGGCCTCCGGGCGCTCCAGGCTCGCGCGGTTTCAGCCCCCGTACAGCAAGAGGGGCAAGCGGTGCGTGGGACTGTAGGGTGGGGGCCGCCACCTGGGGGAACCTTTCCCGCCCTCCTACGACTGAGCGCCATCCTTCCCCAAACCACCCTCCCTCAGTGCAGCCGGGCCCGGGCACCTTAGAACTTTCGCCCGCTGGCCTAGCTTCCACTTGTCCCGGCAGACGCGCGTGGGGTCGGCGTCCGGCGCTGCCTGCTCCCTCGATGCAGTTTCCTGTTCAACAATATAACCGGCGGAGAGCGCTCGGCAGAACTTCCTCCCAGGCCGGGGCTGGGCTGTGCTTGCAAGAGACAATCCCCGGTGTCCTGGCTTCCTGTCCCCTCTGGGCCGGGCCAGCGCTCCAGGAGCAGAGACGCCACCCTTCCCCCCCTTCCACGGGATCCTGGGCCACACCTGGCTGTCTCGGGGAGGAGGCGGCGGCAGGGCCTAGATGGAGATCTGCGGGGGAGGCGGGTTTCTCTGAGCTTCTGGCTGGAGCACACTCCCACTGACCCTCATCCTTGTAGGGGTAAGAGAGTCGCCGTCCATTACTCTTCAGGCAGCCGGCCTGTAGTAGTTGCAGGATCCTCCCATTTTGGGAACTACCTGCTACTTGGGAAAGCAGCCTTACCACTCTGAGCCATCCCTGTGAACATTCCCGATGAGGGCAAGCCCCAGACCCTGAGTACTTATTTTCTCTGGCCTCCAAGAAAGTGTGGGGTCCAACTAAGTGCTCTCCATAAGCTGCGTTAGGCTCATGAGCAGAAAAGGGAGACCCCACGCCAGACATATGTCCCTCTAGCATCATAGGACTGAGGATACGATTGGACATACCCCACCCCCGCATCTTCTTCCACATTTTGACTTCAGTCTTGTCCACACTGTGTATCTTAGGATCCACCAGGGAAGGTGGCTGGGCTCTTTCCCTCCGCCTTACCTCATCTTTCCCTAGTTGCCCTAGCCACCGGGCCAGTACCCAGGTCCTTGTCTGGGATACAGCAGCCTGATGCTGAACTCTGCCACAAGCTGGCACTCAGAGTACTACTTTACTGGGTCTCATTTCCACCCATTACCTTGTACTCTTGCTGGGAAGGTTAAATGAGATGCACTGAACACAATGATGGTAAGCACATATACTTTATTAATTTGTTACTTTCATTATAGACGGTGCTTTCTGGGGATGAGAACTCCAATCTTCCCATCCCCCTCTAGACAGAGGGGAGCAAGGGGAAATGCTCTCAGAGGCACTGTGCTGAAGGTGGAAAGACTGAGCCAAAGACTGGCAGCATCAGCTCAAGACCCTCTCCTGGGCCTGTCTCCCCCAACTTCCAAACCCAGTTCCTCCTCCCTTTCTCTAAGCTGAGGCCCCTGGGAAGTCTGGCTCATGGAGGGCCCAGGAGCACCCCACTCATTGGCTGAAGGTCCTCAAGGTCAGGAAGCCTGCAAGGCTGTCTTTCTGTCCCACTTTCCTGCAACCTGGTTTCCCTAGTCTGTTTCCTTCCTTTGTTCTAACATGAGCAGTGGGAGGCTTCTCCTGGATCCTCTAGGGAAAGCCAGCAGCAGACAAGCAGACGGGTCTCTTGAGCCTTTAATCCAGGAGTCCAAGAGCCAGGATCTGCTTTCCTTGCTTGCGCTCTCTGAGCCCCATTCCATGCCCAGATTCAGGTCCTGAGATTTTACAGGTTGTGTGTGTGTTAGAGAGAGATCTGTGTCTAGCCAGCTTCAGTTGATATAGCGGAGAGATGTAAATCTGACCACCCCTCCTCCACCCAGGGCAACCTAAATCCTCTAAATGCTGTCACTCACCTCTTTTCCCCTGCTGCTTTGTCTGGGAAGTGTGCTTATTGGACCCTGACAAGCCCAGTGCCTAGGTCTGAAGGCTGGTGTCTCCCGGGCAGCCGCAGGGTTGAGATTCAGAAGCCAGATTTTTATTAGAAATATCAGCTCTTTACTGCAAAAATCATTCAAATACCACACAGCAGCAGTTTCTTCTCTACATTGCCAAGGCCCACTTGTCAGAATATTGCATAAAAGAACATTTTTAAAATAGTGTGAGCACTGCTGAGGTTCACGTGAGCACTCTTCTGGTGGGAGGTGAGTCTCATTTGAGCACATTAGCAGCTTAGTAAAGGGGCAAGGGCCAGCTCTAATGCTCACAATCCAGGCAGTGGAAGGACTATGCTTCCTAAGTGGTTCTGAAATACACTCTCATGGAACAGGTCCAAGGGGACAGACTCCTGCCCATTCAGGATCCAAAAGGAGGCTCTGGTCAGGCTGTAGTTTGGAGGAAGTGTTAATGCTGGCCGTGGGGTGCAGATATGGGTACACTGGGTGGTTTTGCAAGCTTTGGTGTTCCAACCACTGGTGAGCACTGTCTTCCATGATGGGGACAGATGAAGCAGGCAGCCTCTGCCACCTGCCTACCACCTCCTCTGTTTTATTGCACAATTCTTCAAGCTTCGGGTAACTCAGCTCATTCACCTCATTCTACACATGAGGGGCACATTTCCAGGGAGGCCCTCCATTCCTGCTGAGGCCTCTGGCTCTAATCTGAGCGCTCTGTGATGGACAGAGGGGCTGCAGGGTCCAGAAGGGAGAATAGCATAACACGTCCCTAAATGCCTTAAGGCTATGAAAATCACCTTGAGGACAATTCCAGGACGCTGCCACCAACCCTGGGAGCCTCTCACAGGCAACCCCGCTCCCAGGAGGTTCTTTGGGTGCTGCAGTGTCCTTCTGGGCAAGGTGAAAACTGAAGTTTTATGAACTAAAGGCTTTGACATCAAGGCTGATAAAGCATTCCAGGGCAGCTCCTGGGCATATCCCTCTATACAACTGAAGGACAGCGCCTCTTCCCCACAGTTGGAGCTCAGAGCCTATCTGTGTCTAGCCTACTCCATCCTACAGGACTAAGGAGGGCATGGGGATGAGGTGGGCAAGATTGTGGCCTTCCTGAACAAGGAAGGCTCAAAGTGCTGACAGTGCTGGTGTTGGTCATTCCCCTGCTCCTGCTGTGCTCCCAGGACAGAAAGGACCTAGGGGCTCTGACAGAGGAAGGGGGCTTTTCCAGGTGAGAGCATGAAGATGAGAGGGGACGGTGGTCACCGAAACTGACCAGCCTTGCAATGATGGGCCATTTGGCACATAATACTTGTGCTCTAGGCAGTTATGTGTCAGAAAGAGCAAAGGAAAGGCACCCAGTCCACAGGCAGGCTGACCTCACAAAGGCCTGTCCAACCAGCTCCACGCCTGCCTCTGGGCTGGGGTTGCTCTTGCCCACCTGCTCAGATGATGGGTTGAGTTTCTTAGGTGACTTGAGTAGGTCAAGAATAAAAAAATATTTTCTGTTTAAATATGAAGGGGGAAAAAACCACCTTAAAAAACTAGACCTTTTAATCAGGAATGTGAGTTGAAAATGCTCACCAAGCCTTGTTTCCACAGTGTA
Organism: Pachyuromys duprasi; assembly: GCA_028658305.1. Lineage (NCBI taxonomy): Eukaryota > Metazoa > Chordata > Mammalia > Rodentia > Muridae > Pachyuromys > Pachyuromys duprasi. The sequence continues at coordinate 17,403,048 of CM053746.1, read as the reverse complement.
TGAACAGCCCTAACAGGTGCCACGACAGCTGGGTACCGGGCCTGATGAAAGGGCCTATGCAGAGGCACCCAGTGGAGCCCCTCCTCCTGGAGCAGAAGGGTAGGTGAGTGGCCAAGGGCTGGGACTTCCTGAGCCTTCTCTGGAGGCTGGAGCTCTGGGCACACCTGAGAGTCTTCCTTAGAGGGAGACAGAGAAGCCTAAGCAGACGACAAGCCCAGGTGGATGCCTCGGGAGATCAGGACAGCAGGGTTAGCTGACAACGTTCTGTTCCTGGTACTTGCGCCGGCGGGCACAACGGGGACAGCCATTCCTCACCACAGCCTGGCAGCTTTGATGGAAGACAGTTCTGCATTCAGCACACCTGAGAAGAGAGTGTTGGGTACTGCTGGTGCTAGCCATCTAGGCATGCCTGGGGCCAGGGCCTTGACAGAACCCACAGAGGTCAGTTCTGTCTGCAGCCTGCACCCACATATGCCACCCTCCAATTCTCTTGGAAAGCATTTCAGACACTAATAAGTGACCCCATGCCTACTGATACTGTCTCTCTTCATTCTTTGCAAGTGCTGCTTGATTGTTTACATGACTTTTTGTGAATCTTTAAAGTACTTTAAACAAGAGCCCAGCCCAGAGTTGACACTGGCTGGTTTATCTGCTGAAGGTGAGAGGAGGACCTCCCCTAGCTCAGGCTTCTGGGGTGAGGGAAGACTGGGGTGTATAAACTTCTAATGCTGTGCAGAAATGGGTGGCAAGAATTACCACTTACAGCAGCTGAGGCCATGGCAGACACTCACTACCAGGTGCCCACTTTGCCAAGCCTTATGCTAGTGCTCTAGGGCCAGGGCCAACCCCTCAACCCATCTGAAGACTAAGTCAAAGACATCCTACTTTAAGAGGCAGCAGCCATCCCTTTTCTAAGGTAATGGGGGTGGGAGGTAAGGGCTGTGAGCGGGGCAGCTCTGGGCAGGCACAGTTCCCCGGGCACTGGCTGAGCGGATGTGGGTGTTCACTACATCCCTGAGTAACAGGGTGAGGGTTGCCAGGGACATTGGGTCAGGCCATGGTTGTGGGGTAGCTGGCTGTGTACTCCTCATACCTGACTGTGGTGTCAAACTCAAAGGGAAAGATGATGTCGTGGTGGTGGCAGATCTGGCAGATGAAGCCTCGCTGGGTGCACAGGTCACAGTGGTAGACATGCTGGGAGGCGAACTCAATCAGGGCTTTGAGGAATCCTTCGTACACCCCCTCTGCAATCTGCAGGGGCAAGTGGAGAGCAGTCTGAGGCGGCCCCACCGCATCGCCACAGCACCCACCTCAGAAGTCCCCTGCTTCCACATGGGCCGGAGAGCTCCCTGCATCAGGCCGCTCGATGGAGGCATCAGTCTGCACCTGTGGTCCCGGGGGTACGGGACTTACGGATGGGACCCGAACCTATTCTGTTGTCCTTGGAGAAAAGGCCTATCTGCTCTCACCCTTGGGGTGTTGGAGCCCCTGGTTAGTCAGGTGGTGGACAGGAGGGAGGCCATTCCAGGGGTGGACTGTTGAAGACTGCTGCAGCGCCTGAGTGAATTACAGGTGCAACTTCTCTGTGATTTCTTCAGAATTAAGAACCTTCTAGTGAGTCCAAGATTTGGGGGTGGGGGCACAGCACGCTCACCTGCTGGAGGTCCGCAACACTGAATTTGTGAGGAGACTCCAAGAGGTAATTCCTGTGGCTCAGCCTGGAAAGACAACACAAGCACTTCCTCAGAAGGGCTTCCACGGTCAGGCCTCCAGTTTCTGCTTTTCCCTCCCCTCAGCCTTGCCTACCAGCCAGCAACACAGGTCTGGGGTACCAGGCAGGCCATGGGCACAAGTCAGTCTGCTAAGCTCCCACCTGAGCTTCCTGGAATATTGGTTAGCCCTTGGTGCCTGGGGCAAGCTAGGTAACCCTGAACCTCAGGTATCCTCCTGTTGAGACATGGGGTTGTTTTGAGGATTAAATAATTCACTGAACACATCAGTACACTGTAAATACATGACTAATACGCCATGGGGATGAGGATGATGTGCGCTGACACTTGGTACCAGGAACTGGGCTAAGTATCTAGTCTTTGTAGTAATCCTGTGAAGCCAGTCCAGATTTTAACTCCCATCTTGAGAAGACAGGAAACACAGGTTAAATGACTTGCCTGAGGCCACAGAGTTAAGAATCTGAGCTATAGCTTGAGCACAGGAGTCTGGCCTGTATCTGTACCCCTATGCCCTCCTATGAGTCAGTGCCACCATTGGAACAGTTCTGAGGACAGGAAAACATGGATGTAGTTGCTGCCCTACAACTACCCATCCCCCCCTACCCAGTCATGGTCAAGTATCTAGTTTCCCTGATTCATACTCTAGGCAACGCAGATCTTATTTCAGGGTTGAGGAGCAAAAGATGAAGACAACAGCCCTGCCCAGGACCAGTTGTAGGGACCCTGGGTCACATCCTCAGGGACGGAGAGAAAACACTTGGAGAAAATCCCTGGCATAGAACCTGACTGACCACCTGTCTATGTGGATACTAATGTGAGGGGAAGTATGGGGTCCTAGCTGGACACTCAGGACATCTAAGGACAGGACAGTGTCAGGCACCTGGGATTCTGGCTAGGCCCTACCACCCACCTTAGTTCTGATTCCCCTGGGAACCCAATCTGGAGCTGGAATAGTGAAACTTACACGGCCAACCTGGCTACATTGTACTGTGTGGCTGAGGGCACCAATTTGCCCCCAGTGAGTCTCTAGCATTCTGGGAACAGGAAGCTGCCATTTACAGCCAGGAAAATGGGGGTGGGGGTAGAAAGACTCTCCCTGAGTTGGCAGGAAGGGTGGGGCTGATTTGATGGATATTTTTCCCTGTCATCTTTCCTCTGTCCAGTCATTGGAGCCAGCAGGCCCAGGGCTGGCCTTGGGAGTCATTGTACCCTTGACCTGTCATTCTCAGTTTGGCCTTGCAAATGATTTTTCTTTGAGACTTGGTCAAGGGCATATAGAGAGATGGGCACAGATTGGCCTGGGCCCCAGTTTCCCTACCTATACAATGAGGAGACCCCTCTCAGTGCTCTGAAACAAAGGTACCTGGCTAAGGAAGGAGGTAGGGAGTCTACCAAGTTCAGGTGATCTGGGACACTTGCATGGATGGCCAGGGTTTTTACCTGTTTCATCTAAGTCCCATTCTTCTTTGGCCAGCCTTCCTACATTAACTTCTTGGGGTCTTCCTGGCCTCTTGGCCTTCCTAAGGTCCTGCTGGGCTACTTTGGGAACCCTTCCTCAGGACAGTGAGCCCCTCATGTGGCCCTCAGCACAAGTCAGGAAGACCATATAACCAAGACCAGTGGTCCATTTTATGGATGGGTAAACAAGCTCAGGGCACAAACAGTACTTCCTGGAGCCATGCAGTGGTCTATGTCAGGCAGGAGCTGCTCCCATACTTCCTCATGCTCTGTGCTTCCTCTAAAAGGAAACTTCTGGGGTGGGGGGGGGGGAGAAGAGTGCTTGCTGCACAGAAATGAGGGCTTGAGTTAGGATCCCCAGGACCGATGTAAAATGCTGGGTGTGGCTGCAATCCCAGCACTGTGAGGGACAAAGATAGGAGGAACACTGGGATGCACTGGCCAACCAGTCTAGCCAAGGAATGGCAAGCCTGGGTCCAGTGAAAGACTGTTTTCAATGAGTAAGTCAGTGAGCAGGACAATCCTTTGGCCTCTGCACGCATGTACATGGGCCTGTCACATATACCATATGTACACACACACAAATAATGTTTAAGTCAGGAGTTCCACGGGCATGGCCTGCCCTCAAACAGGCAGATTTGTAGGGCTGTGCCAAGGTGCGGACAGCAGTCAGGGAGATAGTGACGGAGATGGCTGCCTGAGCACCGACCAAAGGCTGCTTGGAAACAAATCAGCAGATAAGAAGAGCAAATGGGGCAGCACCTAGAAGCCACACCATAGTCATCCATCTACACAGATCTTCAGGTCTCTGTGGGTAACAGAGAGGGCAGTGAGACTTTTCTCCCACACAGAGATTTTACTCTGGGCAGGAATACAAATTCTTTGGAGCTCTGGCCCATGGAATCTCTGAAAGGAAAAAAAAAGGATCAACTTCATGGGAGAAGGAGACCCAGGTACTGGGCTGATGTTAGGTAGCAGAGACCCCAAAAGGCTGTCTGTTCTTCTAGGCCTATGGAAGGAGGTAAAACTCTGGGGGCTCACTGGCTGTTCTGGGTGGAACAGGGCCAGCATTCCCCTCTGCCCTACCCAGGAGCCAGGAGACCATCACTGAACACACCTACCCTCAAGGCACAGTGCAGGCCACCTCTGGGAGAACTGAAGTATGCCTGGGCCTGGGGAGACATGCTCAAACAGTGTTCCCTGTGCTAGCCCCTAGGGAAGGACAGCCTGTAGGCACCTCTGGTCTCCAGAGATCCAGCAAAGCAGACAGGAAATCCATACTGGGCAATACACCTTCAGGCCTGCCCTCCTGAAGGACCCCAGAGAGAACTTCCTCTCAAGAACCATATCTTTGGCAATGAGTGTAAGGCCTGGTGGTTCATGAGGCAGTCACAGAGAGTCACAGAGAGTAAGACTGTCCTCAGATCCAAGTCACCCCCGATCCCTTAAGTACCAGAGGACTCAGGCTCTGAATACCAAGGGCTCTCCCGAGTGCTGCCAACTGCACACGCTGTACATGATCTGGAGAGAATGCCGCCAAGGATAAGAGCAAGTAACCAAGGGATGTGCCAGGCTGGCATCCTTCTCTGCTCTGCCCTTTACCACGCTGCCCACTTCCTTTTCTTTTTTTCGGCCAAAGTGCACTTTCCTGAGCTTTCCATGGACATGCATGCCACTCCTCTGCCAAGCCTCTTCCTCTCCTCCTTCCCTCTTCAACTTCTGTTTACTTATCAGGTCTTTCAGAAGTTGCTTCCTTCGGGAAGTCTTCCTGATGTGTCTTCCTGCCCTTCAGGTCAGATGTGTCTCATCTGTACATCTGGAGCATCCTTCCTCTCTCCCACACTTTGCCCCTGGTTGGAGGTGCTGGGGCTCACCTGCCTCCCACCAGATCAGTGGCTTCCTGAAGGGGGGAGGCCTTGGATCTGCCTCACTCAGCACAGTATTCACCTGCTTCTCTAGGCGCTTGGAACAGGTGTTCTCAATACACTTTTGTTAGACAAATGAATGACCATATGGATGAACAAGACCACAAGCTACCTTCAAAGGATGCAGTGATTTTCCGGCCCAGTGGGAAGTTCCCAGCTCAGCTCTTGGCATCTCCCAAGTGGACACACTGCCAGGCTTTGGCTGGTGTGTGCTCGCATGTGCGAGTGCACATGGAGAGTGCTCACCTTTTGCTCAGCTCCTTCAGGGCGCCACTTCGGCACAGGCCCAGGTAGTCCCCCAGCAGTTTCAGCTGCTCCCGGCTCCTGCCAATGAGGTGCATTCGTTCCACGTGCTCATACAGGGAGGCGTTCACCAGCTGCAGGTTGATAAGGGGCTGGGCCCGGATCTGTGCCAGGAACTTCAGGGCCTGCCGGCAGACCTGGGAAAATCCATGAAGCCTTTGCCCATTCAGCCAAGGCCTCTGGCTGGATGCTGTGTTACCTACTCCAAACCTGCATGTGGCCCACCCACACTGAGTGGGACTTTCTTCAAGTTACAGATCAGGGAATAAGGTCAGAGAATTGAGGTCATTTGACCAAGGTCACACAGCTCAGGGGATGGTCAAGTCAATATATGAAACCAGTCTGACTCTCAAACCCTGTTGGATGAGTCTGACCATGCTGAGACAAGAAGGGATCCCCTCTCCGTGGGCCTCTCAGATTTTTTCCCACACTTTCCTGTCCTCCCAGCCCCCCTTTCCTGCCTACAGGAAACATGCTGTCCTTTGCGCTCTAACTCAGGAACCAGGTGACTCCGCTGTCATCAAGTTCTAGCTACAGGAAGCTACTGAGTAGACAGAGCTCCATGACGTTCCCAAGTGCCCTCAGATCGTGCCAGCACTTCAGGACGGTCTCACAGGGTCTCAAGTGCCAGCGCTCTCCACTCTAGAGCTGAGTGATCCCTCTGTATTCTCTCATCCTCAGGGAGACGTGGCAGTGCCTGTTGCATAGATGAGGGAAACACCTCAGAGAAGCTGAGTGGCTTATCCAACTAGCCTGTGGGTGGCAGAGGCCAGCAGGTATGGTCTCTCCACATGGAGCTGCCATAAACTTTCTTTCCTGTGGCCAAGAGCTAAGGTTTGCTGCAGGAAAATCAAAACACACTTCATGACATTATTTCAAGTTTAGACTAAAAGACAAGCGTTGGTGCCGGGCCTGGCACGCTGCACACCCTCAGTAAACGGGAGCTGCTGGCACTCCCATCGGTCCCTGAAGGTCAGGGAATGTATAATGGGATCCCCAGGAGAGCTGCCCTATACTTGGGGACAGAAGAGACCTCTGACCTCCTCTCTCCCAATAGCCAGCAGCTATCGCCTCCACCCCAGCATAGATAATTCCATTTCCCATGTGCTAGAGCTCTGAGGTAACAGCCCCCAAGTCTGGGCGAAGTCCAATGCCTAACTGGTGGCTGTGGTCATTGCTGGTCTCTAGGCTGGGCTCAACTCTCCCCACAACTCTGCCTCTGGCCCTAGGTAAGGCTCAGTTGTGACAACATGCATCAGTGTGTGCTGGTCCAGCACTACCACGGGGCTTCAAGCTTCTGGAGGCTATTTGTATCCTGTGGGCATCAAAGAGCCAGGCAAATGCAGAAACTTGGTCCTGGGCTGATGTTCTGCCAGGTGCCAGCTGGATCTCAATACAAGTGGGTCAGCCAGCGCAATATCAGGGAACAATGGAGCCCCAGATCCTTGGGCCAACTACCCTCTGTTTTGAATTTTCCTGTCTTTCCCAAGCCAGTGACTGGTGAGGAAGAACTGGCTATTTCCTGGTCTCAGAAGCACCTAGACCAGGACTGCAATGTCCCAGTGAGGTAAACGATGAAGCACAAAGACTACAGCAGTGAATGAGAAGCTCCAGAGAGGTATCAGGCTCAGGAGAGCTGTCTTACTGTTAAAGCGCTCTTTGCATCTTTGCATTTTGAGGTTTACTCTCCTCTTCACAGCTGAATACTTAATGCAGGGGTGGAGACCGGGAGATAAACTGACTCAGAGTCACCATCCCTGCCCTCTGGTGCACATTCAAAGCCAGGACTGTGCAGTCTTAGGCTCTGACAAACAGCCTTGTGTTTCTATGCTTCCCAGGAAGGAAAGGCACTGTTGACAGGCACTATGAGGCTACCACAAGCAAGCAATCTCCTTCAGAAGTATTTTATACATAGTAACGGTGCCCAAGGGCCATCAAGAGAGCTCAGTAGAGCCCCATGATGGTGGCACACACCTTTAGTCCTAGCACTGGGAAGGCAGAGGCAGGCGGATCTCTGTGAGTTTGAGGTCAACCTGGTCTACAGAGTGAGTTCAAGGACAGCCAGGGCTGCACAGAGAAATTGGAAAGCCAAAAACAAAAACCCAAAACCAAAACCAACCAAACAAAAAAAAGATGGCTCAGAAGGTAAGGTCTCTGCCTCCAAGCCTGATGAACCAGTTCAATCCCCAGGACACACATGGCAGAAGAGAACAGACTCACATACTGGGCATATGCACACACATTCACATAATTAATAATAAAAGTATCCAATATATATTATTAAATAAACAAAATGTCCAGATGTTTATGTAAACAAGTACACAGGAAAGGCTATCTCCCCAAATACTCTAAAATTAGCATTGCTATTTTACAGCTAAAACACTGAATAGTGTTAAAACTGAATAGCGACCTCCCCTATCAGTGGACTAGGAGAGGGGGAGAAGAGGGAGGGAGAGAGAGTGGGTTTAGGAGGAGACAAGGGAGGGGGCCACAGCTGGGATACAAAGTGAATAAGTTGTAATAAATTGAAAACTGAATAGTGGCTATCTTCAGTAATGACACTCAATTTTGACTTGTCTTTGGGCTTCTCTAAGCTGTAGGTGTCAAGCAATAACCACACTGTATGACCTAGAAAAATACTTTCCCTTTCCTGTTGTAGCAAACTGCAGTTGGCCCTAGAGAATCATAACAAGCAAGGCTGACTATCTAAGGGGTGCAGCTTGCTGGCTGGGTCATTTGGCTACCCAGCCATCTGTACATTAGTCCATCCATCCATCAGTGTATTAAACCTGTTGTACCCTGACTTTCCCCCTGACCAAATCCCCCCTTTTAAAAAAGATTTATTTATTATTTAAAACAGCATTCTGGCTGCATATGTTTCTGCACATCAGAAAAGGGAACCAGTTCTCACTATAGATGGTCATAAGCCACCATGTGGATGTTGGGAATTGAACTCAGGACCTTTGGAAGAACAACCAGTGTTCTTAACCTCTGAGCCATCTCTCCAGCCCACCCTGACCAACCTTACTGCCAGTGTCTTGAACAGCTCTGCTGCTATGTTAGTTCCAAGGTACTGTCCTCAGGTGACCAAGGCAGAGTTCAAGGAGCTGCAGATGGGCACCAAACTTTCAGACCCACATCTCAGGGCCTGAACCGGTGATCTGGGCTTCCCTATAGCCAAAGTCCTCCAAATAGACTAACAACAGCAGTGTAGGGGAAAATGTCCCTCCATCACTGAGCAGCTCTGTGTGGCCAGGGCAGCCTGGCCTACAGACTTACCGGTCGTTTGGTGAGGTCCCAGTTGTGGATAACCCTGGCTGGAATCACTGAGGCATCGTCTTGGTGGCAGAAGTCACAGTAATATAGGCCAGAGAAGGCACAAAGCTTTGGTCGTATGAAGGAGAAGCCGATCTGCCGGGAGCAGCCTAGGGAAATGGATGATTAGGGAGTGAGGAGTAGGGACAGAGTCAGCTTCATGCAATATGGAATCTTCTTTAGTAGGAAAGACCCGCCAATGTCAGCTTCATGTAGCACGGAATGTGCTGTACTGGGAAAGGCTTGCTAATGTAAAGATAACAATCAACAATGGGCTGGCAAGATGGTAAAAAAGGCACTTGCCACCAAGCCTCATGACTTAAGTTTGAGTTTGATCCCTGGAACTCACATGGTAGGACAGAACGGATTCCTCTGACCTCCTCCTCTCTCTCTCAATAAATACGAATATAATTTTTTAATCGCTCATATTTCCACCACTTACAATTAAAACTGTCTTTGTTGTTTTTTTTTGAGACACAATCTTACTATGTAGAATAGGCTGGTCTTGAACTCTGAGAGATCTGCCCGTTTTCTGCCTCCCAAGTACTGGGATCAAAGGCCTGAACGGTGTGCGCCACCACACCTGGAAAAACTGTTAATCACAACAGTACACAATTAAACAATTGCTGGGTCTGGAAGCACTCGGAGGCTGAAGTAGGAGGGTTCTGAGTTTGAGCTCAGTTTAGGGTTGCACAGTAAGAATCTGTCTCAGAATAAACTCACAGGAAGACCTCTGTTAGGTCGCAGGAAGAGTAAGTGGATAGGTAGTGCTCACAGTTGGGCTTGGTTGGTCACAAAGCCACCTCTGTTCACTGGCTCCACTGCCTGCTCCCCAATGCCAACCTGCACTGCTCCTTCTCCACTGGGAATCAGAAACAAAAGCAACAAATCGAGGACCCTGACCAGCAGTGACGGAGCTGTGGAGAGGGGCCTGGCCATGGAAGTAGGTATGGAAGCCAGCAGGAACAGCATGACCTAGACATAAGAGTGTCTGCTTGATCCTACAGTAGTGTATCTCAGGACAGTGGGCAGCTGCCAGCTTTAGCTGTTTGGTCAGCAATTCCTCCACAGCAGAGAGCAGTGATAGGAGTCGGGATTACCCTAACCATGCCCTGCCTCCCACTGGCATGGGGGGAAAAGGTGCCTTTGGTCTCAGGATCTAAGAGCTAGCTTTCTTGCTGGTCAGCTGCCTCATCCTGACCATCACCCAGTTTCCCTAAGATTCTGTTTTACTGTATAACTTACCTACTGACAGATGTTTTGTGAGGTCATTACAAGTGTAAACAATACAAGTGTCCCCTAAACTATGAGTTCTAACACAGATATTATTGATTGGCATCCTCCTGGCCACTGGACAGTGCTGTGGTGTAGAAAGCCTGAACTTCCTGGGTTTACTGGTCTCAGATGGCAGGCTGGAGGTGACAGCCACAGGAAGAGCTCTCCTTAGAATACTCACACCCACAGACAGGGGCCTCCCCCTCAAGTGTGATCTGTGAGTGCTGGGGCAGGCAGAGGTTTGCAGGTGTTTTCTGCAGGAAGCTCTGCTCAGCCCACCCTCCAAGGGCTTGCCACAGGCCACTTCCCTCCAGGCACTTGAAGCAGGCTTTCCTCTATGGTTCCCTTGGCTCTATCCCATCAGAACACCTCAGTTTAACGCTCCATTCTTCGGCAACAGGGCAGCTGACAGCTCCTCTGGACTTGGTGTCCAGGGGCCAGGCGGGAAGAGTACCAGTGGAAGGCAGACAGGAGAACACCATGAAGCTGGGAGCCTCCAGTATCACACCAATAAGCACAGGTTCTGGGACACAATCATCTACTCTGCCTCTTGCGAATACTAGGAGCTTGGACAAGATACTAGCTTTGGGCTCCACTTTCCTTACCTATAATATAAAAAGAGAAAATACCCCCTAACTCTACAAGCATGCACTTACCAGAAAAAAGATAATCCAAATGAAGCATCTGGCTGTGTGGCCTGCACAGGATCAGATCCTGTGGTGATGGCAACACAGCACAACCCTTCACATGGAATAATATGCATAAGAGGACAGAAAAGCCAACTAGGTGTGGTGACAAATGCCTGGAATCCCACTACTTAGGGGGTTAGGCAGAATGCAAGACCAGCTTTAGCCACATAGTGAAACTATATCTCAAAAAAAGTGTTGGTGGGGCACATGATCCCAGCACTTGGGAAGGCAGGAGGACCAAGAGTTCAAGGTCATCCTAGTTATATAAGTTCAAAGGCAGCCTGGGCTACATGAGACATGCGGGGGGACGAGCCCCTGAGCTGAGGACCAGTGTGCTGCCTGACCCAGTGGCTCCAAGTCAGAGGTCACCTTTGTACTTAATAGAAAATTCAGTTCTTACTTATACACAACCATACCTGAAGCATGCAGTGGCTACAGGTAACCTGTAACTACAGTTGGATAGCACAGACCCAGACACTTTCATCAGTACAGACGCCCTACTGAGCAGCACTGAATAGCATGCCTTACAAAAAGCATGCAAGCATACATGCTTTGGAAGGATCCTATACCCTTGCAACAGAAGTATACACAGTGTGGCAATAATATGAAGCAAGAAGGCCAGAAGGGCCAGAAGCAGGACTGCCACCCACAGGTCCCACCCAGCACTAGGAGGACATCCAGTGATAGGAGATGTCAAGAGACAGGGCAGGGGTGTTCACAGAGGGCACTGTGAGGAGGCAGGGGCTGCAGTGCACATCTGCTGTATCCTATATGGGAAGGGTGGAGGCCATGGTGGGGAGCCCCAGTTGATAACCCCACAGAGAGAAGAGCACAGGCTGCTGAGGTTGGTGGAAGAGTCCGTCAGCACCTGCGCAGAAGCAGCCCTGGGAATCGAGGCCCTTCTCGGTGGGGATGGCCACAAGGTACCGTAGCAGGAAGCCATTCTCCCTGGTGGCAAACTTCAGCACCTCCTGACAGTTTTCATCCAGACTCCCCCCGAGTGTCACAGCCTCCTCAGCTGACTCCAAGTAAGATGCCAGCACCTTGCGGACCAAGTCTCTCCACAGGGCGGCTTCCTCAGTGTTCTTGGCCTGCAGTTTCAGGACGGCCTTGGCTGTGATGATTTTGAAGAAGGCTGGGCCCCCAAGGCTGGTGTCTGGCAGGATGTCTCGGATGGTCTCCACTCCATGGCTATCGCTTAGCATCTTCTCGTTGTTTCTCACACGGAAACATTTCAGAGATTCCAAGGACAGGGAAAAGATATAGGGGACCCAGGTCCGGTCTGCATACAGGTACAAAAGGGACTCTTTGATAGCATCTGGCTCCGGAATGTGGACAGATGTCCAGTCTAACTGCATGCCCTGGGCACCTGCAGCCTCTGGGAGAAGGGCTGAGTTAGGGGGGAGGCTGTCTGGTGGAGCCTCTGGGGCATCCTCAGGTGGCTCTGGGTACTGGATGTTCACCCACTCATCCTCCTGCTGAGGCCGCACCTTCTGCAGAGCCTCCCTCACACGGTCAAGCCAGTCCTCAGCCTCATCCTGGGAGGAGGCACGGAGTGCCAGCTTCTTGCCAGAGAAGACCAGCTCAAAACGTCCATCACTATGTGCTGGCCCCACAGCTTCACATCGTAGCAGGGAGCAGCTTTCCACACAGGTGCGCTCCTCATCGCTCAGGTAGAGGCGGAGCTCCAGTGGGGACAGCTCACAAAAGAATTCCTTCCAGATGCCCATGGCTCCTCTCCGGGCTACTGTTCCCAGCTTCATGAGGCCCCGGAATGGGTTAGATAGGCCTAGTTGAAGAAAAGAGGCACTTTAGACTATGGGCCTGTTCCTTTATAATTCAAAGCCACAAGTGGTGCTCAGTGTTCTTCCATGGGAGAATGACTGCCATCAGAAGCTGGCCTGCCACTTTCAAACGGGGCCGTGCAACTAGGAACAGTTTTTTGCACTGTCCTCCCCTCAGCTGGTGACCTATCTCCAACATTTCACTGGAAAGATGGCGGTGCTCGGACTCCTCCAAGGGCCTCCTTACTGCACTGCCCCTCCCCCAGCATCTGTGCCCACACTTCCCAACTGCCTCTGCTGAGGGCAATCCCTCCCTCCATGTGCTCAAGGACAAGGCCATCTCTCTAGCAATTCTCTTTTCCCTTGTTGCCCCTTCTCTACTGGCTCATTTCCATCGGCACACATGCTGTAGTCATTCCTTCCACACTTAAAAACCTTTCCTCTTGATCCCACCACTAACCACATCATACCTCTTGATCTCCATTACAAAACAAGCAAACAAACCACTGGAGGAGACATCCACCAATACCCACTACCATCTACTCTGGCCATCATTATTTCCTGTACGTAACAAGTATGTTCTCAGATGATCCTTGTTAACTTTCTTCTTGCTTGAATTGCAGATCCCCTCAGGCCCCCTCTTTTCCGCCCTGGATGTCACCTCATCTGTGAGGATGGCTTCTGTCTCACTTTAGGAAGACTTCTCTCCCCCTGACCCCATTATCACCATCTGACCACACAACATTTACTGGTCAACTTTCCCACACTGTGATGGTTGAGGAACAGGGAGGAAGTCTCAGAGATAGGACACTGTTCTCAGCACCAGGGGCAGTGCTGGGCAGTGCTGGGCAGTGCTGGGTACCTGGCACGTTCACAGAAATATCTATGGTATGAGTAAGTGGCTGGGTAGGTGAGTGAGTACCTGTATGCCACACACTGCTCACTGTTCCCTACTTCTTTGGAAATAGCCCTAAGCAGGAATCTAAAAGACATGTTATCTCTCTTCCAGTCTGGACTAGAGTGACAGGGAACCTCATGGTCTGCAAGTAAAGCACTGATTCTCTGGTCAAGGGAGAGACTACAGTCAGCCATGAGAGACAAACCAAGAGAGACCAGCCAACATGGAGACCAGGCTTTGGCACAATTTTCTGCTGAGTCCCTACATCAGAAAATTAGAGATAAAACCAATGATAGGGGAAATCTGTAGCTGTGGAGACTAGTGCATATAATCCCAGCACTCAAGCAGAAGAACTGTGGCAAATGTGAGGCTAATGTAGGTTGAACACTTGAGTTTCAGGCCAACCTGTGCTACAGTGTGAGACCTTGTCTCAAAACAAAACAAAAACCAGCTGGGCGTGGTGACACAGGCCTTTAATCCCAACACTTGGGAGGCCAAGACAGGTGGATCTCAGTGAGGCTGAAGCCAGCTGGTCTATATAGTGAGTTCCAGGACAGCCAACACTACATAGGGAGACCTAGTCTTGGAAAAACCAACCAACCAACTACCCAACCAACCACTGCACCCACCCACCCAAAACATTCTGAGGATTACTGAAACATTAAGCTAGGGCTATTTAATGCTTTCTGGAATTTACAGGGTGTGGAGATCAAGCCACACCATACACAGCATGTGGAGGGCTGAAATAGACAGCAGGTGTGAGAGACCCTGCTAGCGCTGTTCCCTGAACCAGCCAAGATAAAGGCCCTTAGAACAAGCTATCAGAAAAGCTGGCCTTCAAGGGAGGTTTTTCTCTGAGTTATGGAAGGAATCTTGAGCACTCTGCAGTCCTAAATGTCTTTAATTTTGTTGTTGTTGGTTTTTTTTTCCTCCCATGGTACTGGAGACTGAATTTAGGACTACACACCTTAAGTCAGTGTTTGATCACTGAGCTACATTCCCAGTGTGTCTTTTGATTTTTTTTTTTGAAATAAGATTATGTTGAGTTACCCAGATGATCTATAAACTTGAGAACCTCCTGCTTCTACCTACTGAACAGCTGAGATTTGTATAGAACTAAATTTCACAGAATATTTCCATTTCAATATATGATATAAGTTAGGAGTAGCACACACCTGAAATCCTGGCACTGTAGAAGTCCATGCACAAAGATAACTGTGAGTTTGAGGCTACAAAGAAAAACTAGGGACGGGAAAGCTATAAAGACCCTATTTCAAAAGACCAAAAAACCACATTTTTATATTCTCTAATCAGGTCTTTTGTTTGTTCTTGTTTACTGAGGCACAGGTAGCCTAGCTGGGTGGCCCCACTCAGAGAGCCTCCTGAGCAGGGCATCCTGCAGGCAGTTCTGATGCTGCTCTAGTGAGACCGTGTTAGCAAGAACAGCACTGTCCAGGAAGCGCCCACGTGTCCACTGTCAGTGCACCTCGCTTCTGCACTCTGGAGAAGCACATTACCTGTTAGCAATGGCAAAGAGGACTGAGAGCTGGCCTTTGAAAGACACTGGCCCTGGGGACGAGCCTCCACAGAGTCACCTACCCATCTGCCTCCGATGCACCACGCAGAAGTTTTTGTGGTCGTGTGTCACCGCTGCTGCTGGAGTTGGCTGGGCACTTCTGCAGCCAGGCGAAGACACACATGCTTTGTCTAATGCCCCCAGGGAACAGCTCTTTCTTGGTCCTTGGGAAAAATGCCTATGGAGAGCAGCCCTTGGCTCTGGAGTCCCTTGCAAAGGAGATGTGGAGAGATCTGAAGCACTCTTGAGAGTGTGTTCCAGGGGAGGTCGGCAGAAGTCATCTTCAGAAATCCAGCTCTTGCCTTTCTATAAGAAAAAAAAAATGAGGCAGTCTTTTAAGATTTTTAAAATGCTTTGGTACAGTTCACATATAATAAAATTAACCTACTTAAAAATATGAGTGTACTTGGGGCTGGAAAGATGGCTCAGAAGTTAAGAGCACTCATTACTCTTGCAAAGTACCCGCACCTGGTAGCTCCCAACCTGCTGTAACTCCAGCTCCAGGGGATCTGACACCCTCTCTTACCCACTGTGGGAACTGCATGCACACGCACATACACACACAAAGCACAACTTTAAAAGTGGGTATGTACTCCATGTCTTCGGTATACTCAGAGTTTTAGGACCATCTAAGTTTAGAATATTTTTATCACCCACAAAACAAGCCAACCTTCTACTCGCCAGTGGATATGTGTATCTCTCATGCCTTTTCTTGGGCATACATGTAGGAGTAGAATTGGTAGATCATGCTTAAACTCCGTATTTAACTTGAGACTAACAAGCTATGTTGCAAAGTGGCTATACCATTTTACATTCCCATCAGCACTGTAGAAGGCTGACATCCCGGGGGGAGGGAGGACGTGCACGTGGAGGTCAGAGGACAGCTTTAGTCAGTTTTCTCCTTCCATCTTTATGTGGGCTCTGGGGATCAAAGTCCGGTTGTCAGGCTTGAGTGGGAAGAGCCTTTATTTACCTGCTGATCATCTCACCAGCTCCCTGGTTTCTTTCTAAATGCTCTAGTCTCTGTCATTAAGTCTTTCTGCCATGCTGATCTGTGAAGTGCTGTCTCACCATGGTTCTGATCTGCATTTAACGTCTACCGGCAAGAGAACATCTTTTCATATTGGTTATCAGTATCTTTTCTTTAAATTTTTCTTTTTAAGTGGGTTTATGGTTTTGTTGCTACTGTTGACTTTCGCTCTCATCCCCAGAAAACCTGCTGAAATCCTAACCCCTCAGAATGTGTTCTTATTTAGACACAGAGTCCTTGCAAATGTAATTAGTTCAGATGCACTTGTTTTGGACTGATATTTTTATAAGAAGAGGAGACAGACATAATGGTGCACGCTTTTAATCCCAGAACTCTGAATGCAGAGACAGGCAGATCTCTACGAGTTCTATATAGCAGCCTGGTCTATACCATAAGTTCCAGGCCAGACCTCACAACAAAAGAGAAGAGATGACACACGCAAAGGAAAATGTCAAGTGGAGGGAGAAGCATGGGATGATGGAGGAAGGGATTGGAGTGATGCACCTACAAGCCAAAGAACGCCAAGAATACTAAGAACTAAGAGAGGTCTGGAGAGATGGCTCAGCTGTTAAGAGCACTGAGTTCAATTCCCAGCACCCACATGGTGGCTCACAATCTATAATGTGATCTGATGCCCTCTTTTGGCATGTACGTGTACATGCAAATACAGCATTCACATACATAAAATAAATAAATCTAAGAACTAAGGGAAAGACAGGAAAGAAATTACTTCTCAGAATCTGTAGAAGGAACCAATGCTGCTGACATCTGGCTGTGGACTCAGTATCTAGTACTAGTAAGGAAAACACAGCTGCTGTTTTAAGCCGTACGATTTATGGCACTTTTATAGCTGCTTTAGGAAACCATAAAAATTACAAGTGTTTTGGGAAGATTCTGGATACCAGAACCTTATCAGGCTATCTGACTGACCAATCATTTCTCCTAGTCTACGTATTATCTTTTATCCTTTTTTTTTAAATCCCTCTCCCACCTTTTCTCTTTTTGAGACAGTGTTTATTGCCAGGGTTGGTCTAGAGTTCATTGTATAGCCCAGTCTAGCTTTGGATAAGCCTTCTGCCTTAGTCTCTCCAGTGCTGGGTCTACAGGTATGAGCTACCATGCCCAGCTTCTTAATGGTGCTTTCTGGAGCTCTGAGATGTTTTAATTTAAAGCCTAATCTAGCCAATTTTTCTTCTGTCTATGCTCCTGCTGTTTCATCTCAGAAGCTACTGCTGAAGCCAGTGTCACAAAGACTCACTCCTACGTTTTTGCTAAGAGCTTTATTAGCTCTTACATCTCTGTGACCCATTTTGAGTCAGCTTCTTTGTAAGATGTAAGCACAGGGTGCAACCAATTCTCTCTGCAGGTGGAAATACAGATGTCCCAGTACTTCAGACTCTTTGGCCTTGGAGATTTGGGGTAAGAGAGGTGTGGTGTGTGGGGTTTAGCCCTAAATTACTGCTTCTAATTCTACTCCCTTCATTGAACAAGTCCTTGAAGACCCTGGTGGACAGTCCTGCCCCCCACCCCCACCCATCTACTATGTGAGTCTGAAGCTGCTCGCTGACAGGGGAAGTTGGGGACATCTGAGAGGGCCTGTGAGAATATTAAGTTCCTATTTTCACTATTGTGAGCTCTCTCTGCCTTTCTCTGCCTGAACATGGAAGAGCAGAGTCAAGGAAGCTGGCTGGCTGCACTAAGTGGCTGTCTATACAAAGGAAATGAGTCACACAGGGCAGGACCAATCTCACCCTGACATCGCTATTTCCAACCCCTAAATCAAGACTGCCCCCCCTGCTGATGTAGACAGGGAGGAAGGTCAGGCTAGGGCTGCACCAGAGGGTTGGTTTGAACAGTTTAATACATTCAGATGTGACAAGACTCCTGAAGCAAGTTCTGATTCAGGCATTGGGGGTACTTTTCAGAAATGGGTCTCCAGGGCTCTTCATATGACTTTCAGAATTGGCAGGAGCTTCCTTTTACTAGGGACCATATAAAACTGGTCTAAATAAAGCCTGCCTGGATCACCAAGACCCAGATAATTCCCCAAGGAAAATGGGTGTGAGGAACAGCTCCCAGGAGCTACCTGTCCGTCCTGGTGAGCTTACACACACCTGGTGATCCTGCCCTGTACAAGCCCTAGTCAGAGAGGGCACTATCCCTTAGGATTCCACCCGCCACCACCTGGAAGCTTCTTTATAACTCAGATCCTCCCATCGCTCAGGTATTCTCTGCTCAACCCCATCCTATAAGGCCGTTCTAAATCATCATTTTTCTTGATAACGTCAAGCAAAAATGTACAGCATTGAGTCAGAAAAGATAAGAGCGATTTTTCATTACTACTAGTTTGTGTGAAGGTTTAGGTGTAAGTGTGTAAACAACTCTGTACAGTCAGTTCTCTCTATCCACCTTTATTTAGGTTCCACTGATTGAACTCAGGTCGCTAAACTTGTGTTGCAAGTATTTTGACTCTTGGGCCACTTTGCCAGCCCAAGGGACTAACTCCTGCTATTCAAATGTCTTCAATGTAAACAGCAGAGGTGGGTGGAGGGATGTGGAGGGATAGAGTCAACTGTGGGTCTACAGGTGGAGGACTTACTTCTCTCTCCACTGAGGGGAGGAAGACTACTACGAATGTTCGGAGTCCACTGCCCTCAGAACAGCAACTGGGAGATGATTCTTTAGAGAATGTTCTGCTCCTCTAAACATCAGTAAGAAATGTGTGTGTGTTGGGGGGGGGGCAGATTCCACTGAGAGCACTGAGGGTTCATCTGCCTCATGCAGAAGGTAGAGAAGGAAAACTCGAGAAATAATGGATCTTGGTAATCACATGATCACCATCTGTTCCCCTTTTCTCTCGTCTCTTCTGCCACCCTCCCATGTCATCTGGCTTGCTGAGGGCCCCACATCTGGCCAGCTCTGTTCCTTCAGACTGTGAGGAGATCAGCACTGACCTGGGATGTTCACTACAGCAGCATTTGCCATCAGGGATCCAAGCCAGCGGAATGCTGCTTATGTTATTAGGTATCACGAGGTTATGGCTAAGAAATGCAATAGTCTCTGGACCATTTTCAAAAGGTCTGGACTTTCTGTTCAGGTTGTCCTCATTATGCCAGGCAAGGGGACTGCCTGTATGTACAACTGCAGGAGGGGATTCTATGCCACAAGCAGGGAGTTTGTGGGACAGTGATTAGGCCGGCTTAGTCACCCCCAGAGCTCCCCACTCCCTGCACCCTTCCTCCCCAGCACTTAGCCCCAGTGTAATTATAATGTGCATCACCAGTTGTCTAATCTGGTGACTGTCCCCAAAGGCGAGGGCTCTTGTCTGTCCTGTATCCCCAGCATCTATCATGGTGCTTGGCCTGTGTCCCTATCACTGTGTCTCTAGCACCTATTGTAGTGCTTTGCTCCCAGTCAATGCTTTACGTTGAATGTATTATAAATAAAACATGTGAAAAAAAACCTGAATGTTTCTCAGAGCTTTAAAAGCTTGATGGTGACTAGACTTCCCTTGTCAATAACAAAAGACAACTGAAGAGGGAACGATGAACTCTGTAAATGAGGCAGAACAGAAAACTGGGACAGTCACAGGGATGGTACTTTTTAGACCTGGGGGGAGAGAGAAGGCTGGGATAGCACTGAGGCAAGAAGCCTGTCAGGAAAAAGACACAGGGGACAGTCACTGTAAAAGCTGGAGGCTGTAAGGAGCTTGCTTTATCTAGGGAGCTGATAAACAGCGAGAGGGTCAAAACTGTGTGGTCAAAACAGTTTCATTGACAAGTTAGCTAGTCCCATCAACTCTGGGACCCTCGGAAGGTACTACATCTGAGCCTGGAGAGTAGAAGCCAGACCCTGGGGCAAGGGTGAACTCAGTCAGCATGGTCAAGGCCATGTCTGAGAGCACGTCTTAAAAAGCACCCTTCTCTTTGCAGGTTGAGGGAGGAGCTACAGACCTTCCAACCTTCAGACACCTTTACGATTGCCTAGTTAGCACCTTCAAGGCCTTGTAAAATGCAACTTCCAGAAGTAAGTCTGAAATTGTCTTCAGAATGGTAAATACAGAGAATCCGACCCAGTTATACATCTACTTCTTTGCTATAGTCATATTCAATACATTGAGCGATCAGATGTCTACACAGAAAAATAAAACCCAGAGCCAGATAGGTGGCTCAGTGGGTTAAGGTGCTTGTAGCCAAGCCTGGCCACCTGAGATTGATCTCCAGAGACCACATGGTGGAAGGAGATAACTGACCCCCAGAAGACGTTCTTCAACCCCCATTTGTTTGCTGTAGCACACATAAGAGGCCACATATACACACTCACATACACACATATGCTCACTCAATAAATATAAATAAATAAACAAACTGACTGCTACCTCACACATGGCACAGGGAAGTGAAAGCAGGAAGGTCATAAATGCAGTCATTCTAGGCATGTTACATGGCCAGTATGAGGCTAGCACAGTCTACAAGAGACCCTGTCTCAAAAATCAGAAAGAAAAAAATGCACATGAATTCAACTTAAGAATGGGTTGGAGGGATGGCTCAGTGGTTAAGAGCACTGGCTTCTTTTCCAGAGGACCCTGGTTTGATTCCCAAGCACCCACATGGCGACTTACAACCAACTGTAACTCTAGTTCCAGGGAGTCCAGTGCTCTGTTCTGGCCTCTGTGGATTCCAGGAACACATGTGGTAAATATACATATATGCAGGCAAAAACACTCATACACATAAAATAAAAATTAAAACAAAACAGAATGTGTTGGTGTCTCACAAAAGATAGAATGGCCTTATACAAGCAAATGAAAAAGCTTCTTTAATCACCAAAGACACACAGATTAAAAATACCATGAACTACCACTTCTCATCCACCAGGATGGCTGTAATAATAGACTCATTTGAAACTAGATAATTACAGCTGTTGGTAAGGATGCTGGGAAATGCATTGGTGGAAATGTAAACTGGGGCAGCTGCTTTGGAAAACAATTTGGCAGTTACACAAAAACGTTAAATACAGAGCTACTATATGATCCAAAAATTCTACTAATAGAATTTTATGTATCCAAGAGAATTGAAAATATATGCCCATATAAAATCTTGTACACCCATGTTTATAACATTATTTGTAATATCCAAGCAGTGTAATGTCCAAATGCCCATCAATACACAAATACCACACGACTTAGTCATACAATGGAGAATACCATGGGCTATTTATTACTATTTAGTACCAGGGATGAAGAACTGAGACATGCTGCAACATGACCTTTTTGCCGGCTTATTTCTGGGAGAGGGTCTTGTTATGCAGACTAAGTAGGCTTCATGATCTTCCTGCGTCTGCCTCCTGTGTGCTAGGATAACAGGCATGAGCTACCAGGCTCAACTTAATCAAAATTTAAAATATCATGCTTAGGAGCATGGGGAGATGACTCAGTCAGTAAACGTCAGACAAACGGGAGGACCTAACTTAGGACCGCCAGCACCCATGTAAAAAGATGGATGGGGCAGCATACATTTGGTCTCCACACACACACACACACACAAACAGCTGAAGCCAACCACAAAAACACGTTATCTAGTCCCTTTTACATGAAATTTCCAGAACAGACAAATCTATTGGGATAGTGCTTATCTGAGGTGGAGGGGAATGATTGCTAATAAAGTTTCTTTAAAGCGGGGATCTAAATGTTCTAAAATTAAATTTTAGTGATAGCTGCAAAACCATAAATAAACTAAGAAGTATTTCTACATGGTGTGTGAATTATACCCCAATAAGTCAATTTAACAGTGCCATCTAAATGTAGACTGGCCACATTTCTTTCTCTTTTGCAACAGCGCCTTGCTATGTAGCCTTAAATTCACAGTCTTCCTGCTTCTGCCTCAGAGCACTGAGGCTATAGGTGGGCAGGACCATGGCCATCTGGGGACAGGACATATTTGAGTGCCCACTGTTGGTTTAGTGACAAAGTTCACAAATTGGTTCATATTGAAAACAAGTATTTCAAAACCAGGGTTTTATGCAAATTTAAGGTATTAAAAAGAAAATCAAGTCTCAGGCAGGTGAAATGGCTTCTCCAAAACTGTAAACTAGTGAATGGTGGTAGTTAAGGTCTGAGATTAGAACAGTCTTGTGCCTGCCTGTATTCCCAGCACTTGGGAGACTGAGGCAGATCCTACATCAGAGGCCATCCTGGGATACACAATGAGTTCAAAGGCAACCTAGGCTACATAGTGAGACCCTGTCTTAAAAAACAACAAAAACCTAAGTAAAGTGTGGTATCCAATGGACTCACTTTTTTCAAGGAGTGGTTGGGAAGACAAGAGGAGGTGTTTATGGGCATCCATCAGCATAATGCCTGGCTCATCTCCACTACTGACACACCAGGACACATTAGCTCAATATTACCATCCTGTTCATACTGCCCCATTCAGGGACAGGGAAGCTAAAAAGATGACAGAACCACTCTGGGTCACCAGATTGGCAAACTTCAGCTTAGAGTCACCCCCCAAGGCTCCCCTGAACAGCCTTCTCACTCACCGGACTGGTAGGAGAGGAAACCACAAGCTTCGGTCCGACCCGGCCATACTCCACTGCCTTCTGCTGGCCACTCCCTTGGCCAGCCACTCTGTCCACAGGACTAGAAGGCTGCTGGTCTGAAGCGCTCCCTGCAGGGGCAGCTTGGGCAGTGTCTAGCTGCTGCACTTCTGGAGTCTCCTGGGGAAGTAGCTGGTGCTTGTGGGCACCACTTGGGGTCCCAGAGGATGTGTGGGCAGGAAAGAGTTCTGCAGGCCCCTCAAAGTGCAGCTGTGCACTGGCAGCTAGGCTGTGGAGGGAGAGAGGGGTATGGAGCATGGGGGTCTCTGGCTCGTGGCTTGGTCCATTGCTTGGCACAGAATTTACTTGGGCTTTGCTGAATTCCGACAACACCCTAGAAGTTTTTAAACAAAAAAATCCATGTGATAAGTTGATGGCTAGGATGTCCATAGCTACTGGAGCGGTGGTAAAAACAGAAAGCTGCTGATTTTTAAAAACCAAACAAAACAGTATTAATTACTTGCCACATTCCCCAGCTTCCACATATGCCCCCCACTGACACCAGGACTTGGGCACAGTGCGAGGGCAGGTAAGTGGTAGGACATTCCATCTCAGGTGGCCCATTCACATGGCAGAAACGAGATTCTGATGTGAGTGGGAACCAATTCCATTCTGAAGAGGGTAACTCTATATGCCTGGAGAGTTTATTTGTCCACACATGGCAATGTCTCCCCTAGTGTCACCCGTGGCAGAGCCTCCTGAATAGGTGGTGTCTCTGAGTGGGGTTCCTCAAGAGCTAAGAGCTGAGGCACCAACAGTCTGCTCTCTGAGAGGGGATCGTTGAGGTGAGGATGTACTTTGTCCATGAGACAGTCATGGGGTATGAGGGCCATAGCGAGGTGCAAAGGTCCCTCAAAGGTTGACTAGAGAAGTTCCATGTCCCCCCAAATCACTAGTAAACTCAGTGATTTTCCAAATGGGGTGGAAGAGTATGCACAAACATATGGGGTGGAACCCACTAATGTTTCCTTGTGGGGTTACTGCCCCTTGTCCCCTCAGAGGGGCCACAGAGAGTCAACATTACTGCCTTTGTATACATATATACTTGTGGGCCTTCTGGAATGTGCCCTGGCTAGTGACTGCTCCTCCCTCTCCTGGGCTTCTGGGAATCCAAGTTCCCTTTCTTAAACAAACTATTTGTTCTTTCTTCTTCCACTTACGAAACAAGCATGCTGTGGATAACACTGGTTCAGGAGGCAAAAAGGCTGCCTGGAGCTGAGAGATGGCATGGGTCTGTCCCACCGGCTTAGGTGGACTGACGGAAATGATCTCAGAATGCGAAGTGCTTGCCTGCTCCTCAAGCTTTGCTCTTACCTACACTGTCCAAATGCCACCTACATTCCAAGACAATAGAGTCAACAGGTGTCACCAACCCATGCCATTATAAACAAGTGATTTTCACATGGATGTCAAGACATCTCAGTGGGGTAAGGGAACAATCTTCTCAACAAATGGTGCCGTGAAAAGGGGACAATCACATGGAAAAGAATGCAGTTGGAATGCTATCTCACACCATACGAGCTAAAGCTATAAAACTCTTAGAAGAAAATAAAGGTATAAGTGTATCTTTTGAGTTAGGTAAAACAATGAGTTAAGTAATTTCTAGATATGACATCTAACCATGAGTAATCAGTCAAAATAATAAACTGGACTTCATCAAAATTAAAAACTTGTGTGTGTGAGACAGGGTCTTGCCAGGTAACTTAGGCTGATCCTTCTGCTTCAGCTTCCTGAGTGCTAGGATTATCAGAATGTACCGCCATGCCAGGCCCAATAAATAAATAAATAAACCAAACCTTTATGATTCATACAATATATCAAGAAAGTGAAGCCAGCCTGCATGGGATGGTACACCTGAGTTCCAAACCGTCGGGGGCTGAGGCACGAGAACTGTGAATTTTGAGATCACCCGGGGCTACACAGGAAGTTCCAGGCTACAAAGTGAAACCCTGTCTCAAAACACCACCGCCACTAACACACATACACACACACACACACTATAAGAGAAGAAAGGGAGAGAGGGGGCTGGGGTGTACAGCTCAGTTTGGTAGTGCAAGGTCCTGGGGAAGATAGAAATGACAACTCACAACACATGGGGAAATACTTGTACTATCCAACACCCAGAATATATCAAGAACTCCTATAATTCAGCAATAAAATGACACATAACTGAAGATAAAACGGGCAAAGAGATTGAAAATAGCTTTGTGAAGGAATCTCCAGTAAGCACATGGTAAGGTGGTCAGCATCACTGGCCACGAGGGAAATGCAAGAAAAGCCATAGTGATGCATACTTTATACTCACTAGGATGGCCACAATAAAAAAAGAGAATAACAAGTGTTGGCAAAGGTTTGGGAAGATGAACTTTTTTAAAAAGTTATTTATTCTTTGCAGGCAGGGCCTCAAACTTGCTATTTAGCCAAGGCTGTCTTTGAAACTAAGTCTCCTACCTCTTATTCCCAGATAAGGAATTAGCTCTTACATGTCAATAGTATGAATGAAAAATGGTACCATTGCTATAAAAAGCTGTTTGGTAGCTCCTCAGAAAGTTAAACAAAGAGTCCCATGTGACCCACAACTTCTCTCCAGGTCTACATCTATGAGAATCAAAACATGTCCAGCCAAAATTTGGACATGACTGTTCACAGCATGGTAAAAAGTGAAGAGCAGTCTAACAATGGTTAATGAATGCATTGTGACAGATGGAGCAAACGGGGTATTATTCAGACATGATATGTACTATAGCATAGATAAATCCTGAAAATATTATATTAAGTGCAGGAAACCAGCTACAAAGGCCACACATCACAGGGTTCTGTCTGTACAAATGTCCAGAGCAGGCAAATACAGAGCAACTGGCAATGCACTGTCTTTTCCTTCCATGGCAATAAAATGTTCCTGAGTTACACAGTAATAACGCCACAGCTGTGAATTTTGGCTTATGCCTGGGATTCTAGCACTTAGGAAGCAGAGGCAGGAGGACTGTGTTGAGTTTGAGGTTGGTCTGAAAGGAAAAATAAAGGTGAATTTTATGACTTATGAACTCGACATCTTATCTTCATAAGAAAGACAGGTGGGAGGCTGGAAAGATGGCTCTGCAGTTAGGAGCTGTTATTACTGAGGACCAAGCTTTGTTTCCCCTCCACATGCTGGCTCACAAGTGTCTATAACTCTAGATCCAGGGGATCTGGTGCCCTCTTCTGGCCTCTACTGGCACTGCATACATGTGGTACACATGCCTGCAGGCAGGCAAAAGAAAAAAAACCCTCACACATATAAAAATAAAAATGTAAAAAAATTACATGGCTGATGTGGGCAAAAGGAACCTTTATTTAGTGTTAGTCTAGAACTACGGAAATAAGAACAGGGACTCCTCAAAAACAGCAGAACAGGTATATTCCACCAGCCACACTACTCCTGGGTAGATCCCAAGGACTCAAGTCAGTCAGCCTAGTTACTCACCAGCAGATAACTCAGTAAGAAACAGACATACAACCATAAAAACCACAAACCTGCACCATTTACAGGAAAATGAATGGGATTGGAGGCAATCGTGTTATGAGAACCACGACTCAGGAAGACAGTATTGCATTTTTTCTCTCACTAATAAGATCTAGGTTTAGGAAGACATAGAAAACAGAAAAGGGAAAATCACAGGGGTGTGGTATGGGAAAAGAAAGAAGGCCAGGGAAAAAGAAGAGAAACAAGGAGAGGGCAGCGGAGAGGGATGTGATCAAAACACCTACACATATATGAAACTATCAAAATAAAAATTATTAAAAATTATTTATTATTATTGTGGGGGGAGGGGAATGAGTCAGAGGACAACTTACCAAGCTGCAAATGGCAGTTCAAGGCCTTTTAACTCCAACACTGGGTAGGCAGAGGCAGGTGGATCTCTGAGCTCAAGGGAGCCTGGTCATAGTGGGTTCCAAAGACAAGCATACTTCAAAGTGAAATGCTGGGGCTTGGGGGGGGAAGATCAAGAAGAATGGTATGATTGTTCATACCTGCAATTCCAGCACTGCAAAGGCAAGAGGAGCCTAAGTTCAAGCCAACTTGAACCTCAGTTTGTTCAAGGCCAGCCTAGGGAGACCCTGTCTCAAAAAATGAAAAGTAACGTTGGACATAGTGGTGCATACCTTTAATCCCAGCACTTGGGAGACAGAGGCAGGCAGATAGAGCTCTGTGAGTTCAAGGCTAGCCTGGTATACATAGTGAGTTTCAGGACAGGCAGGGCTACACTAAGAAACCCCGTCTTGAAAAAAAAATTGAATATCTAACAATGTGATTTCCAGGGAAGGGAAATGCTGAGCTCTCCTCCTCCTCCCCTTTTTAGTGTTTGTGGGAGAGAAACCATATATGTGTACATAGTGTGTGTGCAAGCTTGAGGACACCTGCAGGTGTCATTCCTCAAGCATCATCTACCTTGTTTTTTGAGACAAGGTCTCTTATTGGCCTGGAACTAGCCTAGTTGATGTTGGCTGGCCAGTGAGCTCCAAAGACCCACCTGCCTCTGCCTCCAGAGCACTGGATTACAAACAGGCTCCTTCACTCCCAGATTCTTTTCAGCATCTTGTTCAGGCAAGACAAGTCCTTTCCCAAGTATGCTATTGTCTCTTGTCTGTTCATGTGCATGTATGTGTTCAAAAGGGTACACAGACAGCACCTTATCAAGCAGTTTGGCTAAGCCAGGCAGGGCTGGGGCTTCCTGACCACACAGACCCTCATGCTGATGAGACACGGTTCTGCTTCACTGACAAAAGCATAGAGGTTAGCTCCAATGCTAAGACGCCTGACATAAACAAAGTTTTGCAGTGGAAAGACTGTAAGAGCCAGAGGGGAGGACACTAGAACATGCGTCTTCCATGCATAACTGGACTGATGCAGAAAGAACTTACAGAGAGTGTGGCAGCATGAACAGGGCCTGCACGGGTTCAAGGCGGTCCCAGGGCTGAGAGGCGGAAGTGGACACTGCTCTCATCCCTAACTAAGAAGCTATCTGCAAGTAACCACTGCTTGCAAAGGAAAAGGTTTTCTCCATCTGGGTCTTAGTGGGTATATTAGCACAGTTAGGGCAGGCCCCATGTCCAGCACTAGGTGACCAACACAAAATGAACTCAATGGCATTTTTGTACTTTGAACTCAAAATGCTTTGACTCTGCATTTCTTGTCTTACTGATCTTTTGCTTGTATTATAATTTTTGAATTTGTGTTTTTACAGTGTTTTTGTGTGTATCTGTGCCTGTTCCTTGTATTTTTCTTTTTTAAATTTTGTTTTATTTACACCTTTGTTTTCTACGGAGATGGGTGGACATGGTTATGATGTATAGCGCTAAAGTGGGAAGGATCTGGGGGAAGTTGAGGAAGAGGAAACCATGATCAGAATATACTGCATGAAAAAAACACTCAATGAATACATATTCTAAAAAAGTTTTGCAGGTGTTTATACAAAGACCACTAATGAGGGAACTGATGTCACACATCCTACCTAGCAATTACACAATAAAGCCACCTATTCAACACTCCCCACGTGCTCCCTGACCTGCTAAGCCTTTACATCTTGACTCCTTCTTTAGCCTCTTTCCTTTACAGTCTCAGCCTCAAGTCACAGACAAGGATATCAAGGTCAGAAAGGATAAGCAGGCAGAAGGCTGGTAAATGGATAACCCAGCAGTCCATCTCTGGAGTCTACAACCCTCCATAATTATAGTACAGACCCAAAGAGTCAGTCCACACAGCAAGCTGCAATTCATTTTCTGCAAAACAGAACCCCTTAGAGTAAATGAAAATGTTTAATTTTGAAGCTTTGTTTTGTACTTTGTTTAACCTGCAGATGTCTTAAGAGTTGAAATATTAAGGACAGGGTATTTATGCCTAATTAACTTAAATATTCAAGTATTATTAAAGAATAAACTGAAGTGCTGCTGAGGATCTTTTATCTTTAAAACACACTTAGAAATGCTGATCTCTGCATCTTATAGGTGAACATCAAGCCAGGTGTGGTGGTACTTTTCTGTGAACCAGCTCTGGGAGATCAAGAGTTCAGGACCAGCCCAGTCCAGGGAGACAGCTTGGCAAGTAAAAATACTTACTGTCAACCCTGAGGACCTGATTTTGATCCGCTGGACCCGTGTGGTGGAGAGAACCAACTCCTGAAAGCTGTCCTCAAACCTCTATGTGTGGGTGTGGCATCCCTCCCTCACAAAGAGAGTAACTTGAAGCCCCAGCTCTGAGAGCGACAGCACTAACTGTATATGCATCTGTGTGCTCAGGGCTTCAGTTACTCACATCATTGTCTAGTGCTGTCTATACATCCTGACCCTCATCTTTCAGTTTCCCTGGAAGAACACGTCAATAATTCCCACAGGATGGATAATCACTGAGTCAAAGACCTAATGCTGGAATTTTCCAGTCATAAGACTCATGAGAGAGAAAGGCAAGGCACATGACAGAAGGAAGGGCTGAGAGAGGTGGGCTAGCCTAAGTCACTCCATATCACCTCCACCCAGCACTTCAAGGCTGAGACGGTTCCCTGGGGTCACTCCCTAGTGCGCTCCATCTAAACTCCTTTTTGGCCACCTGAGATTGCCATCACAGGGACTCGGTGCGCCACCTCTGGCTTACCATTCTTACTGTCAGGGTAAAGGAAACTCCAATTCCCCAAACTCCAAAAGGCAGGCCAAATATCTAGAAAGGGGTTCAACCTGGACTGTAGGAGGCTCTCTGATAGTTAGATAAAAGGCAGCATTCCTCAGGAACTTGTGAAACCAGTTTCCATCTGCCAAAAGGAGTCATTTCCTTTACCTCTGGCAGAGAGGACTCCTGAGTGACTCTGTTGACATATACCTGTAGTTGTATATCAAAGCACATGCTAGCCCCCAGGCTCCTTCAGTATCACAAGTACCTGCTGCACATTCCAAAGTCCACGCTAGCATCCTAGCCCTTCTCACCTCCCCAGGCTTCCGTCCTCCCACACGTCCATTTGTTCTCTTTATAAGGGCAAGGTCTCCCCTGTCACTACAATGCTTACTATGCTCTCTTCTCTCACTGGTAGCCCTGGCCATGTCCAGTCTGCAGGCCATGTTCAGTTTACTTCTTTCTCTCTCTGCTCCAAATTCTTCCCAGATGCCTCTGGGTATGTTCTCTCTTTATTCACAACAAAAACCCTCCCCTTAGCCATAGCATGGAGAGGTCATGTTTCTTTCCTGTATCCCCCACTTAACACACAGGCAATGATTTGATTCTCAGACAGCTCTTTGAGAAATCTCCATTTTAACGAAGGGAGAAATGGTTCAGAAAGAGTAAGCAATCTGCCTGACATTGCTCAACTTGCAAACTATGAAGCCTGAAAACTAGGTCTTCTGTGAGCCCCACCCAAACATCACTGACCTTGGTTCTATCTTACACCAGGTGGCAACCTGGAAGGACCTGAAACAAGGCTGTGGGGTATGCAACAGTAGTGAAAAGGTCCTTGACATGAGCTAATGGAACACAGACTTAACTGAAGGAGGTTAACGCAACAAAAAGTTACCAAACACCCAGAACCTTGACAACATCTTCCACTGGCCAGATCATGGGGACATTCCTAGCAAAATGTTAACAGACAGCATTTGTGGAAACTGCAGATCAGCTTTTTTCCTTTCAGGACTCAGGCTTCTGGGGGCTGACTCAACTCTGTGTCCACTGAGTGGAACAATACACATCAGAAAAGAATGAAGATGCTCTGACACACCAGCTGTACAGAAATATACATGCACTACCTTTTGTAGAAAAGGGAAGAAATAGGAAGGGCATTAAAATTAAAAGATAATATAGTAAAAATACACTGGATCTTTTACAGATACATTTAGAAACTTGGAAGCGGAGGTGGAATCAGAAGGACCAAGGTGTTCAAGGCTAGCCTCAACTCTAGAGCAAGTCTTCAGCCAGCCTGGGCTAGAGTATGAGACCCTGTCTCATAAAAAGAAACAAAACTAGTCTAGGGGTAGAGAGCTTGTCTAGCTCATGTAAGGCCTTGGTTGGATTCCCAGCACTGTGTGTGTGTGTGTAGAAGGATCTGCCAGGGTTGGCAATGTAGCTCTTAGCAGACAGCTTACTTAGCCTTGGATGGGGCAGGAGCTCTGCCTCACATTGCCCTCTCTGGTTAAGTGAGTTAAGCAAGTGGCCTGCATGCCCCTCCACACTCACTAGTCTCCACTTGGCTCAGATTTTATCTGTTGCCTATGCACTCTACTTCATCGTGTTTGCTGGAAGTTATATATACACTCTGAACTATTAACTCCTTCCCTCTAAATAAAAAAGACTTATTTTATAAGGACCTAGAAAGGCCAAAGACTCAGTCTAACTCTTAATACTAAATCTATTCTCCAGCTGGGAGTTGTGGCTCATACCTTTAATGTCAGCACTTAGGAGAACCGAGTCCAGCTAGCCTGGGCCACAGAGGAAAGCCATTTCAAAAGGACCCCAAAGCAATCCATTCTCCCTCCTGCGTCATTTCCTCAGTTATGCTTACAGCACTTGTCTCCTTTGACTTTTTCATACCCTACCAGAGTCTGGGGACAAGCACACATACAGGAAGGCCGAGCAAGGGTAAGGGAGGGTACTTACTCTTGCAGAGACCTGTCGGAGTCATCAGCATTTGCTGTGCCCAGATCTGAGTCGTAGGACATAGGTTCCTCATGGTCTGGACTCTTGGGACCATTCTCTTGGAGCAGGTAGCTGTCAGAATTTAGGCTGCAGGATAGCTGGGATGAACTGGCTGTGTCCAGGCTGAGGGAGGAGGCAGTGAGCTTCCTGTTCCTGCGGATCTTATGGCCTGAATGTTGGACTTCAATGTCCTCAGAGCCTGAGGAATGGGAAATGGAATCCAGAGACTCCTTCCGCTGTAGCTCTGCACCAGAGGTAGTGAGAGGGTTGAGTTCAGAAAGGGGGCAAAGCCCGGAGAGAGACAGTGGGGTAAGTGTCCATTCATTTAAGATGGCTGACTTGTAGGAGAGTTCAAAGGACAAGGATGTTAGCCCTTGTAGGAAGCTCAGGAGAAATTCACCCTCTTCAGCATCTCGCAGCAGGGCTGTGGGCTGATAGTACTCGCACAATCGTGCGGGTTCCTGCAGGAGCAATTTCAGATAGCACTCCATCAGACCATCATTGAGGGCCAGCCGCAGCCAGGCCCGGCAGCGGCCTACATCTGTATTGATGAAGACCAGGTGCTCCAACTCTGAGATAATGTGTCTGGAGGGGGACAGAGCAGATGTGTTTTAAGAAACTATCTCAAATCTCAGAGACACAGTTCAAGCCACTGTTTATCAAGAACCAGTGGTAAGTACTACAAACACGAACTTAGGTTTTTTTATACTTAGGTATAAAAAATTCTGGGCAATGTCTGGGAGAATATAAAAAAAGCCCAGCTGTTGAGCTATAGTACCAGATGTCATCTACTAACCCGGGACATATTTACTGAGCTCCCAGCCCCCAATTCCTGGGGAGTACACCCAGAGCCTTGAGCATGCCAGGCAAGCATTCTACTACTGACCTGTTTGCTCAGCCACAGGTAACTGGGGGAACATGAGGATCCTAGGTATATCAAACTCAGTTTCTAAAGCTTCTCTCTGCCCCCACAGTGTACCCACAGTCTTCTGTACTCAGTGGCTAAACTCCAGTTAACTTCAGCACAGTGCATGTTGACTGGCTAACTGACCAGATTCAACTAGAAAACCATTATCTGGGACTGGAGAGATGGCTCAGTGTTTAAGAGCATTTGCTGTGCTTCCAGAGGACCTGAGTTCAATTGCCAGCACATATGTAAAGTGGCTCACAAGTACTCATAACTCCAGCTCCAGGCGATCTGATTACCTCTTATAGACTCCATGGGCACCCACAAGCATGCGGCATATATACAGACACACGCCCATACACATACATCTTTAAAAAATTAAAAAGAAAGACAACCACTGCTACTCAGAAGAGAGCTAAAAGAACAAGGCAGGGAGTTGCAACAGATGTTCAAAGTCAAATCAGTCAGATTGACAAGGCATCTTCAGGTTAAGAGTGGCATTTAATATGCCATGGAGGCAGTGCCAGCTACCAGCTTAGGGCTACCAGTGTAAGGTCAGAGACAGGACCTTGGGATGAATATCAGACACTGTCTAGTGTAGTATAAAGTTTAGAATACAGGAGCTGGAGGCAGGAGCTGGCTCACTGGTTAAAAGCTCTGGCTGCTCTTGCAGAGGACCCAGGTTTGATTCCCAGCACCCATGTGGTAGCTCAGTCATCTGTAGTTCCAGTTCCAGGGACTCAGGAACCCTCTTTCAGCTTGTGTGCCCTACACCAGACACATCATGGGATAGACATGCATGTAGGGAAACATTTATACATACAAAAATTAAAAAAAATATTTTACGTTTACAAGACAGATGCAAATATTCAGAGGAAAGTCAGCAACTTTTCCTGTTAAAAGGACCAGAAACCATTTTGGTCTATTCAGGACACATAACTCGGTGGTAAGTACATGACTCAGCCTAGACAGTGCTGTGAGAAGACACCACAGGCTCTAGAGGAGAGTAGAGTGTCTCAAGGACTGGAGAGAAGCCTTTCCTAGCCTTTTCCAGCCCTCCCTCCCACAATGACCACAGTAGAACTCTGCTTCCTGGCTTGTCTACCCTCTTCCCTGGTGTATCTCACTTGTGGGTGACGGCTTTCAGAAGGGGCCAGAAAACAGGCTGTGGCAGAGGCTTCTGTTGACTGTGCTTCTTCCTTTTCCCTCCAGCCTCGGCACGGATGTGCTTAGCGTGCAGGCCGTGGATGAACACAGCCTCCAGGGCACTGCACATGGTGTTGGCATCTCCATCTTCACTGGTGACCACTGTGTCCAGAGACACATACTGCTTCTGGAGAGCCTTCACAGATCCCACAAGCTTCTTCTTAATGACCTAAGTAGTGTCAAACACAAGGGCAGACTTTAGAGGCAAATCCTACAAGGAGACCCTAGGATATAGTCCATGACCTGTTTTTCAATGTATGTAACTGTACACGCAACTATGTATATAGTCTGAGACTCCCTCTAGCTACTGTGGTGAGTGAGGATCCAGCACACAGAAGAAATGGTTTAGAACATCTTTTTAAAAATTAAATTATACTTAGTTTGGCCAATGTGTATGTATGTGTGC
The DNA here is from genome assembly GCA_028658305.1 of Pachyuromys duprasi. Classification (NCBI taxonomy): domain Eukaryota; kingdom Metazoa; phylum Chordata; class Mammalia; order Rodentia; family Muridae; genus Pachyuromys; species Pachyuromys duprasi. The sequence continues at coordinate 17,369,299 of CM053746.1, read as the reverse complement.
CACATGTAAACCCTGTGTCTGAGGTTAGAAGAGGATATCAAATGCCCTGGACCTGGAGTTATGGATGGTTGTGAACCACTCATCATGTAGGTGCTGGGAATCAAACCCAGTTCCTCTACAAGAGCAACAAGCGCTTTTAACCACTGAGGCATCTCTCTAGCCCCATCCTTTGTTTTTTTAAAACCAAACTTCAATCTTGTATTTAAATACTGGCTCCACATAGCTACAGCTGGGGGCATTCTGCAGAGATAAGCTAAGGAGGGAGAAAAACCAAGAAAGGACTAGGGGTGTGGCTCAGTGCCAGAGAGTATGCTTAGTAGGTACAAGCCATGGGTCAAATACCCAACGCTGTGGAGAAAGCAGTCAAGACCACAGAAGCCTAATTAATTATTTTAGGCAAGAGCCCAGGCCTAGAGCCAAAGGCTTAAAGTTAGTCCCAGCTCTGCTTGCAAACATTTCCCTTAACCTCTCTGAGCCTCACTTCCCTAAAGGTTAAATGGCAATATTTCATGATCTACAACACTGGGACATGGCTTCTTTTTTTCATTTACTATTATTATTATTGTTTTTTTGAGAAAGGCTTTCTGTAGACTTGGCTGTCCTGTCACTTTGTAGACCAGGCTAGCCTTGAATTCAGAGATCTAGCAGAACCACTATGCCTAGCAAAGGCCATTGCTAGAGGGCAGAAATCGATTTTCCATTCCTTCTGGTGTCTGTAACACTTGCCACTGTGTCTGAAACACATAAGCATATATAAGGCATGCAATTTAAAATGTATACTAAGTGTTGGTGAAATTTAGCATAAAATTATAATCATAATGAGTATATCAAAATTGTATTCGTGTTTGGCAAAGAACTAGACAGAATTGCAAAAAAACTGGTTTAAAACAAGTGTTAAGTCATAAATATTTCACTTTTATTCTGACTTAGTTTGAACAGGGATTAATTAACAAGTTATAATTCATATTAAATTCTCCTATTTTGACTATGAACTCTGCAGTTTTTGTTTGTTTGTTTGTTTTTTGTGGTTTTTGGTCCTCCCCAGAAGTAACCACATTCCCGAATTTTGGCAACTTTTACTTGTCATTATAATTTCAAGTTTATCGACACTGAGCACAGTCGCCCACGCCTTTAATCTCAGCACATAGGAGGCAGAAGCAGGTGGATCTCTGTAAGCTTGAGGCTCACTTGTTCTACACAGGGAGTCCCAGGTCATCCAGGGTTACAACGGTGTGCACACCGTTAATCCCAGTTATCGAGGAGGCAGAGGCAGGTTGATCTCTGAGTTTGAGGCTGGCCTGGTGCACACAGTGAATTCCAGGACAGCAGGGCTACGTAGACAGACCGTTTCAAAAGACAAACAGACAAAAAACAGCAGCAAGTGTGCTTAAAGGCTGAGCCATCTCTTTAGCATTATTTTATTTTTTTATTATTACTTTTACTCATAGATATATTCCTAAAAACCCAAAACCCAAGGATTTTATTGTATTTTATTCTGTCTATAGTTCAGACTTCTTTGATCCAAAAATTTATAGTCAATAAAATATAGAAAGTTTTAGAAAAGGAAATAAAGTTTAGTGGTTTTTAGTATACTCAGAGAATTGTGCAATCTTTGCCATTACCTAATTTTAGAGCATTTCAACACCACTAAAAGGAACAGTGCGTATTAGTGGCTGGGGTGAAATGGCTGCAGGATAATTTGACTTTTTGCCTCTACGGATTTCTCTATTCTGGACATTTCAGAGAAATGGAAACATAGAGCATGTGACTTTGAGTTTGGTTTTCGTGACTTGGCATATTTTCACGGTTTATCTATACTATAGCACATATCAACATTGAATTCCTTCTTACTGTCAAGTGTATTCTACTACATGGATAAAGCATGCTTTATTTAGCCATTCATAAGAAATGAATACCTGGCTTATTCCTATTTTCTGACTATGGTGTTGTCAATAGTGTCTGTATTCATACTTTTATGCAGACATGCTTCCAGGTCTAGAATTGATGGACCACTGAGCTTGAAAGGTGACAGGCTTGCAATCTTGACACTTAAAAGCTGAGGACTTTCATGTGAGCTGGAGGCTGAGGCCAGCCTAGACACATAGTAAACTCTGCCTGCAAGTCCAAAGAATTGTTAAATCACACAAAACCTCTGATCCCTATGCCAGGCTGGGGATGTGGCTCAGGGGTAAAGCACTGCCTGTATCTGTGGGATCCTGCATTTCATCTCCAACACCAGAAAGAGAAGAAATTAAAAATCAAAACAAAACAAAACACCCCAAAAGCTCTATTTCAGTTTTCTAGGAGACAGAGCTGTTTGCCAAAGTAACCACTGATAGATATTCTCTACTGACAAAATAAACCAATTCAAGTCAAATTAAAGTATAAAGGCTTGTTTATTGGGGACAGCTCTCCAATGGATTCACCAGTCTCAAGGAACAGGGCCAGGGAGGCCGCCTTGCAAAGGGAGAGAGAAAGTTCTTGCGCAGAGAGAAGGGGGAGCGGGGGACAAAAAATGTCTGGTTTGGATTATATAGTGAAGAGCCTCTGGTGGTGAGGAAGCTGAGCCCCTGGAAAGTTCAGGTAGGGACTGAGGGATGCTGGGGTAACCTGGAAGTCCGCGTTGGCTAACTAGGCACCTCAGCCACTTGTCCAGGGTCTGAATCCCAACAACCACAATTTTATATTCCCAGAGATTAGAAGAGAGGTCCAACTTTTCATGTTTTTGTCAATATTTGGTATTGTCTATCTGATTACAGCCACCATAATGGAGTGAAGCAGCACCTTACATGGCTTTCCCTTACATTTCCCTGGGTTTAATAGTAATAAGCATCATTTTATGTACTTACTTGTTTTCATGTGTGGTGTATGAGCTTATATGTGTCAGTGCATGGGTAGGTGAACATATACATGTGGGCTGAGTGTCTTACTCACTCTACACATGATTCTTTTTTGTTGTTGCTCTTTTTGTTTTGTTTTTCCTTCAAGACAAGCTTTCTCTGTGTAGCCCTCACTGTCCTGGTAACTCAGAGATCCACCAGCCTCTGGCTCCCAAAGTGCTGGGATTAAATGCATGCACCGCCATGTCTAACACATGCACATTACTGTTATAGGCAAGATCCCTTACTGAAGGTGAGCTTATTAATGCATGGGCTATCTGGCCAATGAATTCTGGGAATCTGTCAGTCCCTTACCTTACCCCTAGCTGAGGTTACAGATATATATTGCCACAATTGGTGTTTGCATGGGTTCTGAAGGTCAAAACTTAGGGCTTTATGCCAGTACACATTACTGACAGCCATCTCTCCCAGCCCCCGACCATCTCTTAATTGCTTTTAATACATTCTCTTTATCTGTGGACAATATCTTTTCATCCCTGCCCCAACACTTCATTAATACTGCCCTTTGAAGAAAAGATTTTAATCTTGGAGTTGAATTTTTAAAAATTATTTTAAATATATTGTTACATTATATAAAGGCACAAACAATTTCCAACTCAGTACCTACCAGGTGCTGTGTCAGGGAATGCAGGGATAACTAGACTTATACCTCAGGGGTGGGTCTGTGCAGCCCCTGCTAGGAGAAGGCCAAGGCTCTGCCGCTCTAACAGCTCCAGAGGGCCCAGAATGGAGCATGGAGGACTACAATGGCCCGGCTGGAAGCTGTCAGGGAGACAGGTATAGCTGACCCTCTAGTGGTCAGGAGAGGGAAGGCGGCTGTCTGAGGGCTGCGGCTCTTACTGTAAGTGTGGAGCCAGTGCTGGGAGGGAAGGATTCTCCAAAAGAGCCACCTCAGAATTCCACTGAGGCCCAAAGTCATCTGATATCCTGCCTTTCCAAGGACATAGACAGCAGGCCAGAGAGCCTGAGCAAGTCCAGGTGCCTGAAGTCCAGGGCCAACCACAGGAAGAGTTCATTAAGAGAGATGGTTGCAGGGATTCTGGGAAACAGGCACAAACAAATTTGCTTGAAAATTTCCTTGAGAATAGAACATGTTCAAAGATGTGTATGTGTGTGTGTTGTGTGTATGTGTGTATGTGTGTGTTGTGTGTGTGTATGTGTAGTGTGTATGTGTGTGTATATGTGTGTATGTGTGTGTATGTGTAGTGTGTATGTGTGTGTG
>CM053746.1:17344785-17365077 GCA_028658305.1 Pachyuromys duprasi | reverse complement strand
CCACTATGGAAACAACTGAGAGCAGCTGCTTCAGACAAAACTAAGGTCTTGAGCAAACAGTAAAGTGCTTGCTGTACAAGCATGGGAACCTGAGTTGGGACCCTCCGCACCCACATTAAAAAAACAAACACAAACAAATTTAAAAAAACAAAACACTGGGCACGGTGACATCTGCAGTCTCGGCCCTGGGCAGGAGGAGGCAGGAGAGTCCCAAGGACTTGCTTGCTGCCCAGCTGGTCTAACCAAATCAGCAAGCTCCAAGTCCAGTGAGAGACCCTGTCTCAAAAAGCAGGGGTGCGGGTAGCAAGAAGGCTCGGTGGGTAAATGTGCTGCCAAGCCTGACCTGGTCCAGTCCCCAGAACCCACATGATGGACCTACATAGGTTTTCCTCTGCCACATACATGCTATAGGGCACATGTACAGGCACACAGAGACAGGCAGACAGACAAAGACACACAGACTGATCTAGTAAGGTCAGGATCTTCTGGAAGTCTGATTTTGTTGTGTTTCCACCTGAAGCCTCTCTTTAGAGAGAGCTCATTTATTTCCAAATACGAAAAGTACATGAAAGCTGGGTGTGGGGTTATGTGCTAGCAATCCTAGCACCTTGGAGGTTGAGGCAAGAAAATCGGGAGCTTATCCTTCGCAATGGAGTGAGTTTGAGGCCAATCTAAGCTACTACATGAGACCCTATCTAAAAAGAAAAGGGAAAAAAAAAACATATAAGAGAAAAGCTGATGACCTGGTAGCCCTGTGTAGCCCTTTCCACCTTGATCCTATTTTGCCCACCTACCTGGATGGCAGCCCGAGGGTCTAGGCCATTCTCCACTGAGAGCATTTCCACTCAGGCAGCAGCTCTCAAGGAGACTCACATGACACCTACAGGACAGAAGGAGGAGAGGTGAGCTCCCACCTTACCCTGACAACCACAGTCCCCTCCCAGCAGGCAGCACGTGGTCAGGCTCTGTAACTCAAATTGCAAATAAAGGCCTTTGAGCAACACTGAGGAAAAACTGAGACTGCATTTTAAGGAAGGGAACTGGCCAGAGGCTCAGTCTTTGGAAGGAGCGAAACCCTGTGGGAGGTAAGAGCTTTTCACACCAAAATCTGTGTAGAAAGTCAGGGCCTATGGAACTGTGGATTGAGGCCTCTACTGGGTGGCACAGCTGAATGCGGGGGTTGCAAAAAAAACTTACCAACAGAAAAAGGATTCTGAATGCACAAAAGCCAAAAATGAATTCAAAACCAGTGTCTAATGAATCTGGCTAATTCTGGCAGAGCTCACCTGTGTTGCATCACATGACTTTAACTGCTGCATTGGTTCTGAGCACATAACACGGGTATTTGCATTATGCAGGAAGTCACAATAACACATCACCATACATCAGTGAGCATTGCCTGAGCAACCTCAGCTCGGATTTGAGTCATCTCCTTTCTTTCTTTTTTCAAGACAGGGTTTCTCTGTGCAGCCTTGGCTGTCCTGGACTCACCAGGCTGGCCTCAAATTCAGAGATCCACTTGCCTCTGCCTTCTGAGTGCTGGGCTTAAAGGCATGTACCACCATGCCTGGCACCAATCTCTTCTTAACAGGGTCTCTCGAAGTAGCCCTGGCTGTCCTGGAATTCTATGTGGACCAGGCTGGCCACAGACTCAGAAATCTTCCTGCCTCTGCCTCCTGAGCCCTAAGATTAAAGGTGTGCACCACCATACCCAACTTTCACTTCAGATTTGAGACAACTCTTGCAGTGTTTACTGTACACAATTTTCCGCTTTTGTAGAAACATAATGCTTTAATTATAAAAACAAAGGCTTTTAATATTTCTTCAGCACATAATCATCAAATTAGTATTACCTTGAATTGGATTGATAAACAAGAACAGCCTTATCAGCATGTAAATTTGCTTTGTCTTTAACAAACAGTAAAACTGTATGTATACCAAAGACCTATCTTAAAATAGATTTATTTATGGTTTATGATTACTAAATGTTTGATTTGTCTACCCTATACACCTACCCACTGAGTCATGTGAAAATTCTCAGACAGAAGCGGTTGTGAGTATGAAGGCTACCGAAGGTCTGCTAGGCCATGAAGGAGGGGCTTTCACTGAAGATGCTAAGAACTGATGGGGACCAGGTGCTGGGCCTCACAATTAACACTCGAGCCCTGGGTCTTGTACCAGTAGCCAACTCCTGTCCCAGTCCAGAGTTTTAAGCACACTTGCAGCAGCTTTGGGAGACATTTCTATCTCCACACTTTGTCTTCTGCACTGGGCTGCAAAGCTCTATGTTGGGTGTCACAGATATATGTCTAAATGACCTTCATGGGCTCTAGCATCACAATTTGCTACTAACCAGGCAGGACCATGGGAGCATGAGATTTTATTTCTCAGGTGCAAAGTCTAAAAATGATGTGTTGGGGTTTTAAATGCTATCTGTAATTCCAAAAGATGTAGCTACACGTCGTCTATGAGAAATAGTGTCACTGCCCACAATGTATGTATGTATCCACAGTTGAAGATTCCAAGGGCAGGTGCCTTCTTCCCTTGGTCCAAGCCTGAGAACTCATTCAGACCCAAATAAGTCTCTACGGAAAGAGACTACAGAATGAATGTTCAGGTTGCCTCACTCAATTATGGACCAAAGAAGTTGCACAACCAAGGGCTGCTACTCAGATTGTCTTGTTTATACTTCTGTGGAAAAACCAGATGGATGAATGCCATGTCATTATTTCTACCTGATAGAGGAAGGAGGAAAAGGAAGCTGAAACAGGTCTAAGAACAAATTTACTTGACAGTGGCTTGGCTCTACCATTCAAAGCAATGCCAGCCTCAGCTCAGAGGAAACCCCAAACTCCTTAAGTAAATGCCATCCACAGAGCTAGACCTTGAGGGGGCTAGGAAGAGTGTACTTCAGCTGCAGTCCCAAGGAACATTAAGGCCAGTCTGGTAGGCAAGGTTTACAGATGTGGAGTGTGAGGCCCGGACAGGATAAAAACAGGGTGGTCCTCAATGATGGGGCCAAGCCAATCTCTGGCTTCTTAGATGTTGGTAATACAAGGGGCACAGGAGCCAGGACCCAAGTTGGACCTCTTAAGACAAGCCTTGTACAGGGAGGCAGGTATGTGGAGAAGCATGGCCCTCACAGAGACAGGCTGCCAGCAAGAGCCCTCAGCTCTGACTACAAACTCTGGCTTCACCCTTCTACATTGCTCCACTTACCCAGAGATTTTCAAAGTGTCAGAAGGCCAGCTCAATGATCTGGTTCTCAGGGTGGTAGAAATGGAGGTGTATGCTTTAGTCAAGCAGCCGCCCTTCTCAATGTGCCTGTCCTTCCGTCAGTACCCTGTGCAGCCTTGCAGGCAAGATGCTCAGGCTCCAAGACTCTGGCTTCTAACCCCCATACTTCCAGGGCCCAGCCGTCTCAGCCTCAGCACTGCTGTTCTTGACTCCTCAAACTCCAGTTGCTCTTCTCTCAGCCAGTGTGAACAGGACTCTAGGGCTTTGACCTCAACAATATAAATAATAGCCTGTGTCAATTAAAGTTCCTGGAACTAATTAGCTGAAAGTAATAGAGTATCACAATAGGGGTCACTATTAATAAGAACTATGGCACAGTAATAGCTTAAAAAAAAAAACCAAACAAACAAACAGAAAAAATAAAAGCAAACCCAAGCCTTGAAGTCTCAGCATCTGGGAACAGAGGCAGAAGGATCAGAACCCAAACCATGCTAAAACAAAACCCAAATCCCAACAGGTTGGGCTCATTCTTATAATCTCAGCTCTCAGGGGAGTACGCTGAGGCAGGAGGACTGCTGAGTTCAGGCCTACTCTCAGCCATATCAGGAGTTCCAAGCCAGCCTAGCTATAGACACCTCCACCTCAAAAAGCCTAACTCGGACTGGAGTGATGGCTCAGCAATTAAGGGAACTTACTGCTCTTGCAGAAGTCTAGGATCTGGTTGTTAGGTGACTCACAATAGCTTGTAACTCCAGTTTTGGGGGATCTGATGCCCTCTTCTGTCACTACATATGGTGTACACAGACACACACAAATTAATTACTTAAAACAAACTACGCCAAACAAAAATAAACTGAAGTTAAGAAAGTCAGAATATACAGGTTTCAAGCAGAGAGAATTAGCTGTTGGCCAAAACTGTCAGAAAAGCCACAAAATGACTGACACTAGCTCATGAAGACCAGACATCTATTTCACAAATTAAAAATAGGTAAAAAAAAAAAAAAGAAAAGAAAAGAAAATCAGGTATAGGCTGTCATTCAGAACACCTTTACATTTTTTTTTTTTTTTTTGAGTCAGGGCCTCTCCATGTAGTCGTAGCTGTCCGTCTGTCTTATAGACCAGACTGGTTTAAATGCAAAGAGATCCTCCTGCTTCTGCCTCCCCAGTGCTAGAATTAAAGACATGTACCACCATACCCAGCACTTTCACCCTTCATTGAAGGAAGCTAAAACATTAGTTAGTTGTGTCTAAACTACAGTGCTTCAGGGAAACAGGAATGTACTTGCTCATTGAAGTTGTTCTGACTGCTGGGTCACTGATCCATTGCCCACCTGGTGGCTCAGACCTCAGATCTACCAGCATGTCAGACTGGTGTTCACCTCCTGTCCTCAGCTACTTTCCAATGTCACCAAGAATGAGACTGAAGAGAGCATGGCTTTCAGGACAGCCATGCAGCAGGAGTAAGAAGACTTGGGCAACGATATTGAGGGTGTCCAACCCTGCTGGGGGGAGTTTAGCAGGGGAGGCAGCTCTGGCCACTTAGAAAGCCCCAGAGCTCCACGTCTCCCAAAGGCACTGACTCAGCTTCTATGGCTTTCCTCCAGCTTTGTTTAATCTTCGAACTGTCCTGGGAGAAACAGTCGTCTCTACTCTGATCACTACACAGGCTCCGTAGAAGCAGGTAAGAAATCTCAAGCTAGAGTTAGATGGAAGGGGAGGAGGTCCTCCCCTATCAGTGGACTTGGAAAGGGGCAGGGAGGAGATGAGGGAGAGATGGGGGGATAGGGAGGGAATGCAGGAGGGGGCAACGGCTGGGATACAAAGTACATAACCTGTGATTAATATAAAAATGTTAAAAAAAAAAAAAGAAAGAGAAATCTCAGGTCTCCTCAGTCCTTTTTTGAAGCTCAAATTGTCAAAAGAACTCAGAAGCTCCCTTGTATCAAGTAAAAACTGAAAAAGCAAGACAGTGTCTTACCAGGACAGATTTATGGCCCCAACCAGCCAAGCCCAGGTCTTCTCTAACACACCCAAGTTTTATAGAACTGTCCTTTCTGAAATATTCATTGCGAGAAGGATTTGCCTCAGTTCTAGCTAGTACAGTCATCTTACTTCATCTGCACTTTGAGGAAGAAAGGAGAAAAATGGCTTAGTTGAGGCATGGCTCTCTCTCAAAACACTCTATTCATCAGTAAATGGCAAGGGCTTCTCTTCAGAGATACCTCAGCCACTCTAGTAACCCTCTCTCCACTGCCTGCATCGTATACCTAGCCATTCTGAAGAGCCCTGTTGCCCTTGTGCCATCCAGCTGCCAAACCAACTGATGAGTCATATTGTTTCAGCTGGAGAAGAACGACAAAGTTATCTTCTGATTCAGAAAGGCAGCTGACCTCTCACACGTGAATGCTGAGTGAGTAAACAGCATGCCCTTCCTTCTGAAGGGAGCAGAATTTCTAAACATGTGTCCTGAAACAGTAGGACGGGTAAGGAGAACAAGATTCTGAAGCAAGAGCTTCAATTTAAATACTGCTGGAGGGTGAGAATCCAGACCAAACACTGGTTTGGGAGGGAGCATCTGTCCCCGCTGGACACATTTTCCCTCCAACTTGCCTTACATACAATACCACCCATCTCTCCCATATTCTTGTTCCACATAGTACAGGACGCTTCCCTCTTCCCATCCTTTTCTTTCTTTCTTTCTTTCTTTCTTTCTTTCTTTCTTTCTTTCTTTCTTTCTTTCTTTCTTTTTTTAATTTTTAAGACAGAACCTTGCTGTGTAGCTCAAGCTGGCCTCAACTTACAGCTTTCTTCCTGTTCTCCTCCCTCAATGCAGAGATTACAAAGTCTGGCCAATCATGTCTGGCTATTATATTTTTCCCTCAGACAGAGCTTTGCACCCAGCAAGTGCTCTACTGCTGAGCTGTATCCCCAGCCCTTAATTTTTTATTTTTAAGACAAGGTCTTGCTATGTAGCATAAGCTGACCCTGAACTCATATGTAGCCTAGGAAGCTCTTAAACTCCTTGGGAAAGCATTGAACTCTCCATTCTCAGCCTCCTGAGTACATAGGGTTACAGGTGGGTAACACTGTGCCTGGTTTTGCTATAGGATTCCAATAATGTGTATACTTTGAACATATGAAAACCAGAACTTTAAAGAACTCATTAATTGCTGTTTCTAGGACCTATGACTATGGTCACAGTGGCACTCAAAAATTAAAAAGAAAATAAATAAATAAACAATGACAAGACCAACTCTTGAATGACTTAATAGACAGAGGTAAGGTATATAGAATGGGTACATGTATTTGGCAGACTCTGGGAAGTTGAGGCAAAATGCTTCACATGAAATTTCTGCCAGTACACTAAGCTGTCAAAAAGCCGAAAGCCATTCTGAAGGTTGCATCATCATGAGAGTATATTAAAGACAAAATTGCATTCAGCTTTCAAAGAAAGAGACCACGGTGGCAATGATAATCTCTCAGGGACCTTTACAATTGCTGATAGGGCTAGAAGTGTAGCTCAGTGGTAGAATACTTGCCTAACACGAACAAGGTCCTGAATTCAATCTCCAGCTTTGGGGGCGTGGGGATGGGGCTGGCATCAAAGACCCTCCTGAAGCAAGCACGTCAGAACTTGGAGGAATGTGTACCAAAAAGTCCCCAGAAGACTATAAATGCTGAGCTCTGACCATAAAGACACGCAACTGCCTCAAGTGCTGACAGGTAATTCTCCTTTACATGTTCCTACAAACCCCAGTGGCGGCTAAGACTCCGTGATTCAGGATCCACAAAAAGAGAAGTGACTTTACAGCCTCTGTACGCACTTAGCCCTCCAGCCTCCTCTTCATGACTTATACTTCTGTGAGCATTAAGACCCTGGATTCAATAATGAAAAAGATCTGCATGCAGCTATGCAGAAAGGAACAGGGAGAGAATTCTTCCACACAGGTGCTAGGACACATGGGCAGGACTCTGTGAGCCCAAGCAACTCCACAATGCTCCCTGAGGCTCTCCACTGCCCGGAACAGCAGCTGAAAGGAAGGGCTGGTTTCCACTGCCTCAGGACGAATGAGGTGGATCAGAGGCCATCTCTCACCTTCCAGGTATTTGAGTGACACCTACCATTACAGCAGCAGGCACAAATGGTTTAATATGAATGCCAGAAGAGCCGACTGTGGAGATCAGACACCAGGGAAAACCTCTCCCCCAAGAATGTAGGGAGTAAAGCTCTACACTCATTTACAATCTGAGCTCCCCCCCACCCCCCCAGACACCAATTCAGCTATTCCGTCTGCTGGGCCCTGAGCAAGGAACAGGTGTGGCTGTTGAGGAATAGCAGGAAGCTATGCCCTACGTTCTCAAAGTGAAAGAGAGCTGGATCAAGGAAGGAATTGAAAAAGTTGAGTAGATCTGGTTAATAGTAACTATGGGAAGCCAGACATGGTGACTTATGCCTACGATCCCGGCACTTGAAAGGTGGAGGCAGGGAGGATTGGGAGTCCAAGGCTAGCTCTGGCTATTAAAGAGAACTTGTCTCAGAACAAACAGTAACAGAAACAAACAAACAAAAAAATCCCACCCCGCTCCCCTATCCAAAGGAACAAAAACCAAACTAAACCCAGGAGTGGTAGCCCATGTCTTCAATCTCAGCAGTTGGAAGGCGGAGACAGGTGGATCTCTGTGAGTTTGAGGCCAGCCTGATCTACACAGTAAGTTCTAAGGCTAAATAGAGACACCCTGTCTCAAAAAAATTACCACCACCACCACCAGCCACCAAAATAACAGCAATGAATAGGGGGTTAAATATGATCAAAACACATTACATGCATGTATAAAATTCTCAAGAGTTAATAAATATATATTAAGTTTAAAATAACAAAAGGACTGAGGGAAGGTGGTAGGAACTGAGGCGGCAGAGTTGAGGACAGTTTAGAAAAGACACAGGTAGCGTCCTCAGGATATTGCCAGAGAGAAAATACCTCTATGATCAGCTAGGAAATTAGGGTGAGAGATAAAGCCGAGATGACAGTTACCAGGAAGAAACGGGCAAGTTCAACAGGAGACCATTTTAGTAGTGGGTCAAGCGGGAGAGATACAGACCTAGGGTGTTTGGGATGAGTGAGCAGACCTCGCAGGGCTCAGAGACTGCGATAAGAACTCTGAGCCAGAATGGTGGGGTCGAGGGAACGTTCAGAAGGAGGGATGAGCGTGATGTTAAGGTAAGAGGCGGAGAGGGATGTGGCTCGGATCGGGTTGCAACTGGGCTAAAGGGGGGTCACGAGTGAGGCTACACTTACGCAAGACGGGTGGCTGGGGGACCCGGCTCAGGGCTGAGGTTGGCTGCCGTGGAGACGGAGGGAAGAGATCCACCCGGTGGCCGCCGGCCGGCTGCGGTGGAAGCAGGCCCGGGGTGCGAAGGGCCAAGGTCCCCACCCCAGGGCTCAAGGCACCCAAGAGTCGCGAGTGGCCGCGAGGCTGCAGGCCCACAGGCGGTTCGAGTCGCCGCCCCGCGCCTCCCTCCACGTCCAGACCCCAGACTCACCAAACGGAGTAGGAGCAGGTGACGGCGCTCCAGGAGAAGCGACCCCTCAGCTCAGAGCAGAAGCTGCGGCTCCGGAGGCACTGACAACAGGAAGCGGAGGGCGGCGTCTGACGCCAACACGTTGGCTCGGCGCTCCGGCCACGCCCCGGCCCGAGGAACCAATCACGGGGCCTGAAGGAGCCGAGGGGGCGGGCCCGGCAGTTCTTTCCAGCCCCGGGTTGCCGGGATTCTTGGCTCAGGTGAGCGACCTTGCGGCTCGCGGCGCTCGGTTCCGGCTAGTGGGGAGGCTGGGCCCCCGGAGCGTCAGGACCGCCAGCCTCCCGCAGGTCTGCGTCAGATCTGACCCTCCACCCCCTGTGTGCGACTTTGGGGCTGTCGTTTCCCCTCCTGAAGCCGAAGATGTGTACCTGCGGCACCATTAACTCGGGTGCCTCCCCAAAGGCATTAATTAGTCCTGGAAGGAGCAGATCCTGGGCCCAAGTTGGACGCTCAGGCCTGGTTTTTCGGAGCCAGGGAACGGTTGTTTTGACGCGCCTTACACCATGTGATCGCCCTGAGGCCTCTCTTGGATGTGTTCGTTTACTTTGCTTGCGGTCAGCCCTTTGGGGCATGAAGCCGGGAGGACGTGCATTTTGTCTTGTTCCACTACAGAAAGTGACACCTGATTTTCCGAATAGACTCTGAAGAAACCCACAATTGTAGCTGCTGGCTAATAAAGGGCGGGGCAGGTTGTGTGAGTTTTGTACCCTTTGCCTAAAAGGTTCGGAACCTGGGGCCTAAGTGTGGGCCAGAGAGGTGGGGACTGTGAAAGAGAAGGTTCATTAGTGTGATGGTGTCACATCCTCTGGAACTGGAGTTACAGACAGGTGTGGCTGCCATGTGGGTGCTGGGAATTGAACCCTGGTCCTTTGGAAGAGCAGCCCATGCTCTTAACCACTGAGTCATCTCTCCAGCCACGAAAGAGAGAAGCCTTAAGAGTGCATAGTAAATATTCTGCTTTAGTGACTATGAGTTCTTGTGAGCTTTGTTCATATTGACTTTAGAGGGCCTTGTTTTCTTGGTGTCCTCCAACCCCTCTGGCTCTTGAACTTTTTCTGTCTCTTCCTTGGGGTTCCCTGAGCTCTGAGAGGAGGGATTTGATGAAGCCTTCCCATTCAGGGCTGAGCACTCCAAGGTCTCACTCTCTGCGTTATGTCTGGCAGTGGGTCTCTGTATTTGTTCTTAGCTGCCTCAGGAGGAAGCTTCTCTAATGACTGCTGAACTATGAATATAGCAGAGTATCATTTGTGTCATTTTTATCACTAGGTCGTGTTTTTTTTTTTGTTTTTTTTTTTTTTAGACCAGTATTATTTGGTTTTACCCTAGGTCCCTGAGCTATCTAGTCTTTGGTTCTTGGTCACCCCAAACATGTCGGGTACAGGTCCCAGCTCATGAAGTAGGCCAAATTCAAATCAGTTACTAGTTGGTGCCATATTGCCATAGCCTATCTTGCAGTAGTACATCATTGGAGAGCAAAGGGTTTGTGGCTGGCTTGGTGTTTGCATTTCACATTAGGTAGTGTGCAAAGTGCCTTCTTGTACCAAAGACACTAGAACATAGGGATGAAAGCTCTGTCTAGGCCTACTTAACATCTCCAGGATCAATGAGTTGTATAGATGCTGTCTTCAGCCATGGGACCTTGCTGTCACTGTGTGGAGAGCAACCTATAGTCTTGGCAACAGGATGGGTTGTTAGGGGATTCCCATGAGGACCAGTTGGCCAACAATTCAATTAGATGTAACCCAATCCCTGTGCTTGAAGCTTCGTTTGGTGACAAGAGATGGCCAGTTGGGACTCTGTCTCCTGAATTATTTAGATTTCAGAGTTTTCATTTAGATTGCCTTCATATATGAATATCTTAGGAAGTTTCTCCTGTGTTAGGTTTCCGTACTAGCCCCCAGATGCTTCTTGCTTTTAGCTGTTTCTCCTCATGTATTCTCTCCCAAAAGCTCCTCATATGGCTCCCCCTTCAAGCCCTCCCATCCACCATAATCCTTTTCATAGTGAGAGCAGTCTGTTCCCTCTAGTCCTTTACTCTAGACCTACCCTCTGTGCTTCTACAAATTGTAGCTTGGTTATCATAGACTTAACCACTGATGTCCACATATAACTGAATACAAAACACATTTGACTTTCTGGGTCTGGGTTACCTCTCTCAGGAAAAAATTCTTTTTCTAGTTCCATCCATTGGCCTGTAAATTTCATGATGTCATTTTTTAATGGCTGAGTAATACTCCATTGTTTAACGTACCACATTTTTTTTTTTTATCCATTCTTCTGTTGAGGAACATCTAGGTGTTTTCCAGCTTCTGGCTTTTATGAATAGAGCAGCAATGAACATGATTGAGCAAACGTTTTTGTGGTAAGATAAAGTGTCCTTTGGGTATATGCCCAAGAGTTGTATAGCTGGATCTTGAGGTAGACAAACTCCCATATTCCTGAGTAACTGGAACCATGGGTCACAGGCCATGGGTCTGCACCAGGTCCAGGTTTATATTAAGGCTTCTAGTTTATGTTTTTATGGGGTTTACGAGTGGGTCTGTGATTCTTGTGGTTTCTCTTGGGCTCTTTTCCTTCTGTTCATTTGTCCTGTCCAACTTTGATGTGATAGGTTTTATCTTAATTATATTTTGTTATGTTTAAAAAATGGATGAATGAATGAAAAGCTAGCTACTAGGATAAAGGTTAAGAGCTGAACTGTCAGAACTGCTAGGGGAGGGAAAATCAGTTTTCTCCAATGGAGTGGCATTATGTATATCAACTGCTGCAGGGCAGGCCTAGGTTCAGGAGTAGTTGACCAGCATGGAATGGACCTCAGGGTTTTTTTTTTTGCATGTGTGTGCTTTTATTTGGTTACAGTTTTTTTTTTTTTTTTGGCAGTTGATTTTTGTTTGTTTGTTTGTTTTTGATATTGTTGTACTGGGTTTTTGTTTTTTGTTTTTTTTTTTTAAGAAGAAGAATTTAAAGTTGGAAGGGGGAGATCTGGAATGACCTGGGGGAGGGGAAGAATATGATTAAAATATATTTAAATTATGTTTTGTTTTAAATACTGAAGAAAAACCATAATTTAAAAAGAGTGTACAGAGTAGCTGGGTGATGGTTCCCCTCCCTATTTACTTATTTTGTATGTGTGTGCAGATGACTATAGAGCTTTCTCTCTCTTCCCACCTTTGTGTGGGGATGGAACTTAGGCAGGCCCAGCAGATGCTTTTCCCCTCAGCTGTCCCTGGCTCTACTGTCTCAGGCTCTACTGGCCTGAGCTCTGATCCAGCTTGCCCTGGGCTTAGCCTCTAACAGCCAAGGGCACAGTGTCCGCTTGCAAAGAGCCTTCATTCCATTTGGGGGTTAGCAGGTCAATAGTTCTCTCAGCAGGACTGCATCGTCCCCCACAGCTGCAGAATGAGTGCATCTGGGTGTGTAGTGGCACAGTGGATGGCTCAGAAGGAAAACTAAAAATTAAAGACACAAACTATTGGTTTTATTTTAAATAATTTATTTTTGTTCCATGTGCATTGGTGGTTTTGCTTACATATGTCTGTGCAAGGGTGCCAGGAGCCCTGGAACTAGAATTGCAGACAGGTGTGAGCTACCACGTGGGTGCTGGGAATTGAACCCTGGTTTCTGAAAGAGCAGCCAGTGCTCTTAACTGCTGAGCCATCTCTCCAGCCCCACAAACTATTGTTTTGGCATTGAACACTTCTTTTGATTGAACCTAGGGCCTTGGCCATTCTAAGCACTCTACCACTGAGCTGTATTCTCAACACTTATAATTAAAAAAAAAAAAAGTTTCCAAGGGGCTAGAGACAGCTTAATGGTTAAGAGCACTTGTTCCAGAAGACTCTGGGTTCAGTTCCTAGTACATTCATTATTTCTCTCTGTGTGTATATGTGTGTGAATGCATTTACACTTGGAGGTCAGAGGACAGTCTGAGGGAGGTTAAGAGTGTGTACTGTTCTTGCAGAGGACCAGCCATGTTGGGCGGTTCACAACTGCCTGTGACTCCAGGAAGGCATGGTGGTGTTCACCTTTAATCCTAGCACTCCAGAGGCAGAGGCAGGTGGCGCTCTTTGAGTCTGAAGCCAACCTGGTCTACATAGCAAGCTCCAGGCCAGACAGGACTACATAGAGAGAGTAAAACAGAAAATATGGGAGGGCTCTCTTCATGAGGACAACTGCCATTCTCAGGGTTTTGTCTGTCCTTCCAGAAGGACTCTATAGAAGCATTAGCTGTTAGACATGAAATAGTGAGCCTGGCCTGGTGACATTCACCAGTAATCCTAGCCAGAAGTTCAAGGCCAACCTGGTTTACACAGTGTGTTCCATAGCAAGATGCTTAAAACAAGCAAACAACAACAAAAAACCAGATGGAAGTGTGATGACGAAATAGTCTACCATGTTCTTCAAGATGTTAACTGTTAGCCACATATGGGTGCTGAACACTTTAAACATGGCTTGTGTGATGTAGAAGCTGACTTTTAAATTTTTATTTCATTTGTACTCAACTTAAATTTCTATTTAACTAGCTGGGTGTGGTGGCATACACCTGTAATCCCAGCAGGATCTCTGTGAGTTCCAGACCACCCTGGTCTACAAGTCCAGACTTGTAGTCAGAGAAAACCTATCTTAAAAAACACAAAAGAAAACGAATCTATTTAATTTACATAGTAGTGTGTGACTTCTGTTCTCTCCATAAAATACATGATGCCTGGTCTCATCTGAAACCCATTGTACCGGTCTGGCCTCACTTCCCAGCCCCTACATTACTTAGGCAGATCTTTCTAGTCTCCCCTGCATTAAAAACAAAACAAAACGAAAAACTGAATACTCAACAAAGATTGGGAAAAACATTCCTAAAACACGAGATGAGACTGCAGTCCTGTCTTCAGCTGTTAGAATTCTTCGCCCTGGGAAAACCTGACCTAACTCAAACAAAGGGAGCTGACCAAGCCAGCCGCTACAGTTTGGACTGGAATGACTTGTGAAGGCTCACAGTGTGGCTTGGTCCTTAGCCTGGTGCTGTTGGGAGGTGGTAGAAATGTTAAGAAGTAGGGCTTAGAGGGAGGTCTTTCAGTCATTAGGTATTTAGCCTCAGAGGGGACCATGCAACCATACCCGTTCTTCTTTCTCTCTTTTATACCCAGCTGTGAGGGGGCCTCCTCCACCGTGGGCTCTCACCGTGTTGTACTGTCCCACTGCAGGGCCAAAAGCAACAGGGCTGGTCAACAATGGCTGAAACATCCAAAATCACATGCCAACAGAAACCTTTCCTCTTAAAAAACAAACAACAATGAAAAAATAAAACACTACAAAAGGCTCTCGGAGGCCAAGGGCTGTCGATTTTTATAACAAGATCTAAAACCATCCATATATATTATTAATCAAGACACCTTATGATGCACTGATCGTCCCTCCGTCAGCCTAAACCTGAAATAGCTCCACACAGAATAACCCTCTGTAGGGACTGGGGAGTAACTTCCATGAGTCACTGCCCTAGGGTGTGCTCTCTACCCACGTGGCCTGGGCCTGGTAGCAGTGGCCCTCTTCACGGCTCATCACAATCCTCCTTCAGTGGTACCCCTCAGAAGACGGCAGTTGTAGCAGGATACCTGGCACAGGCTTTGCTTTTGCCTGATGGATGCCCGAAGGAGCCTTGAAAGGAGCTGTGGGTGTTGCTGGGCAAGCTCGCTATCTGCACCCTGTCTCACTATGTAGCCCAAGCTATTCTTGAACCATGTAGCCCAGGCTGGCCTTGAACTCCTGATCCTCTGCATTGGCCTCCTGAATGCAAGGATTGAGAATCCAATTTCAAATGGAGGTGGAAATGTCATTCATCTGTTTTGTTCTTCAGCCCTTTCTTCTGGAATTCTCCATGGAAGGCAATAGTTTCAGGATTTGGTGTCGGACACACTTCCGGACACAGATCTCAGCTTTGAAGGGCACAGTCTTTTTACAGTTGATCACGGAAGTATTGAATGAAATGTAATGGCCTTCAGTAAAGTGGTCTATAGTTCATGAGTCACATATGGGGACTGAAGGAACAGAATGAAATATACTCAGGAATAGTCCCAAGTCATTCATGAGGCAGGGCTTGCTCCTAAGCCCTTGGGAGTGGAAGGAGGAATTGAAGAGAAAGGAGATAAGGTTCTTGCTCCGTCAGAGTTTCTGACCCCAGTGAGAACTGAGTCCGGAAGACACTTCCTGTCACTGGTGAACACAAGAGGAATGAGCTTAGGTTGTGCAGTCTCCAAACCAGGGTTCCTCACACACAGAGAGTTCCAGGCCCCAGCACTTCCCAGCATCCAGTACCATTGGATTGTCCCCTGGCATTGGGCTTCCCCAGTGGCTCACTTTGGCCTATGGCACGAAGAACAGAGAGAACCTGTGCTTGTAGAGGGTTCCTGAGCTGGTCTCTGCACTCACAGAAAAGCTTCTCTTGGGTAGCAGCTGCCTCTCCAGCCTGGGTGGCAGAGTCAAGCATGGAACTGGGCTGCAGGGAGTTGGAAACCAGCCAGCATTATGTGTTCATCACTGACATTGTCCGCTGAAGACTGGCACAGATTCCTGTTCCCTCATTCTAACCCCTACATTTTGGGATGGTTTGTTCCACTATGTTGTTGTGGCAATAGCTAGCCCATTTCTTTTATTAGGTTATAAATTCAGGCTGAAAGAAAGAACCAACACCTTGCTGGGGGATGGTTTTGTGCACTGTGTATTCAGACGCTGATTTCTGTGCCCAGAGATCTGGTTGCAGTCTGGATGAGGGCGTGGTCATTACTGTGAAGAATCCCCTGTCTCAATGTTGTATATATATAAAAAAAATTGTTCTACATCATCTCTGATTGGTAAATAAAGAGATGAACAGCCAATAGCTGGGCAGGAGAGTTGAGGCAGGATTTGCAATCCCAGGTGGAGGATTGGGGAGGAGGGGAAGAGAGGGATGAGAGGGGACCCAGGAGGAGATCACCATGGGGACAAGGATGGAGCAGGAGCAACCATGGTGAGACTAGATGGCAAGTAGCATGGAGCACATGACTGGGAGATAGCCAGACTAACCTCGACAGGTTAGGATAGATCAATATCTGCCCAGTTATGGTGCCTTAAAGCTTATTAATAGCCGTAATGGGTCTCTGTGCCATCATTTGGGAGCTAGAACAGGTGTAGAAGAAACATAACTTTTATTTTTACAACACACAGTGGATTAAGCAAGAGTTCTCATGTAATAATCTGGTTAAGAAGCCCAGGGCAGGCCACCCAGATGCCTCAGTGGATCAAGGTGCTTGCCGCAAGCCTGAGTTGATATCTAGATTCCATGTAAAGGTTGAAGGATAGAACCAGCACCACAAAGCTGTGCTCTGTGTTCTGTATGCGCACTGTCTCCCTCTGTCACATTTTTACCACACAATAATAAAAAGGAGTCCAGGATATAGCTCACTTGGCAGAGTCCAGCTCACGAACCCGTGAGATCCACCCCAGTACCGAGGCATGATGGCAGAGTCCTGTAATCCTGGAACTCAGGAGGTTAAAGCAGTCATAACATCAAAGTCTTTCTTAGATACGTGGTATTACAGCAGCAGCCTGGGCTACATGAGACACTGTCTCCAAAAGAATAAAATAAAATAAAATTTATTTTAGAGCAAAAGCCCATCATTTACAGGGGTGAGGCGGGAGGATCATGCCAGCCTGGGCTTCAGTGTTGAGACCCTATCTCAACCCCTTACCCCAACAACAAAAAGGCCAAAGCATGTTCGGTAGGCCACGTATGAGGCTCCCAGCTTTGTCTTTTCAGAGTTAAATTCTCTCTCTCTCTCTTTCTTTCTCTCTCTCTCTCTCTCTCTCACACACACACACACACACACACACACATTAAATTTGTGTTTCATTCTTGTACAGGATCATGCTAATGTCTGTCATTCCAATTTTACTATATGTGCTGCTAAAGTAAGTTCTTAAAATGAGACTTAATTGTGTGTGTAGGCTTAGACTTTTCACCAAACCTACTATATTCAAGGTTCTTAAACACCTTAACCTCCCTTCCAACACCTCCCCCACCTTAGATAGGAGATGAGTAGGGAAAAGGCCTGTAGACCTCTTTTATCTACCTCCTGCTGACTAGGATCTATGGGTCCTTAGGGGATTACCAAACTCAGTCATCAGGTTACCAGAAGTCCAGTCCAAAGACCAACACCAAGCAGCACCACGATTCAGAAGATCAGGACAAGTCAGCAAAAGCCACAAGGCTCAGTTGGATTGCTCCAAGAAGCTCTCTGGAACGTTTCTCTCTTCAAAATCAAGTGTCGAAGCACGAAGATCAGTGCAGCTATGTCTATCCAAAAAGCCATGCCTCGCTGTAAATGCGCCACTATATATCTCCTCTCCTCAGAGTCCACCCACAGATGTTCTCAGCTGGCCAAAGTAGTGTCCCTCACAGGAGAGCGCTCACAGCAAAGTATCGCACCCTCTCACAAGCCAGACTCCAGCAAAACATCACGTGCCCAGCTCGGAGCAAAACATCACATGACAAAACTGAGTCTTCAAAGAGACCAGAAACTCCCACCTCACTGCTACATCTTTCTCGGAATGCTGTCAGCTGAGGTTTTCAGAGCATCCACAGGACTCAACCTCGATTTCTTTCAGCTGCAGAAGCCCACAATCTCCACAGTGTGGCGCCAAACCCTCATTCAATGTCCTATCTACAGAAAGCCTCCATTTCATTCTTTTCCACTTCTGCTGTAGGCTCTGCCTCTGTCCAGGCCCCCAGGGGATTGGGGACCAGGGATGGAATGCAGGGCCTCATGTATGTTAGGATGGTAGGTAAGAACTCCTCCTCCTTCATTGTCCCTTCCTATTTTGAGTGGGTGTGTTCTCTCTGTTATCCTCCGCGTCTCAAGATGATAGATCTTCATCCCCAGTAAGATTTTAGCAGCCAGAACTTGTGGGGCACGGTTGGAGGCCCTGAGCTAAAAGGTGTCTATCCATCTGTGTTGGGGTAATCTTTTTTACACTGTGTGAAGGGTGTCTGTGTATATTCAATTGTTGATTGCTAAACCGGCAGAGAGCTGAGCACTGTTTAGACTTTGGCATTGTTATTCTTATGGTTCAGCACCTGCATCGTATTTTATAAACATTCTTCCTTCCTCACTCACTGATTGGCTTAATAAAGAGCTGATGGCCAATAGCTAGGCCGGACATCTGGGCTGAGAAAGGGTCTCTGTGAGAGGGATGCAGGAAGATTCGCCAACATGGCACGGAACTGAGTGAGAGAGAAGCAACAGACCATGTGGCAAGACATGGGCCAGGATTTGTCAGGTTGGCATAGCTGAGAATCTGCCCGGCTATAGTGCCTAAGTTTTTATAAATAACAATAAATCCCCACTCTTTATTCATCCACTAGTGGGTCCAAGAAAGTCCCGATATACATTTGGGCAGTGTTTCTGTGCTGGAAAGCCCAAAGGTAAGAACTCAGCCTCCCTCTCAGACGTAACTAGATGCCAGTCTTCCCTGCCCCGCCCCAACTCTTCTCCCTGGTGACCTTCAGCCTGAAAGAAGCCGGAGAACTTTTGCAACCTGCCTACCTTGTGGTAGCTTGGTAGTCTGAGTGTACAAGTGTTAGTATTCTGAAACAACCTTGCTTCTGGTTACCTAGCAACAATGACATCATCTTGTATCGCCCAGCCAGGTGGCCACACCTGTGGGCATGGTTAATAGTTACCTGACCTATAAAAGGACCACCAGACACGTGTTCACTCTCTTATTCCTCGCTCTCTTACTCCTCTACCCTCTTATTCCTCTCACCCTCTTACCCTCTCTATGGGGCGCCCTACCCCTCCCCCCCTTTCCTCCTCTCCCTCTCCCTTCCCCCATCATGGCCCACGCCTGTTCTCCCTTCTCCCCTAATAAACCCCTTTCATAGAAAACCTGTTGTAAGCCTCATCTTATTTTTATTTCTAATAACAAGTCTTGATAAAATACATCTCTTTGTCTTGGGGATTGACTTAGGAGGGAGCATATGAGGGTGGGAAGGGGACCAGCCACTGAAATAAGTAGCCCAGTGCTGTTCAAGGAGAGACAGTATTTGAAGATGTGGCACTGCTTTATAGACACTTATTATTTTTATTGGCAGTGATTTGAAAGAGAACCATGCTTTCAGTGATCAGCAGATCACCTGGCTCTCCATTACAGGAAGAATAAACTAAGGACCGGTTCCAGGCACTTCAGCAGTCATTACAGCACCTGCCGCCTGGCTGGAATAGCACCCTATTGGGTCTCTGACAGGCCTCCACCATGTAACTCCTTGTGGACTTCTCTACTCTTGTAGAGCCTCCGCCATCCATTAGTCTAACAAAAGCTGGGCAGGAACCAGGGAACCTTCAAGTACAGGTGGGTTTTTTGCGACACACCTGTATATAGGGGTGTGGTGCAGAGTGACCCTCAACTTCCACCCTGTTCTGTTCAGGTTCAGGAATCCCAGGAACCACATTTCATGATTCCATGGCCAGAAAGATGCTGCTGGCAATATGTACTTGTGTGAAACTTATAAGGGGAGAAGAGGTGGCTGGTTTTGGACTCCTCCTCTGCAGTATTAATGTGCAGCTCTAGGGGCGGACTGTAGGCACACACCACTCAGCAGCCTGGGGACCATGGACTCAATGACCTTAGCAGTTTTTATGAAAGATTACGACTTTTTGACTTTCTGGAAAGCAGCTATGACAAAGGAAACGGCTAGAGGCACAGCAACTCACCTGCTGTCCCTGCCTCCAGCAATTTTAACAAGAAACACTAATTACCTGGACAAAATCCCTTTGGAGACACGAAAGGAGAAGATGGGCTATTTTGGAAGGAGAAGAACTCTGGTGAGAGGGAAGGGGAATATGCTCCAGGTATACGATATGCACGTGCGGAAGACATAGTGAGGGGCTGAAGAAGTGGTGTGGCAGCTAGAGCCTGTACTGCTTTTGCTGAGAGGCTAAGTTCAGTTCCCAGGACCAGAATGGGGGAGGGGTCAGGATCTAATGAAGGAGGCAGGAAAAAGCCTCTCCTAGGAAGCGGGATCTAGAGATAGACTGAGAAGCCTCAAGCATCTGAACTGGTGAGGTCTATAGGGAAAGCTGAGTAGAAGAAAGTAAAGTCCTTAGGGAGAGGTCTTGAAATTAATGACGAAGATTATTTTCTATATTGAAAGTGGAGGAAGACAGTGACACAGTGCTTCTGTATTCCATTTGAGTTTGTTGCTCTTAGCATACTTGTTGGGAGCCACTGCTTCAGCAGCTGCTTTGATATTTAAATCTCAGCGGGAAGACTGGCTTTACCAGGCCTTCTCTGGAGTCAGGGAAGAACTTGCAAGTCCATCACCTTTTGTTTTGTGACAGCAGGTGGGATAGCTTGTCAAAACCACACCTCTTGTTTCACCTCCTTGTGAATTTAACTCATTGTGCTGAGCTGTTTTTACTCTGGCTTAAAAGGAGTCTGAAATAAAG
>CM053746.1:17320763-17344285 GCA_028658305.1 Pachyuromys duprasi | reverse complement strand
ATTTAAATCTCAGCGGGAAGACTGGCTTTACCAGGCCTTCTCTGGAGTCAGGGAAGAACTTGCAAGTCCATCACCTTTTGTTTTGTGACAGCAGGTGGGATAGCTTGTCAAAACCACACCTCTTGTTTCACCTCCTTGTGAATTTAACTCATTGTGCTGAGCTGTTTTTACTCTGGCTTAAAAGGAGTCTGAAATAAAGCCAGGCTGCTAGTCTAGTTTCCACTAGAGCCTCTCGGAAAGGTCCCATGTGTTGTGTGTTAGTTTATTAATTTTAATCCTCACTCCCTCTTTGGGAGAGATCAGAATAAGACTTCAAGAAAGAAGAGACTGAGAAATGATATGCTAATTGAAGGCCATAGAACAGAGGTTGGAGGAATCTTTGAATCAAAATAGGGAACCTTCAGAGAGATCTAATCTGGAACTTACAATAATACCAAAGCGGGTAGTTCCAAATGAGGAAAATTCACAAAGGCTTGAAGAAATTGCAAAATGACAGCCCGTTGAGATGCCGGTTAGAAAAGGATTTGGCTACAGGCCAACATGGTCAGACTAGATATTGTGTGTATTAAATGCAGGTCCTGTTTGGTATTACCTTGGAACAAGGTCATACAATGGCTCGTGTGCTCCATTTTTGCAGAGTTTGGAGAACTGAATAGGTTCATATTCTGAATTCTGATGGTTTTTTGCCCTAAATTCTGGAAAGCATGATTCTAAGGGTACACATTTGTTAGAGATGGTGACTGTATTGGAGATACTTTGCAAATTGTGGCTTCAGCATATGTAGCCATTAGAATGCAATTTTTTAGACATTAAAACCTGTTACAGATGTAACTTATAATCTCATATGTCATACAATTATGAAAATATCTAACAATAATTTTTAAAAGGTGGTCATAAAACAGAAGGGGAATATAACATCTCCCCAAAATAGATTAAATAATGATTTATTGATTTCAAAATTATTAAATGAGACAAGGAGTAAATCTGCTAAGATACACTGGATTTTAGAATTAGATCAGCATATAAAGGGCCTAATTCCAAAACAGAAGACAGGAAATGCGATGCAGTAGGGAGGATCATATATGCTACTGTCTCAACAAAAAGCAAAAAGCTATGTATTCCATCAAAACTGTTGGAAATCAGATTTGACAGGGGGACACCCTCTGATGATCTTGGCTGCAGACTGAAGGAAAGAAATCAAGAAGACCAAACAGGACAGGTAACATAATTTGCTGATCCCTCCACATGGGAACAGCTCTGAGACAAGAAAATGTCTCCAGCCAGAACTTGAATTGTGCATGGCCAATAAATCTTTGGCTACAAAATCCTCAGGATTTATGACGCCATTATTTTAAATGGCATAGATAAAAATTTATATTACATTTTGGTTCCTTGTCTGCTTGAGCAGAGAGCAGAGAATCATTTTTAACTGGACTCTGCTCAGTGTACAGTCCATCCATGTGTTAATACAAAAATAAATAATAACTTTGGAAGTTTATATATTGTGCAGAGCAAGAGGACCAGACACCAAACAAGACAAGACAAGTAGCGCAGGCGATCCTGCCTTACAAGTGGCTTCAGTGACTGCTTCTTCAAAAATCTGCGTCCAGGACAACTTCATGGATCGTCCAGCGTCACAGACAGCTTCAGTCAGGACTTCGGTTAAGCTCTGAACTTTCTCAGCATGCAGAGACTAAACAGCAAAGGTGACAGCTAGCTTTCTTAAGGCTGGAAAATATCCCAATTTTCTTGGGTCCCCAAAAGAAAAACTACATCTCAAATCAGCAGGAAGCAATTTAAGAAAACTACGTCCCATTCCCAAGAAGGGGGTGAATGGTTTTTGGTCATACTATGGGTTATACATGTTTGTTGTTGTTTTAAAGGGGTTGGTTATAGGAATGAAAAGTAAAAGGGTAGATTATTGAATTTACTTTTAGAACAAAGAGCACTAATAAGCCCAAAACTTAAATTGGTGTAACTCTTTGTGTATTGATACAGATTTGAAATTATATTTGGTTATGACATGCTTGTGGGAACATGATTTCCTTGCTAGATCTCAGTGGTGTCAGAACTGTCATTCCATGTGTCCAGACACCCCTCCTCTCCCTGGTGACAGCCAACTTGTACAAGCTGAGGACTGACAGCAATTTTGCACCCACAGAGGTTGAACCTCTGATATTTTGTGGCTAGCCAACTTCTAGCCATGAAAATACATGAAAGCCACCCAAGAAAGACCACAGAGCCACCCGGGAGAGGGAGGAAAATGGAGACCCCCTTTCCTTCTTCCTGATAGAGCCCGCTGATCTGAGACAAAGCAGAAGATCAAGCCTGCAGGCCGTATCTCCCCAGCAGAGATGGCTGGGGGTTTGAGCCGCCAGAATAAGCTTGCCTGACTGCCTGGAGAGTGAGAACCTGTTTTTCCCCCTGAGGAACTTTTTTGGGGGGGATTCCCTTTATAGTTGCCATCTAAAACTGGAAATTCTAGAGAGCCCTACTTGGAGTGATACATGTTGGGGTTCCCTCTCGTGTTCTTAGCCAAGTTCCTTAGAATTTAAGGAACCACTAAAAAGAGCACTAGAGGAAATTTTTTTAAATGCTTTTCTTTTTTAAAGATTTATTTATTGTTTATACAACATTCTGCCTGCACACCAGATCTTACTATAGATGGTTGTGACCCACCATGTGGTTGCTGGGGATTGAACTCAGGACCTTTGGAAGAAGAGTCAGTGTTCTTAACCTCTGAGCCATCTCTCCAGCCCTAGAGGAAAATTTTATTAGAGTTTAAAAGAAAAACCAAGCCCAGGGCAGACAAAACTGTAAATCTTGGCAGCTGCCTGGAGGAGAATGGAGAAGAAGAGAGAAAACCATGACGTTCGTGCTAACACCAGTGTGGAGGTCAGCCACATGGTGGACAAGGAGCACAATGGTGGGGAGGCGTGGGTGATGGAGGCTTCAAAAACAGTGAAAAAATTCAAGTGTGTGTAGGAATAACTTAGGTTTTGGGTAGTTTGCAGTGTTAGGTTTCTACTCAAAGGTAGATTACTATTTTATTTTTGATAGGAAGAAATAGCTATCCCTTAATATGCCTTCAGTGCTACCACTCTGATCCCTCCCTGAGCTCTGGAGCTGCTGGCCTGTGTGCTCTTGCCATGGGTCTACAGCCTTTGCCTTGAGTTCTGGGACTCTTAGCCTGTGACCCTCTCACCCTGAGTAGGCTCTGACTTCTTCCCTGGGTTAGTGCTGTTCCAAACTGTGGTTCTCCAAGCTTGCGTGCCCTTGGTCTGGGTAGGCTCTGACTGTCGACTTTCTCGTTCAGCAGAGGCTGTCTGCAGGGTGAAAGTCTGTGAGTTCCTGAGCTGTGCTGTGGCCTCAGTCGCACCTGGAAGATAAAGCAGCTAGGCAAAAAGGAGCGGCCCCCTCCCTCACCTCAGAAAATCTGTGAGAGCTGGTCTCCGAAGGGCACCAGTGGGAAAGGCTCTGGAGAGCAAACTGCTTCTGCACAGGGTGGTTGTGCAGTTTGCTCAAAGGGATAAGTTTCTTCAAAAGCACAAGGTGAGCTACAATCATTCTGGCACCTTTGCTATGCTCCAGAATAAGCCACATACGATGATCTCCCCAGAGACATTTTGGAGTCCTTAGGACAGACTTGGAAAGCTCCTAAGGGTTTTGTTTTGCTTTCTAGGTGGACACTATGGCCTAGGGACGTGTACAGACTCCTGCACGCCACGTGCAAGAAAGGCTTGGCTCAGTATCTGCAGGGCAAGATCTCCTCTGATGAGGATGGGGTTTTTCAGTACGGATGCAGGGGAAATGGCTGGGGTGATTTGTTTTAGTGTGCAAAATCATAGGTTTTATTATGACACCGCTACCTGTCGGCACAAGGTTATTGTGTAGTTAAATGCTGATTTCTGTACCCGCTCCCCCACAAACATCTGGCTGCAAGCCTTCTTCTCA
Organism: Pachyuromys duprasi; assembly: GCA_028658305.1. Classification (NCBI taxonomy): domain Eukaryota; kingdom Metazoa; phylum Chordata; class Mammalia; order Rodentia; family Muridae; genus Pachyuromys; species Pachyuromys duprasi. Next base: position 17,340,331 of record CM053746.1, on the reverse strand, counting down.
GAACCTCCTGTTTTAATGTATAAACACCAATCTTTAATTGTTCCCCATATGTCAACAAAGCAGCTTACAACCAATCACTGAGCAGAAGAGAATAAGGCGGGACTTCCTGCTAGCCAGGGGAGGAGGGGTTAGAAGAAAGGGCAGGGGGATTCGGGCATGGGTTTTCGCCACAGGAGATGTTCAAGAGACATGGGAAGAAGAGCTAGAGTAGGAAGGCTGCAAAGTGCAAATATCTCTGGGATGCACTGCGGGGGGGGGGGTGCAGATTAGCTTAGAGGGTTAAGAATAGAGTAATAACTGCTCAGCTCTTGTGTCGTGAAGTTCATTATTAAACAAATATAAAAGAGTCTATTACTTAAATGATAGCCAGGTTAAGAGAAACAAAGAAACAAACACAATTATATGAAAATAACCTTAACAACTACCCTTCCCCTCCGTGGCTGGCCCCTTTCCTCATATCATGTCCTACATGTCCTTTCATGTCACGTGTATGTGTGTGTATATATATGTATATACACATATATATGTATACACACATATGTGTCTAGATACCACATATGAGAGAAAACATTGCATTTGTCAAAAGTTTTCCCGTTATTCTTTCTTGTTTTCCATCTGCTTAGACATCTTTCTTACCCCTCATGGTCCACTTTCTGCTTTCATGCTACATATAAATCTAAGGGATAAGGACTTGGCTGAGTGGTAGAGTATGTGCCTAGCAAGTACAAAGAGCTTGGTTCCCAAAACACACACACATACACACAGAGAGAGAGAATAGCTTATATTCTACATGTGAGAGAAATATGTAATACTTGTCTTTCTGAGTCTAGCTTATTTCTTTCCAGTGATGTTTTAATCACGTGGTAAAAGCAGCGAAGGGGATTCTACAGTTTCAAACATGAAGGACTTACATGCTTCAGAAAAGGGAAAAAAAAAAGATAACAATCCAAATGTTTTTGGCAACTTATTCAAGAACAAAATAAAGGTGTGAGCAGATTTCTAAGCAGCAACAATTCAAAGCAAAGCACATACAGAAGGGAATACAGTCTCAAGAGTTAGCCCAGAACTCGTGAGTGAGGGTAGTCAGGGCCTCAGGTTATTGCCTGGGGGTGGTCTGTAGTTTGACAGACACGCACTCTGTGTTAGGGTTTCTATTGCTGTGAGGAGACAACAAAACCACAGAAAATGTTTAATTGGGGGCCGGCTTACGGTTCAGAGGTTTAGTCCACTGTCGTCATGGCGGGAAGCATGGCAGCGTGCAGGCAGACACGGTGCTGGAGAAGGAGCTGAGAGTTTTACGTCCAGATCTGAAGGCAGCAGGAAGAGTGCCTTCCTGGCTTGAGCACACCCTTTCTCCAACAAGGCCACACCTCCTAAGAGTGCCCCTCCCTATGAGCCTATAGGAGACATTTTCATTCAAACCAGCATATACACAAGCGAAGTGATTTCAAGCCGGAGGGGTCCCTCCAGCTCCATAACTGGATGTAACTAGTTTACAACTGAGTAGAAGCTACAGCTCGAAGGTCATCAAGGGGAAGAGTTTATTTAGTTGTTCGAAGTGAAGTGTCCACGCAGCTTGATTCAGGCAGGGGTCCTAGGCTGCCAAGGTATATGTGCAGTGTGTGAATAGGAGGATCTTGGAGTGCTTAGCTGCTTAGCAGCTCATTAGAAGTGTGTGTGTGCATAGACAACAACCCACTGAGCTCCCAGATCACTAACCTTCTCCCTGTGTCTGTCTGCCTCAGCTCTTTCCATTTGCTTAAGTGCCTTTTCTATATGGTTCCCGGTCCCTTGAGGACTCTGTTCATGCCATGGGGACTTTTCTCCCTGTTCTCCGCCTCCGAAAGATCAGTTTCCTCTGTCCAAGATGGTTTCGGTTTCTTTTCAAAAATTTTACATTGGGGACTTAAAAGTCTAGACTGCTGTGCCTTCCTTCCTTTCTTAATTTACCTGTATTTTCTTTCATTTTTGAAAAAAATCATGTATTTTACATAAAATGAATTGATTACATTTAATGAATTAATTATGTAAAACCGATTGAGGTAGGATAGAAAGACAGGGAAAATGACAGGGATAAAGGAGGGAAAAGGGGCCCCTCCCCTAGAGTCCAGTTGAAGCCTGTCACCGGTTGGGAAGCAAGGATTACAGTACAATGAACAATATGCATTGTGAAGGTTGTTGGCGAAGAGATAATATTCCCTTTATGTAAAGGTTTTGTGTTTGAGGAACGGTGGCTGAAGAGATGGCTCAGTGGGTAAGAAGAAGGTCTCTGTCAAGGCGACAAGGAAGGAAGTTCCTCTGTCACCCGCAGAAGCCTGCTCTTCGGAGAACCCAAGTTCTGTCCCCAGCACCAGGTCAGGTAGCTCACAGCCACTTGTAATCCCAGTCCCAGGGACCGTGAAGTCAGATGCCTCTAGCCTCCATGGGCACTCCACTCAGGCGCACCCCCAAATATAGATATAAATAATTAAACATAATATTTAAAATAAAGGCCCTTCTAATTTAAAATAGCATTGAACCAGGCTTAAAGCCAGAGCAGATACGACCCTGAGTGGAGCCTTTCTTCCCAGAGGTTTCCTGGGCATTCTTGACTTTGTTTACAGTAAAACTATCCTACTGGTCTTCAGCCCTGAGATGTAGACTCTTACTTTATCAAACTGTAATCCTCTCAGGTGCCCAGCTCCTCTTCAGGAACCACTTTGGGAGCTGATTTATATTATTTATCCACCTTTTAAAGACGGTCACCTCAAGTCCCACCAAAATGGTATATGTAGTGTATGTAGCTATTGTAATATAATGACAATGAAGCACCTCTCTCTCTCCCTCCGTCCTTCTCTCCCTCCCTTCCTCCCTTTCCTTATGCCTTGAATGTGCCTTTGTTCTGAGAATCTCCTGTAACCCTTATGCTTAAGCCTGTAGTAAAATATCTTCTATAAAACCCCATACCTCTGCTTCATGCTGGCTCACTGTGACATTCTTTTCTGCATAGATGCCAGGAAACCTTGTTTAACCTGAATCAGATTTCTAGAAGATCAGGACTCAGGCTTCCACAGGTGACAGAATGAAGCCTCCCTTTCTGTCCCCTTGACATAGACCTTATATTTTTATAATTCAAAATTTGCATATAGGTTTGAGAGGAGAACTGTATCATTTTATAAAGAACCCAGGGTATTATTATTATGGAGTTTGTGACCCTTGGGAAAAGACTAATGACTCCAATTATAATTAGAAGATTTATTGATTAGCTGTTGGCATTGCAAACAATCTCTGAGCCAAAATCAAAATTCCCATATGGGAATGGACTTTTAAAGGGGAAAACCTCATGAAGACCTTCAATATCTATACAAGCAAGTGGAAACTGTTCTCTTCCTCCAAGCTAAGTGATTAAGGCAACTCAAAACAATCTTTGTGTCTCTGTGTAAGCAAATTACAGAAGCAAAAACAACAACAAAGAAACAAACAAAAACAAAAACGCACACAAAAAAAGAAATCAAAAAAATCCCTCCAAAATCATATCATAACAAGTAGACAGTCAGGGTTGTACATTTCTGGGTGCCATTGAATTGTCATTGGGGCACTGAATCAAGGTGACTGGGAATTTATCTTCCAGGGACTGGAGTCAGAGATAAACAGCTGGTGGGAACCAAGATGGATTTCTCGAAAAACATGGAGCTTCTTTAGCCATACCATCATCTGCATCTTGTACATTAGGAAAAAAAAGTAGTTCAATGAATGGCAATAATGTTCTTAGTCTTGTTGATAAAAGAATTTTAGAAGGATCACAGAAGGAAGCTGGAGGGTCATTTTACTGTAGCTTGAAAGAAAAACCTTTAGGCCAGGCAAGCTGTAAATCCTTGAAGCCACTGGAAGGAAGAAGATAAAGAGGAAAGAGGAAAAGAAAAATCATGCCTTTTAGGTCAGCAGTGGAAATCTGCAAGCAGCTGTAAAATGGGAATCTTCAGGAAAAAAACAAGTTTCAGTGTTCTGGCAAGCATGCTTAGTCAGCACTTACGGAAAACACAAAAAGGGGGAAAGAAAAAGGTATGGTTTTGAATAAGAAATGAGAAAGTGGGTGGGCTTAGCTGTGAAAGTCTGAAGGGGCTTCTGGACTGTTGTAAGTCCATTTTGTCATGGAGGAGATAATTATTCCTCCCATCTCCTTAGCACCCCAAGAGTCGTGGAAGCATCTAGGATTATGAAGTTGGTAGGTTTGGTCAGGCCTTCAGTTGAATCTCCCTGGAGGACATTTTTGATATTGTGTTGGGACTTTCCAGATTTTTCATCTGTATTAGTCACCTTGCTGCTTCAGACTAAAAGCAGCTACGGAAGAAGGGTTTATTTGGGTTCCAGAAGGTCACACTATGATGGTTTGTTGAGGGGCTATGGGGAAGGCATGGCAGCAGGAACAGGAAGCTGAGAGATCACATCTCAACCACACATAGGAAGTAGAGATTTCGAGCAGGAAGTGGGGCAAGGCTATTAACCCTCTAGGCCACGCTCAGTGACGTTCTTCCTCCAGTGAGGCTGCACCTGCTAAAGGCTCCATGACCTCCCCAGACAGCACTGCTCCAGTGGGAACCAAGTGTCCTCATCCATCTTGGAGGACATTTCTCATTCAAAACCCAACATCAACATGAAAGGATGATCTCAGTAACAAGAAGCCACAAGAAAGAAAATAAAAATTGTTTCCTGAAATTTGGGCAAGGATTTGGGTTGTGGACTGATACATTTTATTGGACTTTTTTCGTTGTTTTCTCAAGACAGGGTTTCTCTGTGTAGCCCTGGCTGAACTGGAATTCTCTCTATAGACCAGGCTGGCCTAGAACTCACCGAGGTCTGCCTGCCTCTGCCTCCCAAGTGCTGGGACTAAAGGTGTGCACCACCATGCCCATTGACTGAGACATTTTAAATTTCCATGATTTTTGTAATTATCCTTACAGAAATGAAAATATTGTCCCCCTTACTTTGACCACCAGACTAGCTATGTTGGCTAGTTTTATGTCAACTTGGGACAAGCTAGAGTCATCAAAAAGGGAAACTCACTTGAAAAATGCACCCATAAGATTGAGCTGTAGGCAAGCCTGTAGGGCATTTTCTTAGTGATTGATGGGGGAGGTCCCAGCCCATTGTGGGTGGTGACTTCCTGTAACAGAAGTTTTGGTTTCTTTTTTTCTTTTCTTTAAAAGATTTATTTTATTTTATGTTTGTTTATTTATTTATTTATTTATTTATTTATTTATTCAGTATTCTGCCTGCATGTGTGCCTACATGCCAGAAAAGGGCACCAGATCTCATTATAGATGGTTGTGAGCCTCCATGTGGATGCTGGGAATTGAACTCAGGACCTTTGGAAGAACAGTGAGTGTTCTTAACCTCCGAGCCATCTCTCTTGCCCCAAGTTGTGGTTTCTTTAAAAACTCAGTTAGGTAAATATGTTTTAATTTTAATCCCAAGTGTGGTATATGAGGCTGCCTTAGTTTATCCACGGCTGATAATTGCCTCATTTGGCTCAGAGAGGTGCATGGTCATTGCCAGCTGCAGTTTGAGGAAGTCTGAGGACTCAGAAAGGTATAAATACCAGAGCTGGGAAAGAGCCAAAACATTCTGAGAAAGAAGACTGCTTCTCCCTGGGCTGTTGCTGATTCACCCTTCTGCTGTGTTTGCTGTTGTTTTGCTGGACTGCTGGATATCCTGATAACCGAGATCGGTATTGCCCCAAAGAACCTGATGACCCTGGAAAGAGACCTTCACCCCTTCTCTCCACTAACCTTTCTCCTACCTAGTTTAGGGGTATTGGAAGGTATTAGGAGGGATAAGGGGTAGAGAAGGGAGCTAGAGGCATATGAAACCAATAAAGTAGATAAAATATAAGCCAACACCTTCCCTGGGCTGGTGGTCCTGGGTTCTATAAGAAAGAAGCCTGAGCAAGTCATGGGAAACAAGCCAGTAAGCAGCACCCCTCCATGACCTCTGCATCAGCTTCTGCTTCCAGGTTCCTGCCCTGTTTGAGTTCCTGTCCTGACTTTCTTTTATGATGAACTGTGATATATAAGCATAAGCCAAATAAACCTATCTTCCCCAAACTCATGGTGTTTAAAAAAAAAGGTTTACTTATTATTTTTATAACATTCTACCTGCACACTAGATCTTAGTATAGATGGTTATGAGCCACCATATGGTTGCTGGGGATTGAACTCAGGACCTTTGAAAGAGCAGACAATGCTCTTAACCTCTGAGCCATCTCTCCAGCCCCTCATGGTGTTTTAAAATACAGCAATAGTAACCCTAACTAGGTCACTATAGAAACAATGATTCTCCCAAATTGGTTTTTCCCCCAGAATCTAGTAATGAGAAAAGGAAAAAGCTGAAGACTATTAGACTAGTGGCAGTCAGAGATTCCAAACAATTTGCCAAAGAGACTGGAACAGAGATAAGATGGTGGTTGGAGCCACCCGAACAGGGTTGCTTAGTAGCACACACTTCTTGTCCACTATTTACTCTAAGTCGGGGCCAAGAGGATGGACTTGAGGTTCGCTGGACAGGGCGTTCTTCTTCCTCACGCGGCCACATGGAATAAATCTTTCTCTACTTTTCATGCTTGTTTCTTCTGTCAGCCTTTCGAGCCTAGCTTGGTTTGGATTACTAGGACATAGGGCTTGAACTCCAACAACTGTAGTAACACTCCTTATCCAGAATGGTAGCGATTTCTAGATAGCCATTCCTCTAAGTTCTTAAACGCACGGAAGGTCAGAGTCAGGCTCCTCAGCTGAGGGATGCTTTGTTCTCACTGCCTTTTATTCTTCCCACTTCACTTTGGGGCCTTATGCTACTTCTGATGGCCGTTGAGGGTCAGCAGCAATCCATCTCCTTCCCAGGAGAACTGAGATGGGGAGGGCTGGGGAGGGAGGGATGATCAGAGTGGACTCCTCAGTGGATAAATGTGGACTCCTCAGAAATGGGGGCGACCACGAGACTACAGCTCTTGACTTCTAACACCATTTCCCTCATCTGCTAAAGGATATGGAAGCCTGGCACAGTGACACATGCCTTTAAACCTCAGGAGGCAGAGGCAGAGGCAGAGGCAGAGGCAGAGGCAGAGGCAGAGGCAGAGGCAGAGGCAGGCAGATCTCTGTAAGTTTGAGGCCAGCCTGGTCTACATGGTGAGTTCCAGGACAGTGAGAGCTACGTGGTGAGACACTGTCTTGAAAATAAATAAATAAAAATAAACAAAACAAAACAAATAGTTATGGAAAGCGCTTACTTTGCCCAGTTCTGGGGTGGAGGAGAGCAGCATCTTGAGACTTTTTTGAGAAATGAGCAGCATAGTGTTGAGCAGCTGTTTGGAAAGACCTGGTCCAGGCTTTGGGAGGCCCAGCAATAGACTCTCCTCTAGCCCTGCTTTCTTGTCAGCATCTCTGTGTTTAGGAAGGATGTAAGCAGAAGGCAGCCTGCTCAGGCACCCTGAACCATACATCATGATAAGCAATTATGCTGTATAGGATCTGGGTATCGGATCTGGACTGGCTTGGGGGGTCTCCGCCCCTGTGATAACATTGTGACTGAAGTACCCAGCGCTGTGCCTGGCCCATCACTGGTCTGGATGCTGACTTCTGTCAGCAGCATGGTTTGTGCATCTCCACATCCCTGTTCCCCACAGCAAGGCAGAGTAATGGTTGAGGGGCTTTGCACCGTAAAGGTCTGATTGCTTATTGCTTATTGTGATGTGTGGTGTAGGGTGCTTGAGCAGGCTCTACTCTGCCTACATTCCAAGTCCCGATTTCCTAACACTTTTTGACCAAGGTGTCGCTATGTAGTGCAGAGAGGCCTGGACGTCACCATGCAGCCCAGACCGACCTTGGAGTTACAGGAATCATCCTGCCTGGACCTTCCAAGTACTGAATGCAGGCCTGCCCAACCATATGCAGCAGATGACAGTTCGAAACAACACTGCTGTGGTAGAACGTTGGGTTAAATGGCGGAAGACGTAAAGGGTGCAGCCCAGGACACCCGGTACACTGCTCCTAAGGGGCAGCGGTGGATGCAGCTGCCCCTGCTCCCCATGCCTAGACACTTCTTTACACTCGTGCACTAGGTTGCCACATGGAGGAACACCTGATTTCCGTGCTCGGGAAGGGGCTGTGGGAGGTGCCACATCTGACCAGCCAGGTGAAGACTAGAGAGCCACACGCTCTCAGCCACACAGGCCTGTGGTTCTCTAGGTACATGGCTCATCTGGGGACTGAGGCTGTGCCTGGCGCCAGTCTTCATATGACTGGAATGTCAGTGTTCTGTGATCAGTAGGCACATTCTCAATTTTAGAGTAATTTTGTGTGTGTGTGCATATCAGAGAAAAAGTTTTGGGTTTGGCTTACCACCTTGCTGGGACAGGGTCTCTCTCTTTTACTTTGTACCCTAGGCTGGATGTGATTCTCCTGTCTTCCCCTCCTATGTCACTATAGGAGTGCTTCAATGACATATGCTTGCTACCCCATGCAGCATTTTTTTTTTTTTTGTACTTAGGCTCTGGATCAAACTTAGGTCACAAGGCTTGCACAGCCAGCGCCTTCACGTGATGAGCCATCTTACTGGCCTCCATTCTCAATCTGTGTGCCTCGATTTTCATTTCCTTGAGTACAGAGGCCTTTGACACTCACGAATCTACAAAAAATAATTTATTATAAATGATAGCAGGTCATTCTGTGCCTTCAGCATCGTCGGCATCTTCACTCTCATCTGCTTCAGTGGGCTTCTGGGACATCGACACCGTATCTTCATCCTTGGTGGTTTCCCTGGAAGAAGAGCAATGCCAAGGCTTTCAAACTTTGAAATGAGCAACTTGCCCTTAGCTCCTTATCAAGCTGGACATTTACCCTGATACATCCTTATTGAAAATCTCCTCCTCTCCAGAGGACTCCTTGTCCTGTAGGTCCTGAGCCATGTTTTTCTTGCGTGTGTCATGCAGAGGCCTATACATATCCCTAAGCCACAATGGCCACCTTAGCCAGAAAAACCCTTCCTAGAAGACAGAAGGGGAGACATTAGTCCGGCTTACCCCAGCCTTCTCCAGCTACAGCACCCAGTCTCAAGCTTACCTGACTCTCATTGTCCTTGTAGGATTTCTTACCCCTTGAAAGAAAACACATACAGAAGACAGTTAGTGATTGCGTCATCTGTGTGTGTGTGTCTCCTGGGGGACATCTTGGCTCTCCCCATAACAAAAAATCACCTCAGCAATGGGACTTGAGAACAATTCCAAGCATATATAGCTTCTAGGAACTTTCCAAGTTTGGGAGATTATTGCATATGTCTTGTACTGCGGTATAGCCAAAGTGCCAGCATGACCACAGCCCTACTTATCTCTTTGAACACACTTATCAATTTGAAGAAACCACACTGGGAAGGAGCATTTTTCTGCCCAGAGCCTTCCCCATTGGTGCCCTCTAAGACCAACATCACAGATTTTCTGCGGGCTCCTGTTTGCCTAGCTGCTTTATCCTCCAAGCGCAATGCCCGAAGCCATAGCATAGCTCAGAAACTCACCAAATTCTACCCTGTAGACTGCCTCTAGTGAGTGAGTCATCAGAACAGTTTAAAGGACATGGCTAGCTGGGCATGATGGATCAGACCTAACTCTAGTACTTGGGAGGCTGAGACAAGAGTTTGAGGCCAGTTTTGGCTACACAGGCATTCCTGATGCTACCAACAGCAGGACAGGCACAGCCCAACCTTACTTCCTTAAAGAAGGGTGACAATGGATGCCTCCCTGCTAGGCTTAGATATGTCTGCCTATCTGGGGAGCCAGGCAAGATACCAGGAGATAACATTCTTCCTGAGTCTCCCCACTGTAAAGTTAGGGGATTAAATTAGAAGAGGCCCAAGCTCTTTGCCAGCGCTCAGGTTCTTCTTTAACGATTGCCAAGCTTATAGTTACCCTGTGGATTTTTCTTCATCTCCCTCTTTTGCTGCTCTGTGAGAATAAACCTGTTTTGGAAGAAAATACGATTATGATTATTTCAGTGACTTCATTTTCCAAATTTACATTCATTCCTTTTACTTATTTGATGTCTATTCTGCTATTATTCTTCTCTTCCATAGCATCTAGCTGAGGGTCTTCCATATAGCTGGCGATTAATACAGTGTATTGATTATTTTACATAAAATTCAACAAGTCCTAAAAAAACTCCTAAAAGTCAAAGTAAGAAATATCTTTAACTTTGTCAAAGATCAAGAGCAGAAGAGCACAGGAGCAGAATGCCCCTGACACACAGCTATAAGGCATCTGTCTCTTGGGGAGGTCCTGAAAAGTGATAAGGAAAATAAACATGGCATTAAGAAGAAAGAAGCAAAACCATTATTGTCTGTATTTGAAACAATGGACAGCCAAGAGTCCAAGACAGTCAACTACCATTTCATTAGAATATGAGGATTCAATACTGTTGCCTAGTCACAAAACAGAAAAGATCAACACACCTAATGGATTTTTCATGTATCTCCAATACAAACCAGAAACTGCAAGATCCCATTTACAATAGCCACAGAGATAAACAGAGTGTCTCAGAATAAGAGTAACTTAAAATGAACTAAGTTCACCAGGGCATGGTGGTGCATACCTGTGATCCCAGCATTTAGGAGGCAGAGGCAGGTGGATCTCTGTGAGTTCAAGGCCAGCCTGGTCTACAAAGTGAGTCCAGGACAGCCAAACCCTACCCAAAAAAAGTCTTTCTCAAAAAACCAAAACGAAAAATGAGTTAAATTCACTAATTAAAACTCTGAAATTCTTCTGGAGAACATTCAGAGAAATGACAAGCCAGCCTAGGCCACAGAGTAAGTTTCTGTCTCAAACAAAACAAAACCCTAAAACAGCAACAAAATCTTCAGTGGTAGAGTGCTTTCACAAGGCCTGGGTTTAGACACCCCCCCCCCAAAAAAAGAGGCAGAAGAGAGGAGGACGCTGTGGCAGCAATGAATGTGAGGCATGTTGGAAAGGCATCGACTGCCAAATAAAGTGGAACTGTAAATACTATGCCATTTTATTAAATCTAATCTGTTATCTGCTTTCTTAAGTATGCTCATGTGTATGCTGGGTGTTTGTACGTGGGGAGTGTATTATTATGTATTATGCATGTATGTGGGTACATGTGCTTGTGTGTGAATGCTTATGGAGGATGGAGGTTGATATCAGGTATCTAGATAGCTTTTCCATCTTATTCACTGACTCAGGATTAATCAAATCCAGAGCTCACTGTGACTGGCCTCACTATCCATTTCATTCTTGGGAAATCCCATTTCTGCCTTTGGGAGCGGGAATTACAGGTGGCTGCCAGGCCACCACGCCTGACTGGAATTTTCCTAGCTCCTGAGAATTGTAACTAAAGTTTGATCCTTCATGTCTGTGTGGAAAGTGCTTTAACTACTGAGCAATTCTGCCCACTCCTAATGCTTCCTTCCTTCCTTCGTCCCTTCCTTCTTTCTTTCTTCCTTTTCTTCTCCTCCTCCTTTTTTCTTCTTCTTCAACAAAATAAGATCTGCTGCCATTTGGTAGAGAAACTTTAAGAATAGTTACACAATGTATAGAAAACATATCGAATACCAGTAGCTTGCCAAAATTACAGTGTGACTTATCCAGCACCTAGAATTTCAGTTAGTGTACAAAGCAACTGTGATTTAGCAGTGTGATTCTTGTTCTGGAATAGGGACAACAGCAGGATCAAGGTCTAGATAGAAATGGTATCTTAGATCAGTGAAGAAAGGGAATCATTCAATAAAAATTGTTTCAAATCTAGATATTTTTGTCGAGGAGGACTATTCCCTGACTCAATCACACCAAAAAAAAAATGAAATAAATTCTAGACCAATTAAAAAACATATAAGTAGGCTAGGCGTGGTGGCACACGCCTATAGTCCCAGTGCTCAGGGAGGCAGAAGCAGGAGGATCTCTGTGAGCTCGAGGCCAGCCTCCTCTACAAAGTGAGTCCAGGACAGCCAAGCCAACCCTGCCTCAGAAAAAAATATATAAATAAGAGGCTGGAGAGATGGCTCATAAACTAAGAGCATTGGTTGCCCTTCCAGAGGACCTAGACTCAATTCCTAGCACCCACATGCTGGCTAACAAGTGTGACTCCAGTTCCAGGCATAAACATGGTGCACAGACATACATGTAGGCAAATATCATATATATGCTATATATATTATATATCATATGTATAATATATATATATGTATATCTGCTGGACTGCTGGATATAGTTGCACATGCCTGTGATTCTGAAGAGATCTGGAGTTGAAGACCAACCTAGGTTATATAGTGACTTTCAGGGTAACCTGGGCTACATGAGACCTGTCTCAAGCAAAACAAAACAAAACAACAAGGAAAAAACCAAGAGAAATGTGTACAAATGACATTAGGAAATGTGTTAGGAATATGCTAAGAAAGTAGCAGCAGAACTGAAACATTTCTTCTAGGAGGGAAGGAAAAGGTTCATCAGCCTCACGTGGTAAATGGGAGGTGAACAAGAAGGTCTCAAGTCTGGAAAAACAAAATCATGGAAGATTCTCAACGGCCTCTTCCCAACAGCATAAAAGGGTTGCTGGGTTGGAGACTGTGTGGTGAACTGCTGACAGAGACATTCAGTTGTGGCAGGTGGCAGCTGACTGTGGTGCTGTTCACACACAGGCCTGTAGGGCATGGCCTGGTGCTTTGTATTGATGGTTACTTATCTGTCCCTGCCCCCACCTCCCCCCCCCCCCAGTCTTACTGTTCTGAGAACAATCCTTCACGCACCCCAAAATGATATTTGTGTTACCTTGCCTCCTGAATGGCTAAATAAAACTTCCTACATGTGGGCAGGGCAAAAGTGAGGTGGGCGGAGCTAAGGTTGGGGGTGGGGATTGGAGGAGGGAGGATCTGGAAGAGGAGAAAGGTGAAAAGCCGGGCTGCCATGGGACAGAAAAAGAACATGTGGGCCAGGAGGAAGAACTCCTTTCCTGGGAAAGGAACGGTCCAGATGAAGAAGATAAGCAGGTATTTTGGGAGTATGGATGGATAGGAGTCCACATAGGAATGGTTAAAGTTGATGGAATGGGATGGGGGCTGGGAGATGAGATAGCGTAGGTGGAATCATCTGCCCAGCCCAAGGTGAAACAAGGCAAATCTAAAATCTAAGAGGTGTTTGTGTCTTTACTGATATGATTGCAGGTTAGATAATACATGGTAATAATTATAGGGCAAACAAAAAACGTTGTTAGTCCTTACCATTAAAATAACAGCAAAAAGAGCCCCAGGATTTTAGGATTTGGGGAGTTGTTACCCATGTTGGAATGTAGTTTCTGATGAGGCAGCTCTTTTTGAGTTATATACTTGCTCCTTGTAAGAAACTCCTCACCCACGTGCCTGTTATTAACCCCAATAAACACTCATTGGTTCGCCAAATTGGTGCAGCTTTTGCTTTGGTATGTCATGGATTCCTTTTTCAGGGTAAGTAACTGTGTGTGTGTTCGTGTGTGTGTGTGTGTGTGTGTGTGTGTGGTGTCCCCAGAAAAAGTCTATTACACAAGAGTGGTGTACAAATATGTCTGCAGGCAAAACACCCATCACATATAATTGAAAGCACAGGGGTGAACCGTACACACAACTGAAGCGCAATACAGGACTGCACATAAACTTCCCAGAAGGTCACAACCACCAGTAGGTGTGGAGGGCGCTGACTGTGCAGTGGACAGTGGACATCCTCCTGGTGGGTTGTAAACTGACCCTATGCTGACATCTGTCTTCTAGGCTCACTGTGCTCACTGAGGGAGAACTCACTCATGTTCCAGAGTGGTTCACATCAACGCCACCCATCTGACACCAACTCAGAATGTTCCATAGTGACCTGACGTTAGGAGCCCTGCCTCACAGACAGCATACCTGTGGACACCCGGGGACATAACTTGAAGACAGAGAGGGTAAATGGCTCTGGTTTTCAGTTTGTAGGTTCTAAATCTACTCCACAGACAGGGTACATTCAGGACACATGAACGTACTGTTGTCCTTACCTCAATGAGACAGAAAATGATAATCAAAACTGTCACTACCACAGTCACGGATATTGCCAAGATAACTTTGTTGTTGTAGCCATATCCTGGGACTTCTTTTGCAATCTGAAATATAGAAAATAAATAAATGGACATTTCTGTTATCAAATAATAAAGTAAAAAGAACGAAATAAGGTGAAGGCTAATTGCTCAAAATCCATTCTTGATGGATTTTTGCATGGTAACTGGTGTATGTAATCTAGCACTTGGGAAGTTAAAAAGGATTGCCATGAGTTTGACACCAACTTCAGCTACAAAGTGGGCAGGCCATTTGGACTATACAGAGAGACTCTGACTTAAAGAACCAAGGTCTGGGAATGTACCTTAGTGGTTGAACCCTCTGTTTAGCTGAGACTAGGCATTGGGTTTGGTTTACACGGAACAACATAACAGCAAATATATATATATATATATATATATATATATATATATATATATATATTTATATATGACTTAAAACCATTCTTCCAGGTGAGGAGCCTTCTTATTCATAAAAGATCATACTGAATCCAATGTGTCATGGGCCTTATTGTTATACATCTTATTATATCCTGTGTTTTAGGTCTGCTCCAGTCTCTAAACTTAGAAACACCGTGGAATCTAGGTGTGGTAGCAAACGCATTTAATCCCGGCACTGGGAAGCAGAGGCAGGTCGATATCTCTTGAGTTCCACGCCAGCCTGGTTTGCATTCCAAGGGGATTCCAGGAATCCAAGACTATAAAGAGAGACCCTGTCTCAAAAACAAAACAAAACAACAAAACACATAGAGAAGCACAGTAAGAAATCACTGTCTTGGCTGGGTTAGAGTTATGTAGCCAACAACACAAGACATAGAGTGGAAGCCCCTGGTCTTTCTGCTTAAATGATTGAGAGGCTGGAGACCATGTTCTGGCACTGTCCTCACCTGACTTGGTTCCAGACCCTTCTGTTCAACTTGTGCTTCTGTGCTCTCATTGATGTAGTTCTCATTCTTCCATTGCTCTGTATCCCAGTCAGTCCTGGACAACTTGAATTCTTGCTGCTCACTGAGAAGCTTCATCAGGAGGCCTGTCCTGGAGATGAGCTTTGCACAGGACAGTTGCACATGAGGGTCAGAGCAGTCCATCTTCAAAGTCTTGATAACGTGAGAAATGAGCCTTCTCACATTGTTGTTGGGGATGAGGGGCCGCAGTTGCTGGTTTAGCTGAGATTCCAAGTGTTCACCTGGTGACATCAGCAATGGGTAAGCCAGATCATGGGAATAGCCATGTAAGTAAGACACCAGTGTGAAGTCTGAGTGTGGCCCAGTGGTTTGCTCAGCGGTTGGAATTAAGTCGAATGTCGGCATGTTAGAATCTGCAGCAGGCTGCCCAGGGGTTGTGATTTCTGATGCAGCTTCTTCAGGCACAGATGATACAAGGATGTTTTCTGGACTATTTATTAAGGCCTGATTGTTTTCAGAGGGCTTTTCTGTAGAATGTTCTGAAATAGCATATACTTCTGATAAAGGCTTTTCTGTATAACCCAGGTCTCCTAAAGATGAAAGGACCCCTCGTTCAGGGGACTCTACCAGGTTCCTCACTGCAGAGGATGCTGGCTTCTTTGCAATCAACTGGAAATGAGATTTTTTCTTCCTAAGGTTTCGATGTCTCTTTTCAGATAGTAAACTTGGGTCAGAAGCCTTCATTCTTTTCACATTAGCATTTGCACTTTCTAAAACAAAAATGGTGTAAGACAAGTCTTTACGTCTGTCTATGAACTCAGGTAATGATTTTGTAGATGGAGTCTTGCCCACTAGGGATGGTCCTGGGAAAGAAGAGACTGTCTCCCTGCGTTCCTTCGGGAGCAAGGGCTCTGAGTGGAAGGAATTTCCTGCTAACTTCCTGGGCTTCTGCACCAGACTGAGCTGCTGCAGCTCTGTTGAGGATGGGCTCCTGAGCTGCCTGTCTTTGGCAAAGTTCTCCACAGGTGTCTGGACACTCTGCTTGCTCCACGGGCTCTTGTCACTCACTTCCATGAAGTACCTTTTCTGTATGCTTCCTGTCCCCTTGGGGGCTCTGTTCATCCTGTGGAACCTTCTCTCTGCCTTTTCAATCTCTGCAAGACTGCTTCCCTCTGCCTGGGCAGGTTCCCATCTCTTTTCAAATATTCGTCGTTTAAATTTGGGACCCAAACGGCTAGACTGCTGCATAAGCATGGCAGTTTTCTCCTTCTTTCTAACCTCATCAATTTCTGCATCTAGCAAATTTTCTAGAAAATACAGCTTATTCAGTTTATTTTTATAAGCCAGCTTACTAGCCTTGGATACAGCAAGGCTCTTTGCATTGTTTTTGAAGGTTCCCAGTGCATTATCTGTATTTTGTACATTAGAAAACAGCAGTTTAATGAATGGTAATAATGTTGATACTACATCTTCCAGATTTCCCTCTGAGAAATATGGCAATATGTAATTTAGGGCACTAATAACGTCGCTCTCGTCATTAAAGTCAAGCTGCTCATTCATGAAGCCCGAAGAGCTAAGATCATCTTTTTCTGAAAAGCCACTTTCTGGTTCAATAGTGAGTTCAGTGCTGGTGTTCGCCTTACGGGCCTGCAACACCTTCATGAATGGTCCTCTTGGGTTCCCTATAGATTGTTCACCTGTCAAGGAAGTAGAGATTGCCTTTGGTCAGGGAACATTTGCAGCCCTTCTTTGGCCCACCAGCCATTGAACCCTACCAAATGAATTAAGACCCAGCAATGCTGGATGGAGGGTCCATTAGTGGAGAGAGAGAGAAAAAAATAAACCCACACTGAGACCTATGAAGTGCCGACAACAAAAAGAGAGGATGGCATTGGCAAAGTAGTTGTTTAGGACATTGTACAGTGCGTGCACAGGAAGTCTGCAGAGAGCTCCCACGCTCAGTCATCAGGAAGAGCTCAGGGTTAGAACACGGGGTCTCACTAAATTGCCTATATGGCCTTGAAATGGGCAGCCATGTGCCACGACACTCAGCTTAGAAAAACACTTTAAAAATCCCATGATGGCAGGAATGGTTATAAACCTTTGATCCCAGCAAAACAAACAAACAAAAACCCAGTCAGAGAATGGGCAAATCTCTATGAGCCCTAGGCCAGCCAAGCCTACATAGTGAGACCGTCCTCGACAGACAAATAACAAACAAACAATTGAAATCATGTGAATGGCATGTGGATAGAAACTTGAGGTTGAACACAAATACAGACTGGCCAGTCGAAGCAAGCTCCATTAGGAGAGTCAGGCAGCAATTGGTGCTTACAGAACCAGGAGCTCTTGGATTCTAATAAAAAGGCATCACAGTGTTAAGAAAAAATTGCAAAAGAAAACCAAACAAAATCAATCTACATCTTCCCTATACATCAGGGATCCTTGAGACCAGATGTACATAAAACCAGCTTCAGATTGCTCTATAGGTATGTGGTCACTGAAAAAAGGCACCAAGCACAGCATAGAGTTCATGGAGCCTAAATGTTATGTTACCTTCCCTTCCTGTTTCATCTCTTGCTCCTTTGTGTATGGAGCAATATATAATATAAACACACACACACATATATTTTCTGGACAGGGTTTTACTGTGTGGACCTAGGTGTCCTGGCACTCACTCTGTAGACCAGAGTGGCTCCAAACTCAGAGATTTCCTGCCTTCCAAATGCTGGGATTAACGGCAGGAGCCGCCACCACCTGGCTAATATGCATATACTTTTTAAAGATTCAGTTTCTGAGTGTTTTGCCTGCAATTATATACACCTACCTGGCCTGCAGAGGTCACACATGGGTACTGGGTCCCCTGGAACTGTAGTTATGGATGGTTGTGAGCCATCGTGTGGTTTCTGGGAACTGAAACCTAGTCCTCTGCAAAAGTGGCAAGTACTTTTAACCACTAAGTTAGCTGTCTAGCGTCATACATATACATATGTATATATTATGAATAGGCATTAAGTGTGATGGTTTGAGTGAGGAGGTCAGAGGGTAACTCTGTGGAGTTTCTTCTTTTCCTTTCACCTTTATGTAGGTTTCCAGGGATTACATTTAGGTTGCCGGGTGTGTGTGTGTGTGTGTGTGTGTGTGTGTGTGTGTGTGTGTGCGCGCGCGTGCTCGTGGCAAGCATCTTGAGCCTCTGAGGTGTCTCTCGGAACACTGTCTCACAGAACACTCATGTTTTTACGTAATGAAATAATATCTGAGAGTCCAGTTTTCACAAGGGAGAAATTCAGAGTTTTAGGGAGTCTTATTCTGAATGAATGGATAGAAACAAATAAGTACATTACTGGTTTAAATTTTAGGTGCATCACTAAAGGGAGTGGGGTCGTAAGAAAAGCATAAGAACCAGACAACCAGGAAGTCAGCTGTGAGATTTTTTGTCTTCTAGGAATGACAAAAAGTTTCATCCGTGATAGCCTGAAAATAAGGCAGCCTAAGTAAAACCTGAACAAGAACAACACCCGACAGACAAGTTAAGGGGCAAATATCATGAGGTCCTACTCCCAGACAAAGGACTACAAACTAATTAATGACTGCTGAGAGAGAGGATCAGTCTCTCCCAGGGGTGACAGACTAATTGGTTATCCAATACAAAGTGGTCAGCTCTTATACACACAAGCAACACCCAAGAGACTCACCAAGTTGTGTTTATGTATTTATATATCTGTATATGTAACAATAATAATCAAGAAAAATAGTCAGAGAGGAAGTGAGGGGGGATATGGGAGGGGTTGGAAGGAGGAAGGAAGGCTGGAAGGGGAGTGATGTAATTACTTTTAATTAAAATAGAAAAGTAACAATAATTATCAGTTAAAAATTACATGTCAATCTGGACATGGTGGCGCACACCTGTAATCCCAACACTCAGGAAAGCAGAGGCAGGTGGATTTCTGTGAGTTTGAGGCCAGCCTGGTCTGCAAAGTGAGTCTAAGACAGCCAAGGCTACACAGAGAAAGCCCCCCTCCCCAAAAAAATTGTATGTCAAAATTAAAACATTTATCAAGCAAGAGACTCACGACAATGTGTGATGTTAATCAGACATCCAGAGTGACAATGCAGTTTGACTGTCTCGCAGACAACCTCAATGTCAGCTTTATATTTGCAAAGGCAGCAGGCCATGGCCTTAGGTAAGATCCTGTAAATGGAAAAACAGAGAACTGGTTTACTGGAAAAGGGTTACTGAGATGTGAAGAGGCCACCTCAGGGTTGCAGAGGAAGGAGTACTTGAGGCACATGGCATGGGCAGTTGGGTGGGGACTCAAATGGCGAATTGCTGTTCTGATGCTGGCGATAATCACGGAGGATGGCAGAGTTGCTCAATAGATGGGGAAGTGTCAGGGCGGGTGCGTCTGACTGAAGCAAAGATGGCGGGGACAGAGCTAGGTGACACTGGTCTATAGATGCATCTCTTCTGAGTGCAAAAGTCTCATTCTGGGTCGGTCATACACAGGAAGAAGGGCCTGAGCAAGCTCCCCACCTATGGACAATTTTCTCTATTCCTGTCACTACAATATTA
>CM053746.1:17287421-17320263 GCA_028658305.1 Pachyuromys duprasi | reverse complement strand
AATCTCTGTAGTAGGTTCTGAACTTATGGTGTGTTCCAGGTCCAAGGGATGAAATGAGACAATAGGTGCTGTTGGATACTCAGCTTGATCATGACTTGGCGTTAGAACTGTCACCTCTTGATAATCTGGGACTGGAACCACAACCTCTTTAGGTGCTTCTGTAAGATGAATTGTGCTCTCTGGCATAGTTTGATGAAGTTCCTCAGAAGTTAGTTGATGAGTTATGGTATGGTCTAGATCCAGTGGCTGGACTGTGACCTCAGTTGCATGGGAAATGTGAGCCTCAGAGTGATCTATGGTTGTAGACTGAAATGAGACAAAAGGTGCTGTTGGATACTCAGCTTGATCATGACTTGGTGTTGGAACCATCACCTCCTGATATACTGGGACTGGAACCACAACCTCTTTAGGTGGTTCTGCAAGATGAATTGTGCTTTCTGGCATAGTTTGATGAAGTTCCTCAGAAGTCAGTTGATGAGTTATGGTATGGTCCAGATCCAATGGCTGGACCGTGACCTCAGTTGCATGGGGAATGTGAGCCTCAGAGTGCTCTATGGTTGTAGACTGATGAATCTCTGTAGTAGGTTCTGAACTTATGGTGTGTTCCAGGTCCAAGGGATGAAATGAGACAACAGGTACTGTTGGATACTCAGCTTGATCATGATTTGGTGTTGGAATTATCACCTCTTGATATACTGGGACTAGAACTACAACCTCTCTAGGTGGTTCTGTAAAATGAATTGTGTTCTCTGGCATAGTGTGATGAAGTTCCTCTGGAGTTGGTTGATGAGTTATGATAAGTTCCAGATCCAAAGTTTGAGCTATACCTTCAGTTGGGTTTGGATGATGTGGAAATGTCACCTGAGGATGTGTTGGAGGAGGTTTAGTACTCTCTTGTACTGGAGAATATTGTGAATCTATGGTGAGTTTCAAGTCCAAAGGCTGAAATGAAACAATGGATGGTGTTGGATATTCAGCTTGAATCTGACCTGGTGTTGGGACTGTCATTTGATGTGCTGGATGGTGAGTTAAAATATTGTTCGTTGACTCTGGAAGCTGGTGTGGGACCGCTTGCTGAGAAAACTCTTTCTCCTTAGGATGTTCTGAAGCCTCTGTGGGGGCGTGTGGTAGCGCTGGAGATGGTTCTATATTCTCTGAGGAGTCTACAGATTGTAAGTGGGTTATATGCTGAGCTGGAGAAGGTTCTGCACCCATTGTAAAATCTGCTGATAGATAGGAGCCGTCCTGCTGAGTACGGAAATATGCCTGTTTGTGGAGATTTGTTTTCTGAGCTATGGCCTCTTGCTGAGAAAATTCAGGTTCAGGGAAATCTGCTGCATGGGAGGAATAATCAAACTGGGCTTGTGAAAACTCAGCTTGTTCAGTGGGAACTATAGGCTGTACTAGGTTATCCCCCTGAACCGGAAAAGATCCAACTGCCATAGAGGACTCCGGAGCGCCAGCATGAGTTTGTTTCAAACCTTTAGCTGTGGTTTTATGCAACATTGACTGCTCATATCTTAATATTGCTTCTAGATCTTCAGGTGAAAAGAACAGGGTATCTGCCACTGGAGGAAGAAAGAAATCCTCTTTAGGTGGTTCTAGAGACTGATCTGGGAGTTGTGGCTGAAATGGTGAAAATTTCACACCCAGAATGTGCTTTAGGGGTGGAGACAAGTTACCCTGCTGACCTGAAGAAACTTCTTGAGGAAGCTCTTCAGGCTGAGTTGGGATTCCATGATGAACTGGAGAATGCTGGTGATTTTCAGGGGGGGTTGGACGCTGAGGTTGAACTACCATCTCATTAGGGAACCCTGGAGGCTGCACTTGGGTATCCTGCTGGTCTGAAGAAGGTTCAACTTCCTCCAGGAGGTTTGAATTCTCATCTGTGCCCTCCTGTTGGCTTAGAGAAGGCTTACCATATTGATCAGGTTCTGAAGATTGAACTGGAGCCTCCTGTTGATTTGACAAGAGTTCATCCTCTTTAGAAGGCTCTGGAGTGACAGTTAGATTGGTATGCTGGGGTGCAGAAGTGCCTGCATCCTTTTCTGGGACTGTAATTGGTTTAACTCTAGCCTTATGATGCACTGGAGGAAGCTCCACCTCCTCTGTGAGTTCTTGTGTTAAGGTAAGCAGCACATCCAGAGGATTAGCAGTCACAGTGGACAAGCTTGAATGGTGAGTTGAGGGCAAGACTGTCATTTCATGATGCTTTGGAAACTGAGTTGGTTTTTCTTGTTGAATCATAGCATGCTCTGAGGCTGGTGGTGGGATTTCCAGCTCAGAAACCTGAGCTGGCTCTTCCTGCTCACTGAGAAAAGATTCTTCCTCTTCATTGTACTCAGGAGGATTCATTGGGAACTCCTGCTGGGCTAGAGGAGACTCACTCTCCTTGGTAGGCTCTGAAGTAAGTGCCAAATCCATAGGTCTGACTGTAACATTTGGCAAGTGATCTTGGTGCTCTTCACTCTGAGCTGGCTGGTCTGTCACTTCATGAATTGGTGGTGTTTCAAGTACAGTCTCAATAGGGGACTCTGGAGCTTGAAGTTGAGTCATTTGATCAATGGGAGGCTTGACTTCTGGAGGGAACTCTGCAGGTATAACTAAGGCTTCTGGCTGATTTCTAAGAACTGGTTCCATCTCAGGAGACTCCGAAGGTTGAGCTGGCTGCTCTAGCTCAAGAGTAGAAGATTCATCCTCCATAGAAGGGCCTGGATGTTGTGATGGGACTTCCTGTTGGATTGGAGAAGGCTCCTCCTCCTCTTCCTCAGGAGGCTTAATTTGGGATTCCAGATCACTTTCAGATGATTTGACCACCCCAGAAGGTTCAGCTGGCTCCTGCTCCAGGCTAGGAAAATGTTCAGGTGGGGCAAGAGAATCTGGAGTCAGAGTTAGAAATGTCTCAACCTCCTTGAAAGATTTGGAAGTTACTGTAACTTCCCCATCTGCAGATTTGACTGTAATCTTGGGCAAAGGATAGTGGTGAACTTGATCCTGACTGAGATATGGGATTGAAGTTTCAATTATACTCTGCATAGAGGATTCTGAGGTTGGGACTGCAGGCTCTAGCTCAAGATTGATTTCTTCCGGAGATCTTGTAGGTAGAGCTGGAACCTCTAGCTGGCTGCCAGATATTTCAAGGTTTTCAGGGAGTTCTAAAGTCTCACTTGGGCCCTCTTGTTCAACTAATGAAGGTTCCAACTCCTCAGAGAGCTCTGAAGTTGGAGCTAAGGACTCTTGTTGGGCTAATGAAGGTTCTAACTCCTGAGAGAGCTCTGCAGTTGGAGCTGCTGCCTCTTGTTGGATTGATGAAGATTCTAACTTCTCAGAGAGCTCCAGAGTTGGAGCAGGGGCCTCTTGTTGGATTAATGAAGGTCCTATCTCCCCAGGACCCTCTGAAATCTGGATTGGAACTTCCAATTGGGTTGATGAAGGTCCTACCTCCTCAGGACTCTCTGGAAGATGGCCAGGGGCCTGCTGCTGGCTCAGAGTATGCTGGGTTTCCTTATCTGCCTCTGAAATTACCGTGACATCCAGATCCATAGGCTTCATTGTGACATTTGGCAGGCTGGAGTGCTGAGATTCATCTGTATCTGGAGATGGGACATTTATGGCGGGCTGCTCTATTGCTGCACCCTCCTCAGAAGGGAACTGATGTTGAACATCTTCCTCACGGAGGGGTGGGAGATGACCAGGGCCTTCTTGGACCATGCCAAGATCCTCTGAATCTTGACTTTGTGCCTCCAGCTGGTATTCAGTAGGTTCAACCTGCTCAGAAGGTTCTGGAAGCTCCTTTCTGTTTCCCTGGGATTGCAGAGGTAAGCTGTCAGAATAAGCTTCATTCATATTTGGAGCTCCATAATCATCCTCCACGGTTTCTTTTTCGAGTTGAGGTTGTTTTGCAAATCGGTCTGTAGTTCCACCAACCACCTTAGCAAGCTGCCTGTGCTGGTCTGGGTCTTTCTTCAAATCCTGGGGTGAAGCTATGAACGCTGTTACTCTTGAACTCTCACTGTCTATTGGTGGAACAAGTATTTCATATATCCTGTTATCTGCAGCCTTATCTAGACTGGAAATACTTCTGAATAGTGGCGGCTGATTTTGGTGCCCGTTTAGCTTTAAAATGTTCTCTGGCAGCTTCCCGGGTGGAGTCATTTGGTTGGCCAGGTGTTGATGTGGAACAGTGAACTGATCTGACTCTGGGTGCCGCTCCGAAGAGGTATCCGTAGCTTGGAATGAAAGAAAACTATCCGTCAACTCCCGAGGTGGGGAGAACATCTGGGAGGGAGCAGAGGACCCCAGATAATCAAAGTCCCCTGCGCCTGCCTGGGATGTATGAGCTTGTGGGGATTTGAGCGGATGGGCAGAGGGGTGCCAAGACCGGAGTTTGGTCGTCACCCAGGGCTCTGAAGTCAATCGATCTGGGTTCTGGACCCACTCCCCAGTGGGATCGGCCTGGGTCACCACCAGCAAAACTTGTCCGGTGAGGAGAAGACTTGGGGCGCAGAAGCAGAAGCCCAGTGGAGTCATGACATGTGGTAAGGACATAACATGCAGTATGGAGGCGATCCACAGTGCTGCAGTGCCCTGGCGGGAGATAAATTGGAGGAAAGGCCCCTACCTCAGGGAGCCTTGGCAACTGCGGCTGCCCGGCCCCGCCCTTTATGACAAGACGCCTTTGTTACAGAAGCGTCACTGAGTGGATTCTGCACTATGAAGGAATCTTCTACGTGACAGGGGCCAAGCATTCTTACCCTGGCTGAGAAGAACACCGATTTCTTTGGGGTCTACTAACCCTAACCCGGATTTAGGCTTCAGTCCTTGGTGGTCCTCACCCAGCAGCCCTTTGTTTGGGTGGGTAGAACTTCCAAATAAAATATCCAGGCAGGGCGGGGCATGTTTCAAAAGTGCCTGGCTAGGCCCAGGCTCTTCAACCCCTAATCGTTTTTTTTTGTTTTTCATTTTTCAATCACAATCCCAAGTTATAAACATTACAATAGACCAAAAGTTTGCGGGTGTTTTGGAATAAAGAATAATTTTGTAGGTATGTTCTACAAAATAAGGCCTTCCCACCCCAAAACGAGATAGTTAAGGACCCTCCCCCTTTTTTTCAAGTACACCGGTATGTTTTCATGTTTGTTAAATGGTATGGTATTTCCCAGGAGGGAACACATACGCCAGTCATTATGCTACTGATCCAAAGATTCTTAAGGTTTTTTTCAAGTGTAGAAACTGAGTTAATACATCAAAGACATTTGTGTAGTTATAGTACTCAGGGGCGTTGAGGATAAAGCCGGGGTCCTTCCTGAGTGGGACAACTGTTTTCTCACCAAGGGCCATCATTAATTTGTGGGCAAGAGTCTCAGACAGCCAATGGCAACCAAAGCCACCACAGGCCAATGGTTTCTGGATTCTTTTTCTAAGTGAAGTTGATGAATGCACTTCATGGGCAGCAGAAAGATAGGCTTTTAGGAAAGAGTTTATTACGCTAAGTTCATAGGTGAGAGCTTTCAGATAGAAGAAGCCACCCGCATGCACACATGCATACACACAGAGATCACAAACAAGTGAATAAATCCTGAAAAGTGAGAGGGAAAACAAAATACAGGAAGCAAGCTGTGCTCCTACAGGATGGCTTACTATCCTGAGAACCCCTATTTAGCTTTAACAGACTGAGGCATGAGCTGCTTGGTCCAGGTGACCCATCTAGGAGGGATCCATAGGCCTCTCTATTCAAGTAGTCTCTGGGTTGGAATTTAGGTTATGCCCTCATACATAGTTTCTAGGAAGCTGTGTATAATGAGAGGGAAAAAAATAACACGAAAATGTAACCAGTGTTCCTAAGTAATTTTAGCATTTCTGGGCAAGACAAGAACACAGAATTGCTGGGTTTCGAAGTCCTTGTCTCTCAACCGCCTGAATGTTTTTATCTTCTCCTGTTTTTATCAATGCTAATTGTTGCTGGCTTTTTTTTTTTTTTTTGTAGGTTTGTTATATAAGCTTCCTAAGACAGAACGCTAAGGGAAACTCTTTACTAAGCTAGTAGCCACCCAACTACAACCGTTAGTGTGTTAACTTTTTTTTTTTATTTTTAGGTTTATGTTTGTGCATTCCTAATTATATCATTACAGTCCTCTGCAAGAAAACCAGACTGCTCAACACTGTGCACTCCAAATATTAGTTCCTCATTAAAGACATTTGACACTGATCAAATGTATCTCTAAACACTTAATTTTCAAATTAGTTTTCTTTCTATATTTGCTGTCAGAGCCAGGAACGGTAGTCCACACCTTTGATCCCAGCACTCCAAAAGTAGAGGCAGGAAAGCCAGTGATACACATAAGAACTTGGTTTTTAAAATTGGCCATAAAGGACTTTACTGGCAGTAATTTCTTGACATTCGTTACTCCACCGATGCAGAATCAGATCAGATTAAGCATGACAGATGTCACGAGGGTCAGTGATGTATTCAGAGTATACTGTTGAGGGAGGAAAGTGTTTCTAGAACTGAAACAATCGAGCATTGAGCATAGCAGCTCCTGGCCAAGATTACAGTATCTGAGGGGCTAAGCATTAGGATTATGGGCCTGGACTATACTGTATAGCAAGACTCTGTCTAAAAGCCAGCAGCAAAAACTGAGTCACTTTCGGAGTCCTTCCAAAAGTAACTGGAGCCAAAAAGTTGTGGAGAAATGGCTCTTATGCGTGGTTACATGACCTGAGTGTTTTCTGACCTTGGATCCTACATTTATTCTGTTTATGGCATTTGTTACAAACACAAGCATAGTTCACCTCAAGAATAAGATGTATAAACAAGGAATGGGAAAAATGTGACCTTCCCAGTAGGATGAATATATTCTAAAAAGACACTTGTGCCCGTCCCTTTGACTAATACACTATTGTAACAATGGACCTCAAGAAACTGAAATCCCTCTTCACATGCACACCAAATCTCAGACTAGGAGAAGTAAAAGGTTGAGACAATAATGTGTTAATGACCATCATGACCTGGACTTCTTACTTACCATTAACTGTATAAATAGATAAATATGTCAAGGTCCTAAACATGGACTATGGGCCTCTTTTTCTGTTCTTCTTCCTAATATGGCTAAATCGAATCTCCTTGCTCTGACTTTCACTATTACTTCTCTCTCTCTCTTTTTAAAATGTACTTTTTATTTTATGTATATGTTTGTGCTTGAGTGTATGCACGTATCTTGTGTGCTCACAGGTGCCCACAGAGGCCAGAAGAGGATGTTGGCTCCCTTGGGATGGTAGGTACTGAAAGCTGTGAAGCACCCTAATGAGTGTTGGGAACCCAAGCCAGTCCTCTGCTAGCGCAGTGAGTGCTCGTAACTGCTGAGGCACTTCTCTCCCCTGAACCTCCTCCTGAGGCACTTCAGATGGCAAATTCAGGATTAGGAGCTGAGCCTAGGTTGTTAGAACTGCCAGCGCTCAGGCTTTGATCCTAAAATTCCAGTAACACCCACACTGGCAAAGCAGGGATTACATGCCAGGAAACTGCATACAAAGTAATTTACCATGAGACTCCTCTACCACAATCTTTCTCCCTGAAACCAACTGCTTTCTGCTGCAGTTGTTACTGCCTAGCCTGCATATTCAACAAACCTATCCTCTTTCTGTTATGGTCTAAAGAATGAATGCATTTATTCCCGGCCTACAATTCCTTCCTCTACCACGTCTCAAACATGAATCTGCTTCTCCTTAATAAAACTGGTTATTCAAGCTTGCTATTTCAACTTACCCTACATCAAGAGTAATTTTCAGGACTAGTGATGTAAGTCAGTGGTATGCACAAGGCCCGACGTTTAGCATGAGCAAATTATCAAATGGGTTTGGGTCTAAGAAGAATATAGGAAAGTTAAATGTTCTAAAGTCTATGCAGTGATGATTCACTTGAGTAACAACAACAACAAAAAAGGTTTAGCCAGACAAATTGGTGGTTTACATTTATTTCATTCTGTTATATTGTTGGAGTTACTTTACTTTTAAATTAGTAGAGTTATTTTGTTTTATCTTATGATTAAGAATTAACATAAAGTTTATTTTATAATAGCTTATCATATATATGTTTCTGTAGGCTACCACTAGATATGTCATATGATGTGTTTACATAATAAAGTCTCCTCCAAAAGGTTTAAGTTCATTTCTAAGTGCACACATAAACTTAATTTGGATTCCTTTTAATTCAGTAAGACTTAAATAAATATGTAATTTAATTTTGCTGATAAGATTAAAATGCCTCTAGAACTGTTAACACATTGGAAAATATTCTAATTTTACATTCATTGAGTTATATATGTGACTCTGCACACATATTTATAATTTTCAGAGGATACTTTGTGGGAGTCAGTTCTTTCCTGGGATCAAACTTAGGTCATTAGGCATGGTAGCAATCATTCTTAACCTGTTGAACTATCTTCATTTTACCCCACAAACAAACAACCCAAAAATACAAAAAGGAAAAAAAAAGAAGAAAAATAAAAAGGAATGAACCTTCATTATGGAAAACAGATATAAAAACTTATGGTGAAAACCATTTTTAAAGTATGTGTGTGTGTGTGTGTGTGTGTGTGTGTGTGTGTGTGTGTGTGTGTGTGTGTGTGTGTGTGTGTGTGTAGTGCGCCCCCGTGTGGAGGCCAGTGGCTTCAGATTCCCCCGAGGATGGAATTACAAGCAATGGTGAGCCACCTGAAATGGGTGATAGGAACTAGGGTCCTTTAAGAGAGCAGCAAACACCGTTAACTGCTGAGCAAGCCATCTCTCTAGCCCTGAGAAATGCGTTTTTGCTGGGTTGGTGATGAAGGTCTGTAATTCTAGCTGCTCAGGATGCTGTTGCAGGAGAATTGCAGTTCAAGGCCAGCTTGGGCATATGATTGAGACCCTGGCTCAAAATAATAGGTAAGAGGAGATCTGAAGGTGTAGCTCAATAGCAGAGCACTTACCTAGCGTGTTGGGGTGGGGAGAGGAGAACTATTTTTAGCAAACAGTAAAGGAAATATTCTAAGATAAAGTTTTATATGATTTAGAATTTTCCAAAATGGTAACGGTGAGGACAGAACCAAAAGGTTCAAGTATGTCACAAAAATATTGTGAAAGATGAAAGTTAAAAATATGTCTTAAATATCCATATATCTCTTTCTATAAATATAAATAAATATATATATATACATATTTGTGTGTATATAATTAAGCCTACTATGGCCAAAGGTTATAAATACTACTTAGGTGAAAATTAAATACACTGATATATAGAACTAAAACTACTTATTTGTAACAATAAAAAATGGCCAGGCATAGTGGCTCATACCTGTAATCCTGGCACTTTAGGAAATGGAGACCAGACAATCAGGTATTCAAAGCCAGTCTTCCAAAGTGATATGAGGCTAACATGGCCACATATGATTCTCTTTCAAAAACAATATACATTTGCAAACAATGGTTAAAAAATAAAACTTTTATGTTTTATTCCTTTACTGAATGGGCCATTGGAAACCTAATTAGGTTTTATTCTGACACAACTATGTGTGTGCACTATGTAATTTTATTTTGTAATTTTGTATGTATGAGTCTTTTGGTCATGTGTATATATGTGTACCACATGCCAGAGAAGGCATTAGATCCCCAGAACTGAGTTATAGCTGGTCATGAGCTATCACATAGGTGTTGGAAACTGAACCCAGGTCCTCTGCAAGAGCAGCAAGTGCTCTTAACTGATGACCCATTTTCCATATATATATATATATATATATATGTATATATATATATGAATGTATGTATGTATGCATGGATGATATGGCATCAATCTGTACAAGAAGGAACCTATAAACTATTCAAACTATTTTCTGTACTACTAAACTTTAGGAGATAAAATATTAGATTCATATTTCTCATCTCAGATGCTCAAAATTTGCGGACACATCCATATAGTCTTCAGAAAATCTAGATGATAATTTATCTTCAAGTACATTAAAGACACTTGAGAATCTTAAATTACAGAATTCAGAGCTCTTCTGGTGACATTTTTTGTTTGTTTGTTTTTTGAGACAGGGTTTCTTTGTTTAGCCTTGGCTGTCCTGGACTCACTTTGTAGACCAGGCTGGCCTGGAACTCCCAGAGATTTGCCTCCCAGAGTGCTGGGATCCTTCTAGTGATATTTTTAGTGACCCTCACTCTTTCATATTTCCAAAAGCCCACTCCCTGAGATGTAATCCATACCCAACAACACTGCTTGGGTGACCAAGAACTTGAGACTAGAGTTTTTGTTTTTGTTTTCCCTAGGGACCTAGTGTAAAACCAAATATTACCGTATAAAAACCAAACAAACAGACAATAAATGTAGCAATAAATGACTCCTAGTGACATTCTGCTATACTCATAAGTAGGTGCCTTGCTCAGACATCATCAGAAAAGCTTCCTACTGTAGCAGATGAACAAATACAGATGTAACAAACACAGCCAGACATTAGGCAGAGACAGAAAGACCTAGAACACTCTACCTTAAAGGGATGTCTCCATCAAATCCATCCACACAGGGCTCAGGGAACATTGTGGAAAAGGAGGCAGGAAGGGTCTAAGAGCCAGAGGGGATAGAAGACACCAAGAAAACAAGGCTCTCTAAGTCAACATGATCAAAGCTCACATGAACTCAGAGACTGAGGGAAAATGCACAAGGCCTGCATGGCTCTGTACCATGTCCTCTGTAAATATTATGGTTTCTAGTTTAATGTTTTGTTGTTGTTGTTTATGGGAGTCGAGTATGTGAAATGAGTGGGTCTCTGATTCTTGTGCCTTCTCTTGGGTTCTTTTCCTTCTGTTTGTTTGTTTTGTCCAATTCTGATGGTTTTATCATATCAATCATATTGTAGCATATCATATCATAATCCCTTATGAATCTATTTGCTTTTTAATGAGAGACAGAAAGGGAGTAGATTCAGATGGAAAGGGAGGTGGGGAGAAACTGGGAGGAGTTGAGAGAGGTGAGACCATAACCAGGATATATTATGTGAGAGAAAAACCTATATTCAATAAAGGGAAAAATTAAAATCTTTATTTAATGAAGAGACAGAGAGAGACAGGAAGAGAGAGAGAGAGACAGGGACCAGAATCACTAGAGTAAAATGTTTGCTTTGCTGAGCCAGTTGGTGCTGGTCATCTGGAGCTGAAGAACCAGCTGCCATTAATAGAGCAGCATCACTGAAGTGAAATCTTCTGGCACATGCTTCCACAGGGTCAGCACATAGAAGCTGTGATCCAGAGGGGCCAAGTCAGTAACTTGTGCTGGCAGAGAAATTTAATCTGTACGATTCTCCCAGGTGTTACCGGTTTTGATGGCATGAAGATGAGGTCATGGAGAGAAGCTGAGTTTTGGCACAGTGAGAGGCCACTGGTCAAAGGATAGCCTCAGAAGAAGTCCCAGGATTGAAGGAGTAATGAAGAGAAATTGAGGCTTGGTACCAGGTGGTAGGGTCAGTGTCCCTGAAGAGGGTACAAGAGAGGCTATTGATGAAGTTGCAGCAGAGATTCGAGCATTTTGGAACTACCAGTACAAGAGGACAAACACCAAGCACGCTGTACGTGTGCAGTGGAACCATCTCTCCTCCTCCTCCTCCTCTTCTTCAAGACAGGGTTTCTCTGTGTAGCCTTGGCTGTCCTGGACTTGTTTTGTAGACCAGGCCAGTCTGGGCCTCATAGCGATCCACCTGCCTCTGCCTCCCGAGTGCTGGGATCAAAGGCATGCTCCAGCTTAATGAAGCCATCTTAGACAGAGGAGACAAACTCTTGTGTGTTTCAGATGGTAGAGCAAAAAAACAGAACCATTTCAAGGCTCTATAGAGCCCAAAGGCTCATGAGTGGACCCCAGATGTCAAGCACTGATCTTTTTACATGTTGAATTTTGGTTTTACTTTGATTTGATTGTGACTATGCTCTGATTCTTGCCTCTTGAAGAAAGAAAGTAACTTACTTTATTGGCATTCCCAAGAAGAGGGCTTGGAATTTTACAGAGATTTTGGAATCTTAGAGATACTTTTGATATTTTAGAGACACTGAATATTTTAAAGAGAATTTGGATGTGTTAAGGAGACTGAACTTTTAAAGTGTTTGAATTTTTAAAGACTGGGACTTTTGAAAGTTGGGATGTGTTTTATACTTAGATACTGATATTAACATGAGCTCTTGGGAAAACACAAGAAAAGACTATTGTTTAATAGTGATGTGTTTGTGTGTCAAGTTGACAAGGGGTCAACTGTCCTGGCTGGTTTTCAAGAAAGTTATACGGGAAGAGGTACCTCAATTAAGAAAATACCTTCAGCAGATTGCCTCCAGACAAATCTGTAGTGCATTTTATTGACTAGTGATTGATATAGGTGGGCCCATTATCTTTAATTTCAACTTCACTCAAGTCAAGATATGAACTAGATGAAGCCAGATTCTTGCCTAAAATATCCTACAAAAGGCTCCTAGCCCAGTTCCTGTTAAGATCCCTGTTTTCTGGAACCCTGGGCTGGGTCTTCACTGTTTACATTTCTCTCAGCATTCTTGTCTTCCAAGCTCCCACTAGAATGGCCCACTAAGCTCTGTTTACAGAATTAAAGAACGTTTCTAATCGAAGGTTCCAAACATTTCCATATTCCAGCAACAAATAATTCCAGTGGCTTATGACCCACACAGTCCGGTTTGCCACAACAATGCCCTCACTTCCTGGTGCCAATTTTCTGTTGCTGTGGATAAAATACCCTGATAAAAGAAACTTAAGGAAGAAAGGGAGACCATGATTGTGGCCTAACTGGTAGAACACTTGCCCACATAGCACTACATAAAAGTGGGTAGCACATGGCCCAAATCCCAGCACTAGAGAAGTGTAGACAGGAAGACCAGGAGTTCAAGGTCATCTTCAGCTACATAATGAGTTCAAGGTGAGCCTTAAGATGCAAGAGACCCTAACAAAAGGGTGGGTAGTGGGTAGGCACCAAAGGAATCAGTTCATGATGGGGAAGTCAACATAGTAGGGTGTGAAGCAACTGGTTCACTGCATCCAAACTCGGGAAGCAGAGTGATGAATGCATACTGCTGCTCATTCTCCATTCATATAGTGCAGAACCCCATCTGGGAAACACGGCCAACAGCAGGAGGGCCTTTCAGCCCCAGTAATGTGATACAGACAACCTGCTACAGCATGCCCAGAGGCCTTTCTCTAGGTAAATT
Source organism: Pachyuromys duprasi (assembly GCA_028658305.1). Classification (NCBI taxonomy): domain Eukaryota; kingdom Metazoa; phylum Chordata; class Mammalia; order Rodentia; family Muridae; genus Pachyuromys; species Pachyuromys duprasi. The sequence continues at coordinate 17,307,036 of CM053746.1, read as the reverse complement.
TAGATTCTGTCAAGCTGACAGCTAACACCCAACCATCCTTGCACAGTATTTGAGGGGACAATCTGCTGGAGTGGCTGGTGCCAAAGATATTTTTTTCTCCCTGACTCAACTTGCCAAAGTTGTTATTGGAGCTTTTAGGGCAAGAGCCTGGGTAGACTTCACTAGCCCTACTGGGTTTAGTTGCCTGTTCCTAATACATCAATTAAAAAGATGTCCAATAGTGAAAAGGAGAGAGGGGAGAGAGAGAGAGAGATGGAGAGAGAGAGAGATATCTACTCAGCGTGATTAGAAGGACAGATGAATGGGTCTAACAATCCCAAGTCTGTCTTCCAGGGTACTGAACTGAGCCATAGGTTTAAAACTGTGGCACAAAGATGTATGCATAATTAAGCAGACCTGATCTCTGTGTGGGTTCAGGAACCACTGTCTCAGCTCCAGTCTTACAAGGTGCTATGAAGAACTGACCTTCCTCCCGCTCATACAAAGGCTCTTTCAACTCCAGCGTTCCTGCACTCACAGGGCTGCCCTGTGAACTGCCGATACAGCACAGAACTTCTGGTGGGGCCTCTCCAAACACAGCTCAAGACCTTCTATCTCAGGTTAGAAAGCTGTTGAAGTTCCTAGAATTTTGTTTTGTCTTTGTGGCATTGAGGCTCAAATCCAGGGCTTCGTATATGATAGGTAAGCTCTCTATTACTGAGCCACATTTCCATTGTCAGGTCCAAAGTCCCCATTTCCCTGAAACAGTAGAGCTGCTGACATTATCCTAAATGGACTTTGACCAGGTAACGAGAAGGATTGTTAGCACGTAAACCCCCTAAAGGTTACCTTCTCCCAAAGGTCAACTACTACTTTGGGCAAGACCACCTAGTTCCAGATCAATCCAGACAGCCTTTATTAGATCAGATCCCTACCCTGCTGACTGCCATACAACAACTGCTTGCTTTTCCTAACATTTTTCTCTTCTCTGTGCCTCCCAAGAGATGGCCTTAGTAGTTTGAGTCCCCAGTAAATCCTTTTTTCTATCCACAGAGTTTGTCTAGTTTGGTAGTTTTTCTGTGCCATTGCTTATACCCAACATCTTCTGGGTTTTAATGAAGAGAAATTAAAAAATATGTTCAATTATCCCAGCTATTATTTGGAGTGTCCGGCAACTTTAAGATTAAGTGAGATTTTCTTTTTTTGGGTTTTCAAGACAGGGTTTCTCTGTGTAGCCATGACTGTCTTGTAACTTACTTTGTAGACCAGGCTGGTCTTGAACTCAGAGAGCTCCACCTGCGTCTACCTCCCTGAATGCTGGGATTAAAGGCGTGCTCCTTTAATCACACCTGGCTCAAGTGAGATTTTCAAAGGAACCACTTTATATTTCATACCATACAAACAGTGTAGAAAAGTAAGTGATTGAGGTGATTAATTCTAGGTGGTGGGCCAGTTCAGATCACTTAGAGATTACAGATTCACATCCAGTTCCCTCCAACAGTAATTGGCCTTTCACAATCCAAGGTCAATCCTTCTGTCTAAAGTCTAGAATTATACTGTTTAAAGGAGAATATGTTTAAAGAAAATCTACAAGGCTTACCTTCATGATTCTGTTAGATAATCAATCCAAAGCAGTAAATTTTCAGTTCTTGGTATCATGAGCAATTTAGAGCAAGGGCCTGATATAAAACTACCTTAAGTCTGGTGCCCAGAAGAACCTAAAATCACAAGAGGGAGACCCACAAATATCACAACTTGCCAGAGATTTCATTTTGGATATGCTGTAGATTTATCAATGCTTATTTTACAGAGTGACCGCGAAGATTAAATGGCATAGGAGAACAATGCAACTGTATTAATAGAGAACCCCAAATAAATATTATTATTGTTTAAGTCACAGTACTTTCCTGAAAAAATTTCAGAGCCAGTGATGAACTGGTCTTTGGTGAACAGTGTTGATAAAACGGTACTTAGGAAGGTGTTGATAAAACGGTACTTAGGAAGCCCTGCAGAGAAAGCACAGGAGTATAAGTGAGCAAAGAAATTGTTTAAAGTTTTTCATCTGGTTGCCCATGCTCGAAAATATGACCCAAAGTGTGGATGAGATGAACCCAACACCTATTAATCCAAGATACTAACCCCTATTAGAAGGAGGAAATTCACTGATTTCTAATAGATTTTACAAGAGGAAGAAGTATGCATAATTGAGCAGTTCTGATCTAGGTGTGGGCATGGTGATTACTGTCCTATCTCCAGTCCTTCAGGGTACTACCAAAAGACCTTCTTAACACACTGTACAATTAATTAAAACTATGAGGGGCTCATCTGCATTTAAAAGCTTTTGTGAGAATGCAAAATTTCTCTTGGGTTAAATATTTTACAAATTACTGTGGAATTTTTCTTTTCTTGAGACTAGGTCATATAGTGTCTAGGGTGGGCTTAAACTACTAAGCACAGAATTATTTTGAGCTTCTGATCCTCTAGTCTCTACCTCTTGAGTGCTGGGATTATATATATATGCCCAGGTTTTTTTTTGTTGTTGTTTGGTTTGGTTTTTTAATGTGGTGGGATATCAAACCCAGGATGTCCTACAATCTAAGTAAGCTACATCTACCAACTGAACTGTATCTATAAATTTTCTTTATCTTTTAGACGAGGTCTGGTTGTGTAGCATTGGCTGTCCTGTAACACATTAAGTAGCCAGGCTGGGCTTGAACTCACAGAGATCAGCCTGCCTTTGCCTCCTGAGTGCTCTCATTAAAGGCCTGTGCCATTCCTGGTCCTACTGTAGATTTCTTATAACAGTAGTTCTTTCTTAGATGTTTATTTCATTTTTAGAAAATGTATATGCATAAGATTTGAACAATAGAAACAAAGTCAAAGCATTATTATTACTACTACTATTATTATTTATGGATCTGTGCATGCATCTTATTCCTGTCTCTTGTTTGTAAGCTGTTAAGTACCTGAGGGACCAATATTTTATTTTTTTTCACTCCCAGCACAAAGGTGCCATACCATTTAAAGGAAGATTAACCGTCTGTTAATTGAGTAAATGAAAAATTTAAAAATGAAACTGACTTCTCTGTATGAAGCTTATTGTTGCGAAGTACTTTAAAGACTTACTTTTTATTTATATGTGCATGTCTTTGTGTAAGTGCATATGTGTGCAGGTGCATATGTGTGCAGGTGCCTGTGGAGACCAGAAGAGGGCAGAAGATCCTCTGAAGTAGAAGAGGTTGTGAACCACCAGAAGTGGGTGTTTTTGGACTCATACTCCAATCCTCTGCAACATCAGCAAGCCTTCTTAACCACCAAGACATCATTCCAGCCCCAGTATGACTAATTTTAAATGTGTAGAGCTGCAGGGCCACTGCCCAAACTGAGAGAGATACGCAGAGCCACTGTGACTTCTTTTTGTCCTTTAAAAAAGATGAAGAAGAAAGAGGACCTGGGGTAAGAGGATCAATTCTCACTTAGATAGACAAATGGACAGACATTGAATATAGGAGAAAACAAGCAACAGGACAGGAGCCTTCCACAGAGGGCTTCTGAAAGACTCTACCTAGCAGTGTATCAAAGCAGATATTAAGACAACCAAACTTTTGGCAGAGTGCAGGGAATCATATGAAAGAAGGGGGAGTTAGTAAGACCTGGAGAGGACAGGAGCTCCACAAAGACCAAATAGATCAGGGCACAGGGGTCTCTTATGAGACTTTCTCCAACCAAGGACCATGTGTGGATATAACCTAGAACCCCTGCTCGGATATAGCCATGGTAGCTCAGTATCCAACTGGGTACCCTAGTAAGGGGAACAGGGATTATTTCTGACATGAACTCAATGGCTGGCTCTTCGACCCTCCCCCCGTCCCGAGGGAGGAGCAGCCTTGCTAGACCACAGAAGAGGACACTGCAGCCAGCCCTGAAGAGACCTGATAAGCTAGGGTCAGATGGAAGGGGAAGAGGTCCTCCCCTATCATTGGACTTGGAAAGGGGCAGGGAGGGATGGGGGGAGTGGGAGGGAATGAGGAAGGGAGCTACGGCTGGGATACAAAGTACATAACCTGTGATTAATATTTTTGAAAAGTATTCATTTATACTTTATTTAACTGCCCTTCTTACAAAAAATATTTAAATAGTTTTAAAATTTGCATTTATTTATATGTGAGCCTATGTCTTAGTGTACACGTGGAGGTCAGAGAACAGCCTTTCAGAGTCTTTTCTCCCTCAACCATGTGGATTCTGGGAATCAAACTCAGCCTTTCAGGCTTGGCAGCATGAGCTTTTACTTGCTGAGCCATCTTACTGAGGTCCTTAACATAGTTCCATCTGCCAATCTTTTTTTTTTTTTCATGCCATTGATGGGTATGATGCAGATGAAATAAACACTCCTCTTAAGGTGCTTAAGATGTTTCTTGATTTTACTTTAAAATATTTTCTGTATTTAAAATGGGGGGAAAAGGGTAGACACTTGTATGAAGAACATTGATAATTCAATTGGATAACAATGGAGAAGGGGTAGTTAGAGTAACCCAAGGCTCTATGTTAGGTAAATAAATAGACCTAATACGACCATTTTCTCTTTTCAACTATATGTTGATTTTACCACCCTTAATGAGATTAACTTGTGAAATTCTTAAAACCTAAAAGCTTATTAAATGGTTTTGCTATCCGAAGAGTACTAGATACTAATTACATTTTTTTTTTGTTTTCTACTCTTTTCAATACCAAGGCCTAGTCACAGGCTAGAAACAGGCAGAGCATAGTCCAAAAAATTAAAGAATGTCTTATAGGCAGTCTCTGCCACCTTAGGAAGTGGATGGTCTAGGAAAGAATAGTGCCTTAAGAGTGTATAAAAGAGGACAGATGTAGCATACTTGGAATTACTATTGAGTAGAGTTCTCAGAGTCAAAAAAGAAAGGTTTAATCCATGAGGAATCAATACAGAAAATAGGCAGCATGGTCAGCAGCAAGGAGGCAGATAAAATAGCCAGTCAGAAAATGGGCTAGTGGTCGAACTGAGGAACATAATGGAATGTTGTCCTAAGGCTCTGGGAAAATAAAACTGCCTGGCTGTTAACATGGAATATTCTATAAGGCATTAAAGCGGTGGTTCTCAGTCTTCCTGATGTGACCCTTTAACACAGCTCCTCATGTTGCGGTGACCCCTAAGCATAAAATTATTCTCATTGCTATTTCATAACTATAATCGTGCTACTGTTATGAATTGTAAGTATCTGGGTTTTCGGACAGTCTTAGGTGACCTGTGTGAAAGGGTCCTTTGGGTTGAGAAACACTGCATTAAAGGATTCATTGTCCATCTTCTGGGACCTGGAGTTCTGACAGGCATTTTGAGAGTAATGATGATTTTGGTATAATGTTCTTGTGGAATGTATACAATTTACCCTTGTTCACTCAAATGCTGATTTCTCTACTCCACTATCTGGTTTCAATCTGGACGTTGCATTGTGATGTTTATTCTAAGCATCACCTGTCTCGAGTTTGTGTAAACATGCCACCATTTGTTCTCTGTATTTTCAATAAAACAACCAGCCAAGGCTGTGCAGTGGAGAGAAGGGAGGAGAAGGAAGTGAGTGGGAAATGGGAGAGCAGAGACCATCAGGAGAGGACCTGGAACCACAAGCAGAGATTAATCAGACCTAAGATTGATTAAAAGCAAGTATAATGTTGGAAATAATGTTAGGAAACTATGTGGGCTTGGAGATTTAGGATGGAGTAATCATGGCTCAGCATTGTGCACTAGGTTAGCTAAACACATCCTAGTCTCTGTATAGTGATTTGGGTATATAGGTGGTTTTGGAATAACCACTGATTAACTCAAAGATACATCCAAATAATAAATATTAATAACCAACAACAAGATGATAAAGTTACAAGTGACAGAGATTGTTAAACTCACGCCTTAAATCCACATATAAATAATAGAAGTCAACAGCATCGAGGTGACTTAGAAGGTAAAGAGGCTTGGCATGTATCTAAGTTCAGTTCCTGCAACCCATGTAAAAGTAGTCGAGAACTGACTCCATAAAGTCATCCTGTGGCTCTGACATGTGCTCCATGGCTCCTGTGCCTACACAGACATGCACACAAACACACACACATTAGAAGCCAAAGCCTTATGGTGAAGATTTCTTAAACAGCAACATAAACTGATGTGGAATAGTCTACATGAGTACAGTCGAGTTTGACCTCTGTACACCTTAGTCATGGTCAGGGACCTTTAAAACTCCTGGGGAGGGGGGTTAGGGGGAGGGCAGCCTTGCCAGGCCACAGAGGAAGACAATGCAGTCAGTCCTGATGACACCTGACGGGCTAGGGTTAGATGAAAGGGGAGGAGGACCTCCCCTATAAGTGGACTGGGGAAGGGGCACAGGGAGAGATGGGGGACGGGGGGATTGGGAGGAGAAGCGGGAGGGAGCCACAACCGGGATACAAATTGAATAAACTGCAATGATAATAATAAATAAAAAATCCAATCATTTAACCATCCAGAAAACCTGGAGCCAGAAGATCAGTGAAAAACACTTCCAGTTATGCCTTTCAAGCTCTCTGCGCGTCCTTCGCCCAGTAAAAGGTGATGATGGTGTAGAAACCCGAGTGGGTCACTGCAGCGTTGTGTGTGTGTGTGGGGGGGGGACACCCTGATTATATACAGAAGGCCAAACTGGGAGAACGCCGTGTGCAGAACGCAGTGGGTGGCCCACCTCGTCCGCAACGGCCTCCTGCCCTACACCGGAGGCGGGCCCCGTCCCTCTCCTCTGGGAGGACTCCTCCTGCGGCTGACAGGACCTTCCTCCGAGGAGGGGACCGTGCACGGGAAGCGCCCCGCGGGCTCACTGGCCAACTGAGCCCCGTCGGCTCCACCCTCGGCGTCGCCGGCCGCCCGTGCCCGTCCCTCCTCCAACGACTTCGAGAGGCCAAGTCAGTTTCTTCCTCAGCCTAGTCCCAGGTAGGAGGCTCAGAGCTGGTGTTCTGAACCGGAAAAACAACACCAAGAGAAAGACCGCCGGTATTCTACTGCGCCTGCGCAAGCCACACCCGCTCGTTGTTTTTTTTTTTTTCTCACCCCCGGGGAGTCGGGGGCGGGACCGTGAAGGTGAGGGGCGGGGTCCAATCTTCCACAGGTTTGTAGACCCTCCTCTGTCAGGGCAGGTATTTTGGGTTTATTCTGCTCCGGTCTCACTGCCTGCGCAATACCAGTCGAAAGTTTTTATCTAAAGGTTTAAACCTTTTTATTTTATTTTATTTTTTGGTTTTCCCAGACAGGGTTTCTCTGTGTAGCCGTGGCTGTCCTGGACTCACTTTGTAGACCAGGCTGACCTCGAACTCACAAAGAAGGCCTGCCTCTGCTGGGATTACAGGCGGAGGCCACCGTAGCCGGCACAACCCCCCCCCACCCCCACCCCCATGTCCTGTGTTTGTTTGGGTGTTTTTGCCTACAGGTATGTTTGGCATGTACATGAGAAGCAGGTATCAGATCTCTTGTTGCTGGAGTTGTAAGATAGAGCCACCATGTGGATGTTGGGAATTGAATTCAGGTTCTTTGGAAGAGGAGCAAGTGCTTTTAGACACTGAACCATCTCTCCAGTCCCTCAGATGTATGCTTTTGGATGGCTAGGAACTGAAGTTAGAAAGCTCTGAGACCTAGCGTAGAGCCAAACACGACACCCCTGCCCGCACCAAAGTCAATGAAATGATTCCTAATGCTATTATGTTAGACACATAGATCAGTGCCTAACTCAATCATTGTCGTCAGATAGGCTTCTTCCTGTAGCTGATGGATGCAGAGACCTACATCCAAACATGTGGTACCCAGGGAAACCCACAGTAGAGGGGGAGCATTGTAGGACCCAGAGGGGTCAAGGACACCAGGAGAACACAGCCCACAGAATCAACTAAACAGGGCTCATAGGGGCTCACAGAGACTGAAGTAGCCAGCAATCATCATGGAGCCTGCATGGGTCTGTGCTAGGTCCTCTCTCTCTGCATATGTGCTGTGGTTGTTTAGCGTGGGGTGTTTGTGGGACTCCTAACAGTGGGAATGGAGGTGTCTCTAACTCTTTTGCTTGCTACCCCTTTCCTTCCTACTAGGTTGCCTTGCCCAGTCTTGATATAAAGGTTTGTGCCTAGTCTTATTGCATCTGTTTTTATGCAGCATTTGGTTGATACCTCTGTGAGGCCTGCTCTTTTCTGAAGGGAAATGGCGGAGCAGTGGATCTAGGGAGAGGGGATGTGTGTGTGTGTATGTGTGTATGTGTGTGAAACTGGGAGGCGTGGTGGAAGGAGAGGCTATGGTCAGGATGTAGTGTATAAGAGAAGAATAAAAAATTATAGGGGAGGAGAGAGTCGGAGGAAGGGAGGGACAATGAGGGTGAGAAGAGAGAGGGGAAGAAACAAAATGGCCTGAGCTTTTGAAACCTCAAAACCCATCCCCAGTGACACACCTTCTCCAACAAAGGCCACACCTCCTAATCCTTCCCAAACAGCTCCACCAACAGGGGACCAATTATTCAAATCTATGTGCCTATGGAAGCCATTTTCATTCAGACCGCCACATTTATTTAGGTTCTGGATCAAACTTAGGTCACAAGGCTTTCATGGTAACTGCTTTCACACAATGAGCCATTTTTACGGGCCTGCAATATTAATTGCTGTACATCGATTTTCATTTATTCACAAAGGCCTTTGACACTCACGAATCTACAAAAAATAATTTATTATAAATGATAGCAGGTCATTCTGAGCCTTCAGCATCCTCGGCTGGTTCACTCTCTTCTGCTTCAGTAGCTGAGGCTTTCCGGCCCGCCGACGAATCCCTGTTTGCTTCCTCCCTGGAAGAAGAGCAATGCCAAGGATTTCAAACTTTGAAATGAGCAACTTGCCCTTAGCTCCTCTTTGAGCTAGACATTTACCCTGATATATCATGAATGGTAACATCTTCCTCTGCAGAGGACTCTTTGACCGGTATATCCTCAGCCGAACCTTTCTTGCGTGTGAATAGGTCTCTAAGCCACTGTGGCCACTTTGGCCAGGCAAATTTTTCCTAGAAGACAGAAGGGGGGACATTCGTCCGGCTCACCCCAGCCTTCTCCAGCCACAGCACTTGGTCCCAAGCTTACCTGATCCTCCCTCTCCTTTTTCTTATTCCTTGAAAGAAAACATACAGAAGACAGTTAGTGATTGTGTCATTTGTGTGTGTGTGTGTTTCCTGGGGGGCATCCTGGCTCTCTTCATAACAAAAATCACCCCAGCACTGGGGCTTGAGAACAATTCCATGCATGTGTGGCTTCTAGGAACCTCCAAGTTGGTTCTAAGGGCCCTACAATGCCTCTCTAGGGAGATCTTTGTATATGGCTCACAAAAGCATTTTGCTCTCCAGAGTCTTTCCCATTGGTGCTCTTTAGGCCAACTATCACAGGATTTCTGAGGTAAGAGAGGGGGCACTCCTGTTTACCTGGCTGCTTTACCCTCCAAGTACAATGCCTGAGGCTACAGCACAGCTCAGAAACTCCCAGAACTTCACCCTGCAGACCACTTCTGATGAATGAGTTGTAAGAACATACACTAGCTATCCTTTTAGAGTCCAAAGAAACTTAGAAAAGTCAGAGTGCATTTTGTGGATCTATATGCTGTACAGATCTGGAATGAAACCTGACCAAAACCTGAATACTGTGGAGTTAAAGGAAAAGGGGGCCACCAGGTAGGATGGTCCTCTTTCTGCCATGCCCTAAAGAGTGACCACAAGGCCAGACATGCCCTCCATCCTCCATTTCCTCATGAGAAGAGAGGTGTGTATTATTCACAGTCCCTCCTAGCTATAGATCTATGAAATCTGTGTCACTCAAAGAAAGATCAGGATCAAAAGGGGATGAGAAGATGGGGTTTCCTCCTCAGTACAAGAAGGATTCGTGTTCTACTACTCACAGGCCCTCAACTCTAACATGGTGGGAGCCTCTGGCCAGAGCAGATGCCCACTACCAAAAGCTGGTAATGCCCAAACCTATGATTTCACCCTCTTTCGTTGGTGACTTGATGACACTGGAGGCATCCATGCTAGTTCCAGCTTCCTCTTTGGGAGCCAGGGAAAACAACAGAGGGGATAATATTCTTCCTGGAACTTTTCTCCCTGTCTGGTGAAGGATAGGTGGGTTCCAAGTCCTCTGCTAATTCTCAGGTTCTCCTTGAAAGATTGTCTCATATTTACCCTGAGGCCTTTTCTTCATCTTTTTCCTTTGTTCTGCGGGAATAAATCTGTTTTGGAAGAAAACACAATTCTGATTACCACAAGGACCACTGTCTCTAAGTACACCTGTTCCTTTAACTTATTTCAGCTCTTACCTGAACACAGGGGCTCTTATAATACCTAGCTTAATATTTCACTTAATACATTGCACTGATTGTTTTAGATAAAACCCAGCAAATAATTCCCAATAAAGAGAATCTCTGTTCAAAGTGAAATGTAAGAACTATTTTTTTAAACTTCATCAGAGGTATATATCAGGAGCCTAAGCAATGGAATTGTTTGAGGAATGATGAACAAGAGCAGAGTGCCTCTGCTGCTATCACAGGGCATCCCTGTCGAGAAGGTCTCAGTATGCAATAAGGAAATTAAGTGGGAACATGTTGGGAAGAAAAGAAAAAAAAACTAGTACTATTTGTATTAGAAACAACAACAATGCTCTTAGGGCCTACTGCAGACGTCATATGTACATGCTGCACATGCATGGAAGCACACACACACACACACACACATGCACACACAATTTTTTAAAAACAGAAAGCAGCTGGAGGATGGCTCAGTGGTTAAGAGATGCTTCCTGATCTTGTGGAGGATGGTAGTTTGGTTCCCAGCACTCACATTGGGGCGGTTAACAAATGCCTATAACTCCAGCTCCAGGGGATCCAATACCTTCATCTGGCCTCCATGGGCACCCACACAAATGGAGCGGAGATAGACACAGAAAGACAAAAATAAATCTTTAAAATAAGGGGGAAAAAGGGCAGGGGGTATATCTTAGAGATAGAATGCTTGCTTTCTTGCATAAGGCCTGGGTTTAATCCCAAAGCGTAAAGTAAGCAACTACCATCAGCCTCTGCAGTGAACATTTTGTAATTTTGTTTTCTTTAAAAAACACAGATATGTTTTCATTTTAATCTCTGGTGTGGGGATAAGAGACGGCTTCACAGCAGGTGACTATGATTTGCCTTGTGCTCTAGCAGGGGCATGGTTTTGCCAGCTGCAGACAGTTTCTGCCAGTGTGTGACATTTGGAATTCTGGGAACTTTTCAGAGGATATATAAATGTTAGGGCCCCTAGAGGCAGGGTTGCTGTTGTTGACTGCTTGGTGTTTAGTAGTGGTTTGTCAAGTAGTCAAATGAACAACAAGAAAAAAATTAGGTATCCTGAAGGGGAAGATCAAACTTGTCCCAGGAATTAGATGCCCTAATCAGCAGGAAGTAGTCTAAAGAAAACTTCACAACCCCCTCCAGCCAACCCCACCCCCACAACCAAACAAAACTCCCAAGCAACGATTGTGTGGTTGGTGTATTGCAGGGATCTCAATCTCAGAGTACCGATTCCATGTGACACCTTTTCAATGTTTTTACAAAATCACATCAACTAAAATTTGGTAAAGAGAATATGTAATTATAATACATGATGTATGGAAAAGAAGGTCATTGATCAGGAGCTTGCCCTGTCGAATTACAACTAAAGGTATTCAGCAACTGGCATTTAGTAGTGTGGCCCTGTTACTGGTACAGAAAAGGCAGAGGTTTAATGGAAAAGAAGCTACGTACAGGTGGTATTTTAGAGCAGTGAGAAAAAAAATGATTCAAAATTATTACAAAACAGGCTAGAGAGATGGGTCAGCGGTCTGAGCTCGGTTTCCAGCACCCGTGTCGGATAGCGCGTAATAGCCTGTGATTCCAGCTCCAGAGAATCTGACACCCTTCTGGCCTCTGTGGGTACCCATACTCAGGGCAAAACTGTACATTCATTTAGGATAAAAAGGATTCCCTGCCCTCAACCCTACTAGAAACAGATAAATTAAATAAATCTTAGAAGGTCTAAAATTAGGAATAACTGCTGGGAATGATGGCATGTGTATCCCTGCCACTTCTGAGGTAGGAGGCAGGCCAACCTAGGTTACATAGTGGGTTTCAGGCTAACCTGGGCTGCATGAGACCTTGTCTCAAAGAAACAAACAAGGAAAAAAAAATCAAGAGAGACATGTACAAATGACAAAATAGTGTGAAGAACATGTTAGAAAGCAGCAGCAGAAAGTGCCTGGATCCCTGAGGTGGCAAAGCCGCTACAGGAAGAGCATAACCCACACTGCAGGAGGCACAGGCTGGCACATGAAGCCACTTTCTTGTCCTCTGGGTTGTTTTTCCATGAGATGTGTTAATGCTTTTGGTGGTCTGCAATGGTCTCCTTGTGCGTTCACCCCAGCACTTCCTGCTTGATCCTAAGGAGGTGAAACTAACCAGCGCTGTGAAGGGAGCACTGGTCTGTCCATTATTTTTCTCTATCTGTCACTATTTTCTTTAATCTCTATTTTTTTTAAAAAAGATCTAATTTCCTATATTCCTGGCCTGAGCTCACTTAATTACTGAGGATGCCTGCACTCCTGATCACCCTGCTTCTGTTTCCCATGTGCTGGTACGACAGAAAGGTGCCAAATACCCTTCTCAGGGGCTGTTTTAACTTAAGTACTGGATTGGATCATTCCTCATAGTGGAATTAATGGGACACTTCATTCCTCTTCTTTGAATACTGTTGCTCTCTACTGCATGCAAAACACTGGGCATGCTTCCTGGTCTCACAGAGCCTAGCTAAACTGGCAGAAAAAATAATGAAAATATGAGTAAATGTAGGCACAGGGGTGAACCGTACACACAACTGAAGCGCAATACAGGACTGTACATAAACTTCCCAGAAGGTCACAACCACCAGTAGGTGTGGAGGGTGCTGACTGTGCAGTGGACAGTGGCCATCCTCCTGGCGGGTTGTAAACTGACCCTATGCTGACATCTGTCTTCTAGGCTCACTGTGCTCACTGAGGGAGAACTCACTCATTGTACCAGAGTGGTTCACATCAACGCCACCCATCTGACACCAACTCAGAATGTTCCATAGTGACCTGACGTTAGGAGCCCTGCCTCACAGACAGCATACCTGTGGACACCCGGGGACATAACTTGAAGACAGAGAGGGTAAATGGCTCTGGTTTTCAGTTTGTAGGTTCTAAATCTACTCCACAGACAGGGTACATTCAGGACACATGAACGTACTGTTGTCCTTACCTCAATGAGACAGAAAACGACAATCAACACAATCACCACCAGAGTCACACATACTGCCAAGATAACTTTGTTCTTGTAGTTGTTTCCTGGGGCTTCTTTTCCAGTCTGAAATATAGAAAATAAATAAGTGGGCATCTGTTATCAAATAATAAAGTAAAAAGAATGAAATAAGGTGAAGGCTAATTGTTCAAAATCCATTCTTGACTTATGCATGGTTAACTGACGTATGTAATCTAGCACTTAGAAGATTGAGGCAAGAGTTCAAGATTAACCCTGGATACCAATACCAGGATTATACAGTAAGACTCAGCCTCAATATGGCCAGAAACTGGCCTTCTTGTGGTGGTACACGCTTTTCATCCCAGCACTTTGGAGGAAGAAGCAGTAAGTTCAAGGCCAGCCTGGTCTACATAGCAAGTTCTTGGCTAGCTATAACTACATAGTTCCACTGTCTCAAACAAAACAAATAAAACAAAAATCCCCAACCAACCACTAAACAAAAGCAAAACTAAGTGCCAGTGTTTATAGATTTGCAGTCAAGCCCTTGCATATTATGTATACAATATCCCAAGTTTAATGCCCAATACTGTAAAACTAAATTTAAAAAAAACCTAATGAAAAATTTCTACTTCAGATTTGGCAGATTCTATAAGAATATAGAATATACTTTGGCAGATTCTAAAAGAATACACCAAAATCAAATGTGCTACCTATCTAATATTTTGTGTTTTAGGTCACCTTCTGGCAATAAATTTAGAAGTACAGTGGGAATCACTATCTTGTCTGGGTTAGAGTTATGTAGCCAACAACACAAGACATAGAGTGGAAGCCCCTGGTCTTTCTGCTTAAATGATTGAGAGGCTGGAGACCATGTTCTGGCACTGTCCTCACCTGACTTGATTCCACACCCTTGTGAGGAACTTCTGTGTTCTCATTGATGTAGTTCTCAGTTTTCCACTGGTCTGTATCCCAGTCAATCCTGGACAACTTGAATTCTTGCTGCTCACTGAGAAGCTTCATCAGGAGGCCTGTCCTGGAGATGAGCTTTGCACAGGACAGTTGCACATGAGGGTCATAGCAGTCCATCTTCAAAGTCTTGATAACGTGAGAAATGAGCCGTCTTACATCTTTGTTGGGGATGAGGGGCCGCAGCTGCTGGTTTAGATGAGATTCCAAGTGTTCACCTGGTGAAATCAGCATTGGGTAAGCCAATTCGTGGAAATGGCCATGTGAATGGTCATCGAAATGGCCATGTGAATGGTCGTCGAAATGGCCATGTGAATGGTCATCAAAATGATCATCAAAATGGTCATGTGAATGGCCATCAAAATGGACATTTGAATGGTCATCAAAATGGTCAGCTAAACGTTCATCAAAATGGTCATCAAAATGGTCATCAAAATGGTCATGTGAATGGTCATCAAAATGGTCATCTGAATGGTCATCAAAATGGTCATCAGAATGGTCATCGAAATGGTCATGTGAATGGTCATCAAGATGGTCATGTGAATGGTCATCGAGATGGTCATGTGAATGGTCATCTGAATGGTCATCAAAGTGGCCATGTGGATGGTCATCTGGATGGTCATCAAAATGGTCATGTGAATGGTCATCTAAATGGTCATGTGTATGGTCATCAAAATGGTCATGTGTATGGTCATCAAAATGGTCATTTGAATGTTCATCAAAATGGTCATCAAAATGTTCATCAAAATGGTCATCTGAACGGTCATCAAAATGGTCATGTGAATGGTCATCAAAATGGTCATGTGAATGGTCATCAAAGTGGTCATCAAAATGGTCATGTGAATGGTCATTGAAGTGGTCATCCGAATGGTCATCAAAATGGTCATCTGAATGGTCATCAAAATGGTCATCTGAGTGGTCATCAAAATGGTTATCAAAATGGTCATTTGAATGGTCATCAAAATGGTCATGTGTATGGTCATCAAAGTGGTCATCTAAATGGTCATCAAAGTGGTCATCTGAATGGTCATCAAAATGGTCATGTGTATGGTCATCAAAATGGTCATCTGAATGGTCATCGAAATGGTCATGTGTATGGTCATCTAAATGGTCATCTAAATGGTCATCAAAATGTTCATGTGAATGGTCATCAAAATGTTCATGTGAATGGTCATCAAAATGGTCATGTGAATGGTCATCGAAATGGTCATTTGAATGGTCATCAAAATGGTCATTTGAATGGTCATCAAAATGATCATGTGAATGGTCATCGAAATGGTCATTTGAATGGTCATCAAAATGGTCCTCAAAATGGTCATGTGAATGGTCATCGAAGTGGTCATTTGAATGGTCATCGAAATGGTAATTTGAATGGTCATCAAAATGGACATGTGAATGGTCATCAAAATGGTCATTTGAATGGTCATCAAAATGGTAATCTGAATGGTCATCAAAATGTTCATGTAGATGGTCATCGAAATGTTCATGTAGATGGTCATCGAAATGTTCATCAGGTGCCAAGATGAAGTCTGGGTGTGGTCCAGTGGTTTGCTCAGCAGTTGGAATTAAGTCGTATCTATGCACATGAAAATCTTCAGCATGATGTGCAGAGATTGTATTTTCTGATGCAGTTTCTTCAGGCACAGTAACAGTAGATTCCAGGATGTTTTCTTCAAAATTATCTGTTAAGGCCTGATTTTTTTCAAGAGGTTTTTCTGTAGAACGTTCAGAAATGGCATATACTTCTGGAAAAGGCTTTTCTGTATAACTCAGGTCTCCTAAAGATGAAAAGACTCCTCGTTCAGGGGACTCTACCAGGTTCCTCACTGCAGAGGATGCTGGCTTCTTTGCAATCAACTGGAAATGAGATTTTTTCTTCCTAAGGTTTCGATGTCTCTTTTCAGATAGTAAACTTGGGTCAGAAGCCTTCATTCTTTTCACATTAGCATTTGCACTTTCTAAAACAAAAATGGTGTAAGACAAGTCTTTACGTCTGTCTATGAACTCAGGTAACGAGTTAGTAGATGGAGTCTTGCCCACTAGGGATGGTTCTGGGAAAGAAGAGACTGTCTCCCTGCGTTCCTTCGGGAGCAAGGGCTCTGAGTGGAAGGAATTTCCTGCTAACTTCCTGGGCTTCTGCACCAGACTGAGCTGCTGCAGCTCTGTTGAGGGTGGGCTCCTGAGCTGCCTGTCTTTGGCAATGTTCTCCACAGGTGTCTGGACACTCCGCTTGCTCCACGGGCTCTTGTCACTCACTTCCATGAAGTACCTTTTCTGTATGCTTCCTGTCCCCTTGGGGGCTCTGTTCATCCTGTGGAACCTTCTCTCTGCCTTTTCAATCTCTGCAAGACTGTTTTCCTCTGCCTGGGCAGGTTCCCATCTCTTTTCAAATATTTCTCGCTTAAATTTTTGATTCACATTTTTAGAATTCTCCTTATGCCCATCAATTTTCCCTTCCTTTTTAACCTCATCAATTTCTGCATCTAACAAATTTTCTAAAAAATAAAGTTTATTCAACCTATTTTTGTAAGTGGAGTTACCGGAATCAGATTCATTTGTAACAGGAAGGCTTTCTGTATTATTCTGCAAAGATTCCAAGGAATTGTTTGTATCTTGTTCATGAGAAAACAGCAGTTTAATGTATGGTAACATTGAGGACACTACATCTTCCAGATTCCCCTCTGAGAAATATGGCAGTATGTAATTTAGTGCACTCATGACATCATTCTCATCATTAAAGTTGATCTCTTCATCCGTGGAACTGGAATGGTTGGCATTATCTTTTTGTAAATAGCCTCCTTCTGGTTCAATAATAAGTTTGGTGCTGGCATTTGCCTTCCGGGTCTCTAACATCTTCATGAATGCTCCTTCTGGGTTCCTTATAGATGCTTCTTCAACTGTCAAAAAACAAGAAATTGCCTTTAGTTAGAGAATACTCGAAGCCCTTCCTCAGTCCACAGCCACATACTTTAATCAAATGAATTAGAGCCCAGAAAATACTCTATGTCAGTGTGTGGGAAAAACAAACCTAAACTTAGTCCTGTGAAACTGCAGCAACAGAAAGAACATTGGCAAAGTAGCCAAGTACTTTGAACATTCCACAATGTGCACACAGGATGTCTATTTAAGACCACCAATGCACCATAGAGCCCAGGGTCTAAAGACAGAGCCCACCTCTGACCTCTGACCAGCCTGGGGAGCACCTGCTCAGGCTCCTATACCCACACCATCCCACCTCAGATTTGAGATATGCTTCCCCTCGCCATCTTTTCCGTGTGCCCTGATGATGGACATCCTTTGAGGGGATTGAGGGCAGAAATGCTAAAGCAAATGCCTCTCATTCACATCTGAATTGGATGTATCAGTATCTTCCCGTGGGTTCTGTTGCCATGTATTATGGCTCCCAGAATGAAAAGAGCATCCTCCCCTCTGTGCATCTTCCTGGTTCTTCCCTTATAGTGTGTGTGTGTGTGTGTGTGTGTGTGTGTGTGTAGGAGGGGAGGGTTAGTATGAGGTGTAGATGAAGGTGTGTTTAATTTTCTTGGTTTATTCCTACATACAACCCAGTTACAGAACAATCCTATTTCTGGGTAAACATTACCATTCTGGGTACCATAAAGGGCACAAACGTCAGAGCTACTCTTGTCTGAAGCCTTTTCTCACTTTTTCATTCTTTCAGCTTCATGTGGGAACAGTGCAAATATTCTGATAGTGTGAAGGTCAAGTTACCACTGTGTAGCTATTCCCTGCCCCCTCAGGAAAATTAAGGGGATTTTCTTTTTGGTGGTAGTGAGCATCCAGGAGGTGGTGAAAAGAAAACTATGGCCCTGTGACAGTGTAGACTTAGGGAGAGATGACTTGGCATGGTGATAGCAGTTGATACTTCTGACATGTAAAAGAAGGGAACTGCTTACTTGCCACTTCTGGGGAAGAAGAGAATAATGTAATTGGATAAAACTTTTGTTAAAAATAAGTAACTTATTTATATAAACGATTAAATGCTAATTATATTTACCATATCTAATATCCACATCAAGGGTAAAGATCTGCATTCAAGCTAGTTAGACAAGTAAACTATAATATTTTGGAATGAAGTTATTGCTAACAATCCTAATATGTCAAAAATATTTTATGGCTAAGCACAAGCTATACCACTGAGCTGTATCCCTGTCCCCTTTTAAAATAAAATAAAAAAAAAAACTGTGGTAGTTTCTCACTGTATTGCCTAGACTGGCCTTGAACTTGGATCATTTTGCTTCAGCCTCCTGAGTAGCTAGGATATCTGCCATGTGCCCCCACACTCAATTGGGAAAATACTTAAAACTACATAAATGATCTGGTGATAGAGAAAACTGAGGTTGAAAACAAGTAAAGAGCTGGTCAGTGTGGACATGAAGAGCTCAGCACACACTGGCCACATAGTACGTAGAAATATGTCACTTATAAGATTACAAAGGAAGCCAAACACAATGAATTTAGAGATGTCCAAAAGTCAGACAGCATTTGAGACCCAACCAAACCAACCAACAAACCAAAAAAAAAAAAAAAAAAAAAAAAAAAAACCAACCAACTTGCAGACTGCAGTGCACTGTATGCACAAGTAATCATTAGTACTAAGCAGACAGCAGTGCAGACTCTGGTCATTCATGTTACCCCTCCCCATCCATTCCTTTCTCCCCTTCTTTCTGCACATGGAACAGTTCTATTTTTCAATCATGCAGTAACAGCTGAGAGCCCCACTTTCAGCAAAGGAGAAGTTATGGATGAATGAATAAAAATAAGCATTATTTTTAGTTAATTTTTCATTACTAGTTAAACATTAAGACACTAAATTAAAACATTTATCTGACAAGAGACTCACGACAACGCGTGTTGTTTGTCAGACATCCCGTGTAACAATGCAGTTTGATTGTTTTGCAGACAACCTCAATATCAGCTTTATAGTTGCAGAGGCAACAGGCCATATGTTTAGGTAAGATCCTGTAAATGGAAAAACAGAGAACTGGTTTACTGGAAAAGGGTTACTGAGATGTGAAGAGGCCACCTCAGGGTTGCAGAGGAAGGAGTACTTGAGGCACATGGCATGGGCAGTTGGGTGGGGACTCAAATGGCGAATTGCTGTTCTGATGCTGGCGATAATCACGGAGGATGGCAGAGTTGCTCAATAGATGGGGAAGTGTCAGGGCGGGTGCGTCTGACTGAAGCAAAGATGGCGGGGACAGAGCTAGGTGACACTGGTCTATAGATGCATCTCTTCTGAGTGCAAAAGTCTCATTCTGGGTCGGTCATACACAGGAAGAAGGGCCTGAGCAAGCTCCCCACCTATGGACAATTTTCTCTG
>CM053746.1:17276497-17287321 GCA_028658305.1 Pachyuromys duprasi | reverse complement strand
AAAATAGCCTGTTTTAGCCCATACTTTATGGTTAAATGGCAACATGGATCCCACTGGCCAAATCTGGATTATTTTTGTGTTCCAAAGAATAAGGGCTGTGATGTAGTTCTTTGATATGGTGCTTGTGGAGCAGTGAAAAGCCCTGAGTATGACCTTAACATCTCTCTCTCTCCCCCTCTCTCACACACGCACACACACACATACACACACACACACACACGCACACACACAAATACACACATACACACTTTGGGAGACATAAAGAAAAAGAGAACAAGGCAGCGATCATTAATAACACAATAAAATACAATATAATGTAAAGAGAATCTGTGAATTCCTAACAATACTCAAAAATAGGAGCAGGGTAGGTCTTTGAGAAAACACCAGATATCTGATGTGGAAGAAAATTTTGCAACTACTAACAATTAGTTCAGACAAGGCTATTAAAAGGAGGTGAAATGTTTGAGAGTAGGATCTTTAAGGTCTCAACAATTCCATAGGTTGGTTCATCTTTCCTTCCTTCCCGTTCCTCTTCCTGCTTTTGTTTTTGAGATGAAGTCTAATTAGCTCTGGCTGTCCTGAAACTTGAGATGTATACCCTGGTAGCCTCAAACTCACGGAGATTCACGAGTTCCTGCCTCCTGAGTGTTACAGCTAGCCACTAGTTATTTTCAAATTTAACATATAAAAATAACAATTTGAAGATCTTCAACATACCACTTTACATTTGATTAAATAATTATCGTGGGTCACTTGAAATCCCATCCAGGAAGGCAGTAATCAGATATTTGACCTGAATTCCTCGTGAGGAAACAGACAAATCTAGATTGGAATGTCAATTCATGGATCATGAAAAAGTAGTAAGATATCTTTGATTAAAAGCCAAAAACATGACAGATAACAGCTGACATTGATAACACTGATCTTGAATCAAAACAAAGATGTAAAGAATATTATCAACTTCTGGCCAAAATGGAGTAAATGAACTCAACTTCCACTTCCTTTCCTCAAAACCAGTAGAAGAAATTCTAAAAAACCTAAATGGTGCTATTTTGTTTCTGTTTTCTTTTGCAGTGGTGGTGGAAAGCAGAGAGAACTTTATTTAGTGAAGAGACAACAAGCAATAGAGGGGCCTAGTGACCACAAATTCATCTCTAGGGATGACATGAGTTTCAGGTGGAGGAGCAGAGGCTATGCGTGACTCTTGCGGTTCTAGGACTTCAGGGTGGTTTCTAAAAAGCTCTTGCCATTGTCATAGCTTGAAGGGAACAATCTAGTCCCCACTATATAATTTGTGTGTGTGTCCCTACCATAATGAAGAATTGCTCCATTTGGAAGTTGTCTGTTTTGAGGACTGTTGTGTAGGAGAATGACTGTTAACCCTGTAGAAGCAAGGGTCAGGAGACGCAGATTCTGTGTCACCACATGTCTACCGTAACATAATGCAATGACCATGAACTCGGAATCTCTGAAACTGGGAACTTGAGAAACTTTTCTTCTGTTTAGCTGTCTTTCTGAGGTATTAAGGTGACGAGCACATTCACTTGCAGCTCAGAAAGAGTTTTTGTGTTACAAGGAGGGAAACACAAATGACAAGTGGTAGACTATTTGATGATGGAAATGGAGTTGAGAAACCAAGGAAAAGTGGCTATAGTTCACAGGACAAAGCATCATCAAGGAAGAGGCATGCAGAGTGAAAAGTGAGCCGTGAAGCTCAGGTATTGATCAGTGCACCTGGGGGAGGAGCCTGCCAACAGTCAAGAAAAGAGCTGCCAACTGGATTAGGAAGAGATATAATTTAGTTTGGTATGTGGCTAGGAAGCCTGTCTGTTGTTGCAGGATATTTGATCCCATTATGAACCCCAAAATTGTGAATTATAAAACCCTGCTTCTTGTTTAGTATGGTGGAGCCCTATCACACACCGTTAATCCAAGACTTTCTGTTTATTGTAAACAGTTGATTGTGGTGCGGTTCAGCCAGCTCTAGCACACACCTTTAATCCAAGAGCTTTCTGTACACCAGATCTAATAAAGTTAACTCTAGGTCAAGAGGCAGAGCTAGAAACCAGCTGACAGGGATTAAAGAGTAGGAGGGACTTTGAGCTGAGGGGTATTTAAGACAGTGTGGAAAAAAAGAAAGGGCTTTTTAGCTTAAGCTCTGGTTCTAGCTTAGGCTTCAGCTCCTCAGCTCCCTAGCTTTTTGGGTTTTTTTTTTGTTTTTGTTTTTATTTTTTCTATCCAGACCTGAGCTGAGAAGGAAGGTCAGCTGGGTGCTTTCTCTGTCTCTTTGAGCTAGCAGGTTTTCACCCCAGCATCTGGCTTCTGAGTCTTTATTGGTAAAACAGAATGGTTGGGATTTTCATTTTTGTTTATAACAATAGTCTATCACACACTCCTGGGCAGGAGAACAAATGGCCAGTGGCCACAGTGCACTTAGAGCTTATCTTGGGAGTTGTGACAGGAACTCTATCAGTTACTTCATATTCCTACTTTACAAATCTTCAAAGTTAGATTCAAAATGGTGAAATCCTTTTGATTAACAATAGCTACACCTGGGGCATTTACAGAAATAACAAAATCTATAATGCTTCCAAACTAAAATTTACAATGTTTGCAGTAAAAAAATTACTAAGCATGCAAGATAAAAAAAATAAAATAAAAGCAAGTATAGTACAAGCCTTTAACACCAACATTCTGGAGACAGAAGCCGGTGGATTTCTGCATTTGAAGCCAGTTTGGGCTTTACAGAGAGTTCTAGGACAGTTAGGGTTACACAGTGAGACTCTGTATCAAAAACAAAACAAAACAAATCCCCAAACAAACCCCCTTAATAACAAACAAACAAAAAGGTAGAAAAGGAAGGAAAAAATATCCGTAATAAATAAAAATAAGTCAAAACATACCCAGGACAAGTGGAGAAGCGTAGAGAAGGAAAAGGAGATTTTTCCTTCTGGGACTTAAACTGAGTAGGAAGGGCTTTTTCCTTCTAGGAGGTGAGCTGAGTAGAGAACCATGGGAGACTTGCGCTACCCTACCCTACTCTGTCTCCCTACCGGCATAGACAATGGCAGGCTGTTAGCCACTCTCTGGTCTTTTGCGGTGAGGGCCGGGCTATAGCACTGGCCAGGGACATGCTGACAACAGGAGAAGATGCAGGAACTGTTGCTGCAGCGAACCATGACCACTTGGTTCCCTTCTGCAATGATTTCCAGCCTGATATCCTCCCGACTATTTCCTCCTGTGCCATTCTTATCCATTTGTGATGCACTTTCAACAGTGGGTAACTCAGACAAAGATTTCTTGTGTAAGTCACCAAAAAAGAAAAAGAAAGAAAGAAAAAAAAGAAAAGAGAAAGAAAGAAGCAGTAAGCAGAAGCTATAGAAAAAAAAAACTGCTAGAATGTATCATACAAACCACAACCAAAAAGAGAACACCTACTAAACACAGAAATGAGAGAAAGGACTTATATGCAGAGTATAGAGAACAAATTTTAAAAACTCAGCAAAGTATGGGCATACCCAGTGGGTATGAGCATTTCCCATACTCAGAACCTATATGGTAGAAGGAGACTTTTGGAAGTTGACCTTAGACCTTCACATGTGTGCCATGGTATATCGGTATAATGTATACAATGGAATGTATACAATTTATCCTTGCTCATTCAAATGCTGATTTCTCTACCCCACTATCTGGTTTCAATCCGAATATTGCATTGCGATACTTATTCTAAGCCTCGCCTGTCTCAGTTTGTGTAAACATGCCACCATTTGTTTTCTGTAATTGTCAATTAAACAACCAGCCAATGCTGGGCAATGGAGAGAATAGGGTGGGACATGCTGGTCTGGAGGGGAGGAGAAGCAAGGAGTGGGAGTAGGAGGCAGAGATTGGCAGGAGAGGACCTCGAACCATGAGGGAGACGAACTGGACTTAAGATATGGCTAATAGCAAGTATAGTGGGTGAAATCTGAATGGGAGGAAACTGTGGGCTTGGAGGTTTAGGATGGAGTAACTATTGCCAGCATTATGCTCTAGGTTAATTAAATACATCCTAGTCTTTGTGTGGTGATTTGGGTATACAGGTGGTTTAGGAATAACCGCTGCTTAACTGAAAGATAAATCAATAATAAATATTAATAACACACAACAATGGTATGTACACACCACACACATTCATGCACACAAATATATCCACAAAAAGTAGAGAAAGAGATCCTTGGTAATAATTGGGTATGGTGGCGAAAGCTTGTAAAGTCAGAATTCAGGAGGCAAAGGTGGGGAGTATAGCAGCAAGTTCAAGGGCATTTTGGGCTATATAAGAAGACCTTGTGTCTCAAAGACAAACAAAGTTCAACAAGTATAAAAACAGGGGATTCTCATATGGGCACAGGTTTTAATGCATATCATTAAAACATATGACAGTATAACTAGACTCTCAGCATCACCAGTTATTAAATTAATATCGATTACAAGGACACACACAACTAGGGACACACAACTAGGGACACACAACTAGGTACTAGCTAGTAGGAAGACAACTTTTTTTGTTGTTGTTGAGACAGGGGCTCATATGTATCTCAGGCTAGCCAAGAACCACCTATGTAGACAAAGTCACCTTAATATTTTATCATCCTGCTTCCAAGTCCATGAGTGCTGGGGAGCATAGGTATTCACCACCATGCCTGGTTTATATCAGTCCCAGGGCATTATGCATGCTAGGCACACACTCTACCAACTGTGCCACACTCCCGGTCCAGGTGAAGGTTTTTAAAAAGCCGAAGAAATGTCAGGTGAATAGAGCAATTGCCATGCACTGCTGGTGAGCTACACTAAGCATGATGCTCAGTGAGAGAAGACATCCAAAAGGCCACACACTATGGGATGTCATTTATGAGATGTCTGGAAAAGGTAAACGACATGCTCAGAAATGAGACTAGTAATGGATAAAGGGAGAGAGCAGTGATTGGTGCGAAAGCACACGAGGGGCCACTGAACTTCATCACACGTGTGTATGTGTGTGTGTGTGAGTGCTCATGTGGGGGTAGGAGGACACCCTTGTCGAGTTGGCTCTCTCCTTCCACTTTAATGTAGTTTCCAGGAATGAAACTCAGGTCCCTAGGCCTTCACAGCACTGTGCACTGAGCCATTTCACTGCCCATGACAGGCCTTCTGTGGGTGTTAGAGTTCGCATATTTACCCAAGCTATGTAGCACTGGTTGGGTAACTCTGCAATTCAAACTGTGCACTTGAACTTAACTGCGTGAACATTATATATCAATGATCCTGACTTCAGAAAATAAACAAAAGACTAGCATAAAACAAACTCTAAAAATGACACAATGAAATTATTCTAAGAAAATAAACCTTACAGATGTTCCAGCCGCAGCGTCATCATGAGGATGTTCTCAAGCGTCGTCAGTGGCACCTGTGTTGTTCCTAGGTCTCTGGAGGAGAAAGCCAGATGTCATGAGGAGGCATTTTCGTTACCTGTGGTTACTTAAGCTTTGATTTTTCTAGAAAACTATCTGGTTCCGGAGTAAGGAAGCCTGTCATAGAAGAAACTTCTACAGAGATTACTATAGCAAAGTTCACTAATAAGCTGTCACTGAATACTTTATCTTCCTACTTCTCATTCTCTTATTGCATTTACTCCATAACTGTTACTTCACATTTTCTCTTCTTTTTATAATATATATTTATACCTCTTTGCTTTCTGAGATAGTGATATTTTCATCTCTCTTCTAGACTTATTTTGTGTTTATGTGTTATCTGTCTGTGTAAGTCTTCATAAAGAAAATCAAGGCATCTCATACAAGCAACTTAATGGCACACCTGAAAGCACTAGAAAAAAAAAAGAAGCAGACACACCCAAGACGAGTAGATAGCTGAAAATAAACTCAGGGCTAAAATTAATTCATTAGAAACAAAGAACAATTCAAAGAATTAATGAAACCAAGATCTGGTTCTTTGAGAAAATCAACAAGATAGACAAACCCTTAGCCAAACTAACTAAAAAGCAGAGGGACACTGTCCAAATCAACAAAATCAGAAATGAAAAGGGGGACATAACAGCAGACACTGGGGAAATCCAAACAATCATTAGGTCCTACTTCAAAAGCCTATATGCAACAAAATTTGGAAAGGTAAATGAAATGGACAATTTTCTTGATAGATTCCATTTACCAAAGCTGAATCAAGATCAGGTAAATAAATTAAATAGTCCTATATCCCTTAGGAAATAGAAGCCGTCATCAAAAGTCTCTCACCCCCCGCCCCCAACAATAAAAAGCCCAGGGCCAGATGGTTTCAGCACAGATTTCTACCAGACCTTCAGAAAAGAGCTAACACTAGTCCACAAAATAGAAACAGAAGGAACAATTACCAACCTCATTCTACAAGGCCACAGTCACCTTGATATTTCTGTGTAGCTTTGGCTGTCCTGAAATTCACTCTGCAGATGAGGTTGCCCCGGAGCTCATGAAGATCCACCTACCTCTGTCTCCTAAGTGCTGGGGGTTTGGAGCACCACCAGCAACTTTTTTTTTAATCCTTAAGACAAAATGCTCTTTGATGGGCAAGGTATAGGACAGAATATAGAGAGGAATAACTGACACCAAAGATATTTTTTAAAAGTTGTGTGGAAACCTACGACTATAGAAGCTTCCTAAAGTGTACACATGCACACGCACACGCGTGCGCACACACAGACACACAGATACATACACACACTTTTAAGTTGGGTAACATTATAGCAGGGAAACAATTTCCTCATGAGACACCACAGGCTGACAAATAAAAAGCTCAGCATTGGGAATGGGTTACTTGTTTTGAAGTTGTTGGCCACTGAGGTCCCATAATCTCCATTGTTCTAGGTTATTGCCAGTGCTCTTGATTATCATCCATAACCTGACAGCAATACTTTAGTACGGAAGACACCACAGATGTGAGCCACAGAATGTGGAAAACTCAAACTAGTGCTTAACTGAAAGCTTCATATTTTTCGGATAGCTTTAACAATGCTGCAAGGTCCTATGCACACTACCAGCAATCAGACTCAACCACGAATCCTGACAGCTAAAATAACAAGTGCCCTGCGACACATGCTCACTGACGTAATACTGGCACAAAGATCAAAAGCATGGCCCACCACTTCCCAATACAATCTAAGGTCTGCTCCAGAAGCTGAAATCCATGCCTGGCACATTACTGGGGCATGAATCTGTGACTAGACAGGTCATAGGCCCTAGGGGAGAACCTCCTCTTAATGAAATTCTAATGATTTATCTTTAAATCTATACATTAATACATCTCTCTACCCTCGTTAGAGAAGACTCTTTTTGGAATAGATGGCAGTTAACACAAAGACCCACGAAGGTCAGTGTGCAGAGAATAAGAGAGTGCAGAACACTCAGCCCTATATGGGACATCCTACTTCACATCTTTCTCCCAGGGCTCAGGGGTCACTGTGGGACAGAGGGCAGAAAGACTGTAAGGGCCAGATGTGTAGTCATTCCCTGTAATAACAATAAAAATAGTGTTTTCCAAACACACCAGGGCAGCTATACAAATGAATTCATGGCAGTTGTGACAGAATGTAAGTAGGAGACCTGAATAAACACAAGGCAGACAAAATCCAACATGAAGAAGGAATTGGGCTCGAAATGATGCCCGTAAGTTAAGGGGCTATTGGCAACTGATAGCACCTGAGAAAGGGAAGGCAGGCAGTCAGTGTGGCCCAGGTAGGCTGACAATGTTCCACTGGAAAGCCACACACACAGAAAATATAAAAACACAACGCTGAATAGGTAGGGAAGGGATAAACATGATTAAAACACAGTGTATGATCTCATCAAAGAACTAACAGAAAATAAGAAAAAAATACTCTTTGGTGAGTCGCTAAGAGAGATAGAAATCATCTCATGAACCACAAGATCATCGCAATACTTACAGATATTTTAAGGCCGGCAATTTAAAGAAGTAGGGATCTTCAACAATTGCGAGAGGGTTACGGTTGAGAATTCTGAAAAATACAATGTAAGTGAAATCAATAGCATTTTAAATGCACATGAGTCTACTTAGACAGTTTACACCAATTTCTTAGGTGTGGAACTTTTCTTAAAACGTCACTTTGTGGGCCAACAAGATTGTTCAACAGGTAAAAGTACTTGCCACCAAGCCTGACAATTTAAGTTCACTCTCCAGGACCTGCACAATAGAAGAAAAACACTGACATCCCCAAGTTGTCTTCTGAACTCTCTCTATATGTCATGGCAATGACAGACCCAGGTATTCATGTACCACCATGAATAAAATAAATGAGACATAAAAGAAATGAGCAGACATATTAAAAAATATACTTTGTTTTACCTATAAACCATCCTTTGACTTCATAAACATCCATACTTTGGAAATTATCCACATTGTATTTTCTGAAATTAACAGAAAAAACCAGAGGGAGAAAAACAGAGGAAAAAAATAGGGGGTTGCAAATAATAAAATACCAAGAAACTTTTAGGTCAAAAATTCTACAGACAAGGGGCTAGAGATATGGTTCAGTGGTTAGAACTGGCTGCTCTTTTAGATGACCCAGGCTCAGGTCCCAGCATTGACATGGTGGTTCACAACCACCCATAACTCAGGTTTCAGGGACTCCAATGCTCTTTTCCAACTTCTGCAGGCACTGTGTGCATGAAAATTCATGTGGATGAAACAGACACACACATACACACACCCTACAAACAAGTACATTGGTAGTAAAGTCTTTCAATGTAGGGAATGTTATTTTTAATTCAAGATGTGTGTCCATTTAAAAAATATAATTTGTGATTAATTCACTTAGTTAGGGGAGGAAAACGTGTGTGGGGGTCTGTGTGTGTGTGTGTGTGTGTGTGTGTGTTGGGGGGGCATTTCCCTGGCTTTGGAGCCAAAGAAAAAGGATGTCAGAGGAGGAACTGTTTGTATCCAGGCTCCATGAAATACTCTCAATTGTATTCTTGATTAACGAAGCCTGTTTGAGGGTGCCTGTAATCATTTGTCACTCTCCTGGTCCATGCACTTCTGAGGGCAAGGACCATGACTTACTGTTCCTGTCATCCCTGTGCATAAAATTTCTATGGTATTTAACAACAATTTGTTGGATAGATAAGCAACATTGATTATACATCAATGATATCAATAAATTCTTCTTGTGTAGACACAAGGCCTTGTTTTCTTGCCCAGTCTGGGAAACAAAGAGAAACAAAAAATAAAACAAAGTTAAACAGAAGAATAGAAAATCTGCCTTCAGGTTAAAGCTAATCACAATTCTATGTCTACAGCACACACTCATAGTTACTTTAGCTAACATTGATTGTGCTAGAAGCAAAAGGGGTTCATGAGTCCCACCCTGTGTAGTCTGATTGCAAATGGCCCCCATAGGCCCATAGAGAATGGCATTATTGGAGAAAATGTGTGTCACTGGAGGTGAATTTTGAGGATTCAGAAGCTCAAGCCAGGCCCACTATCACTCTCTCATCCTGCTGCCTGCAAATCTGCATGTAGAACTCTCAGGTCCTTCTCCAGCCCCAATTAAATGTTTTCCTTTGTAAGAATTGCCATGGTCATGGTGTCTCTTCACAGCAATAAAACCCTAAGACACCTGTAGCTGAGAAGTTATGGACAGCTGAATGTTTTTGGGGTGGGAAGAGTCAATTTTCCAGAATGAGACTCTGCACGGACAACCATGCTCCAGCAATGCTTCCGTACACAGGAATACATGGGCACAATGGGTGTATTTCTATTGTTGCAATGAGACAGTGTAACCAAGGCAACTTATAAAAATTGAGTTTCTTTGAACTTAGGGTTCCAGAGTGTTAAGAGTCCATGGTGGTAGAGCACAGGCATGGCAGCAGCAGTAGAAGCTCAGGGCTCACATCTTGAACCACACAAAACAGAGAGAGCAAACTAGAAACGGTGACAATCATTAGACTCTCAAAGCTCGACAGCAGTGACATATCTCCAGTGGCACTACCACATGGGAACCATGTATTCAAATGACTAGAAAAGAACGTGAAGTTGGGGGTGCGTCTGGGAAGAGTTAGAGGAGGAGGGGGTGAGTATCATCAAACTACACTGTATGAAATTTTCAAAGAAATAAATAATAAAAATCTCAAAATATTGCATTAATATTAAAAATAATTGTATTAACAATTTATCGTGCTTCCAGGCATCTCTGATCCCTGTTTTACATTTAACCTAACAATAACTTAAGTGGTCAAAATCATTACTGGTCCATTTTGCCCACGAGGAAACCAGGCACACAGAGGCTGCATAAACCTGTTCTGTTTCAAAGATCATAAAAATAAAGCAGGACTTTGAAATCAGTTCTAACACCAAAGCTTGTGTTTAATTTATTAGAAGATACTTAAAACAAGTGCAACTTAACATCAATTTTCAGAGTACTTACTATAGAAAACTTTTAAATTTCTTCTTTTTTAGTGTATATTAATTGTATCAAATAGTGAATTAGAAATAACTTGTTTGGTTTTTGTTTTTTGAGGCCAGGTCTCACATAGACCAAGTTATAGCCTCAGACTGGAACTCACTATGCAGATCAGGGTGGCCTTCAAACCGAGCTTCTGATTTAAATCTCAAATGCTGGGATTACAGACATGAACACTGGCTCAGAAAAAAATGACTTTAACCTCATGTGCTTATCCATGAATGCCTCCAGGAGAATCACAGTTTTCTTTTATTCTTTTCCTCATGACTAAACCTAATTAGCCCACTGTCATTGCGACTCAAGAGACCCAAAGCCATGACAACATGGTGACATCAATGAAAATGGTG
>CM053746.1:17256262-17276397 GCA_028658305.1 Pachyuromys duprasi | reverse complement strand
GGGTTTCAAGATGGGAAGGCGAGGCAGAGGGCGGAGGATGGCGGGGGGGGGGGGAAGGGGATAACTAAAACTAAAGACTTTTGAAATGCCACATGGAAACTTACTGCTGTAGAAGCTTCCTAAATATATATAATAGTTTCCTAAAAGAAGTACTATGAGTCTTCTTCACAGATGTAGGCCCACGCTCTGGTAGATGGTCCTACACTCATACCATGCAAACGCAGGCAGTGTCAAGTGGACTCCATGAGATGCTTTTTTTTACCCTCCCCCCCCCAAAGTCACTCAAATTGGGGAGGGAAAAGTGGTGGAAGGGATAGGGGATGAATTAAGGAGGGAGAGGGCATGCATTAAAGAGGAAAGAATAAAACATGTATATTCATGTATGAACGCATATATATGTACATACATGTATATACACGCACATATATGTACACACATACATGTATATATATGTATACATATATGTAAGTATATGGTGATATGTTTAAATGGAGTCACCCTGTAATGGGGCGACAATGCCTCCTCCAGACAACATACGCTCTCAAATAAAAAGCTAAGTATACCTGGTATTGGATTACTTCTTTTCAAGTTGTTGGTCAGTAGGCTCCCTTAGAATCCCCTCCCAAATATTACAGGCTATTGCCAATGCCATAAGACCTTAAGACCCTGTAGTTGAAGGTATGATATACTTGAATCATAGGACATGGGGAAATTAAGTGGGCACCTGCTCTAATTACTTTTATATTGCTGCAATAAAACACCAGGAACAAGAAAACTCAGAAAGTGCTTAATTTAAGCTTACACTTTCAGGAGGTTAGAGTCTATGATGGAGAATCATAGGTGTGGTGGCAGGAACAGCTAAGAGCTTACATCTTGATCCATAAATCGAAGGCGGAGAGCAGGAGACATTGAGAATGGCTGGATCCTTTAAAACCTTAAAGTCCACCTCCAGTGCGAAATTCCTCCAAGAAGGCCACTCCTTCTAATTCTTCCCAAACAATTTCTCCAAACTGGGGACCACCTATTCAAATGTATGAGCCTATAGGAGCTACTGTCTTTCAATCTGGAAGCTTCATACTTACTAGCTAGTTTTCATAGCTGGAAAATGCTGGAAGATGCCATACACACTACTGAAGGAGAAAAGGAATCACTGAAATTGCCAAGCTTTGAAATCTGTAAAATTCAGAAATTATAACATGCCCACTGGTACAATAGTGGCATAAATGTTATGTAAGTTACCAGTCAGTTTCTGGTTGGATTTAAAGCCTACTACACAAGACAGAATCCACGTCTGGAACAAACTAGGCCAAAAACTGGTCACCAGCTAGTTCATCAGCTCTAGGGGAGACCTGAGCACTATTATTCTGGATATAATTATAAACTGTTCCTACTTATTATTTTTATGTCCACAGATAATACATCTTTCAACTCTAATCAGAGAATCTCTCTCTTTTTTTAAAAAAAAATTTGTGGTAGATCACTAATACAAAGACCTACAAATGGCCAAGGTGCAAGGACATCTGTACTATACCACACCCTCTCCCCCAAGGCTCAAGGATCATCGTGGAGGAGGGGAAAAGAAAGAGCTAGAGGGAGTAGAAATCCTTAGTTAGGATTTCTCCTGCTGTGATGAAACAGCATCACCCAAAAGCAAGTTGGGGAGGAAAAGGGTTTGTTTAGCTTATACTTTCACGTTGCTGTTCATCACCAAAGGAAATCAGGACTCAAGTAGGGCAAGACCTGGAGGCAGGAGCTGGTGTAGGAACCGTGGAAAGTGCTGCTTCCTGGCTGGCTTCACAGAGTGTGCTCAGTCTGCTTTCCTACAGAACCCAGCACCACCCCCTCAGAGAGAGCACCGCCCTCCATGGGTTGGGCCCTCTTCCATCGATCACTGAGAAAATGCCTTAAAACTGAATCTCACGGGGGCATTTTCTCAACTGAGGGTCCTTCCTCTCTGAGGACTAACTCGTGTCAAGTTGACACACAAAACCACTCAGTATAGAGAT
The DNA here is from genome assembly GCA_028658305.1 of Pachyuromys duprasi. Classification (NCBI taxonomy): domain Eukaryota; kingdom Metazoa; phylum Chordata; class Mammalia; order Rodentia; family Muridae; genus Pachyuromys; species Pachyuromys duprasi. Next base: position 17,274,391 of record CM053746.1, on the reverse strand, counting down.
GTCTCCAGAGAAATGGTATTTGCCGGACATAAAAGTATGAACTCATAGCATCTGGGACTACGTGTACAAGACTGGCACAAGATCAAGCTAGCTAAAAATCCTAGGATGGGAGAGGGAGGGGATCATATCTGAGGAGCTCCTGACAACCGATGGGCTTCTGGAGGGTAGAGATAAGTTGTCTTCAGACGTAGATCCTGAGAGGCTACCCATGCCCCAGTGGATGGTCCTACACTCGTGCTATGCTCACAGGCAGCACCAAGTAGACTTTGTAGTGTGTGTGTTTTTTTAAGAGCACTAAAAGTTGGGAAGGAAAAGTGGTGGGAGGGGTAGGATGAACTAAGGGGAAAAGGAATGTGGAGATGGGTTTGATCGAAACATGTTATATGAAAAGTCCCCATTATCAAGAAAGACTCCCCTCCCCCATACATGCCAGGGAGTAACAGCCTGGCTAGATCCCAGGGGAGGACATTGCAGCCAGCCCTGAGGAGACAAGATGTGCTGGGGTTGGATGGAGGGGACGGAGGTCCTCCCCCGTTGGTGGACTTAGAGGGGGTGGGGAGGAGATGAGGGAGGGATGGGAAGAGTGGGAGGGAATGAGGGAAGGGGCTACGCCTGGGGTGCAAAGACCTAACCTGTGATTAATATAAAAATAAATTAAAAAAAAAGAAAGACTCAGACATGGTTCCCTTCCCACCTGGGGAGTCTGTCTCTTTTGTGTGATTACTCCTCCCTCTGTGTGTGTGTGTGTGTGTGCGTGTGCATGTGCGTGTGCGTGTGTGTGTGTGTGTGCAGGCATGCATGCATGTGCTTCTGCTTTCAATAAACCATGGCTGAATGCTGAAAAAAAAAGTACATGTTATATGAAAGTACGAAATTCTCAAGCAAATATATAAAATTATAAAAGAGTAAATTAATAATTATCATAAAAACACAACAGTCCATAAACTCAAACAGAGTGGAGCTGGGCTCCTTCAAAGCCCCACTGATGTCACTAGAAAGACCTGTCTTTATTTGACATACCTGCACGCTATGCAGTGCTCAAAATCAAGAGTTGTTATTGGAAAATAAGTCCAGGAAAATGTTTTAACTATGGCAGCTGCATGAGAAATGGAATTAGTTAGGATGAAAAGCAACAAGGTTAACAGGAAAGCTGAAGAGTAAGACGTTGGTAGGAACTCTTGAGATGCTCCCGTATGTCCCTGAGAAACCAGAGGAGTCCAAGCCACACGCCTGGAAGACCACACACGCAACCTGTCTGCTTGAGCACAGGTAGGGAACAACTCAAGAACACCTGAGGAAGTTCCCCTGTGGTTGATCTTGCAGTTCTGCACGGGTAAAAGGGGAAAAGCTAAGGTTGCCTCCAACAGCACCCACACAAGATCCCAAAGGCAGGCAGGCAGGAAAACGGGTTCCTTAGAGGAAGATGGTCAGAGAAATAATCAGTGACCCAGACCCGAGGTGCATGAAGTATGAAATAGAAAAGGTGATATGTCTTAATCACAATGCTGAGAATCACCGTAGGGAAGATGGCCTGCTGGTGAAAATTTGAGAAGACTGCTACAATCAGCAAGACTCACCTTGGAGATCTAGAACTTTCTGCTGATGTGATGAGTAAGACAATCTCAGACTTACAAGTTCCTTAGTAGTAGCATTTTCCTCATTTGAATGAATGCGGGCGAGAATGGGAGGGGCATGTAAGAGGGGCAAGCCCAGAAGAGGGACTAAGCCCAGAAGAGGGACTAAGCCCAGAAGAGGGGCAAGCCCAGAAGAGGGACTAAGCCCAGAAGAGGGACTAAGCAAGAGTGAATTCCTATGTCCAATGGGCAGGAGCTCTGGGTATGCTGGAGGGGTGTGTCCAGGAGCTTCAGTGCTTCCTGAGGGACATGGATTGACAAGTTTTGCTCTGATTATAAGGAAAGGAATGTTGCCCAGAAAATTATATGCAAAGTTCCTAAGAGGTTCTGTATGTAAAAAGCAAAAGATTCATATGATCTGAAGAGAAACCAGAGTATTCAGAGGTTCTGTATGTATCAATGACGTGAACCTGGACAGGTGAGTCAAAATCTCTCAATTTCAACATTTTTCATTCACAAATTGGGCATGAGAAAAATAATACTGTGGGGCTGGAGAGATGGCTCAGCGGTTATGAGCACTGGCTGCGCTTCCAGAGGTCCTGAGTTCAATTCCCAGCAACCACATGGTGGCTCAAAACCATCTGTAGTGGGATTCGATTCCCTCTTCTGGTGTGTGTGAAGACAGATCACCTATATACGTAAAAATAACTAAGTACATTAAAAAAAGAATAGTAATACTTCAAGAGTCTGGGAGAAAGTAAAAATAAGGTATAATGTTTGAGTATTTACTATATGCCAAACACTATTCTACAAACTTTCAGTACGTTATTGTGTTAGCATCAATACTTTATATAATACCAGGAACATAATAGGCATCTCTTATCTAATACAAGGTATCAAAAAATGGTTACAGGCATAAGAACTACTACTAGAATTACAGGAGAAGGTGCCTTGCTACACCAATGGGAAAATAGGATGCAACAGGGAGAGGAAAAGTGTCATAAATGTTGGATGTGACCTTCTCAAAACCGCTGATTATTACAAACATTAAACACCCCAAAGGACAGACTTGGGTTGCTCTTTAAACTTAATGTTTGTGCCTCTCTCAATGTGAGAAGCAGCTGCCAGAATCCTGTGCAAACCAAAGGGAGGACCAAGTCCTGAAGGAAACAAACTTTTGGACATGGGCAGCTTCCTCCAGAAGACCAATGCCAGTGGATCAAGAGCAAACACCGGGATGTTTCCAGAATAGGATGGCAGCCCAATTAGCCCTAATGTGTGGGCGGGTTACAACGTAGGACTTCTCAGTAGTAAGCGATGCTTTAGTGGAGACAAAGCTTAGATTTTTGCCTCTTTCTTTTAGCATGTATTCGTCTTGGCCATAATGTCGGCATGCATTAGAGAAGGAAGCATATGAATAATATGAAGCTGTTCTGCTTCTCGGAGTTGTTTCAGTTTGGAAAATCATGGATTGAAGTTTTAGAAGCCACCAGCCTGGATCTGTTTAGGTAAATAAAGTAGCACTTTAAATCATGGGGGAAAGTATACTTACCATGTAGATTGTCAAGCACTATTGGTTCTTTGCAACACTTTTCATATGAAAGAGGGAAGATTCCTGCTATCAGTGAAACAATGGTACTTAACTAATGAGCTTTGTTTTAAACCAATAATCTTTGACCTGGATTTCAGATTCAAGAGCATCTGACCCTAGGGTACTGCTAATATGTAGCTTCAGTGTTTGTCAGTAACATGGCTCTATCCAAGTAGGCACCTAGAATGAGGGATGAATCTGGATCTTGAGAGGCCTGACCCTTATCAAATTTTGGAAAGGCCTCTAATAATCACATGCAGAGTTTATTAATCTAGACACTGCTAGAGCCCAGCCAGGACTTTGGCAGGGCCTGTGCACTGAGAAACCTTTGAGTTTAGGCTCCATTCAGCTGTGGACAAGCCCACCTCGGTTGGGACCTTTGTTCAAACTTTTGTAATGCAGGGAAGACAAAACTTTAATTTAAAAACACTCTAGGGGCTGGGGAAATGGCTCAGTGATTGAGAGCACTGGCTGCTCTTCCAGAGGTCCTGAGTTCAATTCCCAGCGACCACATGGTGGCTCCCAACTGTCTGTAACTCCAGTACCAGGGGATCAGACACCCTCACACAGATATACATGCAGGCAAAACACCAGTGTACATAAGATGAAAATAAATATGTTATTTAAAAAAACACTCCAGAATTATGCACTATGTCCCATAGAATTCCTCTTCTCTCCCTTGGAATTATGCAAGAAGCTTGTGCCCACCAGAGGCAGCGCCTGCCACCCAGAGACCACACTCCCTGCCAGAGCCCCTGAGGCCATGCAGGCAGTCAGAACCCCAGCCCACAACATTTGTGGAAGGTCTCTGCTCCAACAGAGGCCACCCTTGCCAGAAGACCAGAGAGGAAAACCGAAGCCAAGTAACAAAACACCCATCCAACAACGACATACAAATGGGCACCTAGACCTACAGTCACCATAAACCCAGATGCCAAGACACCAGAACAGGATCAACCAGAGCAAAGGCAGCACATCACCACCAGAGCCCGGCCCTCCCACTACAGCAACCTCCAAATACTTCAATAATATAATGACCGTAAACCCAACTCTATGAAGACAACGCAGGTCCTTAAAGAGAAAACAAATAAATCCCTTAAAGAAGCAGAAAAGAAACACAAGTTAGAGGAAATTAATAAAAACTTTAAAGAAAACCAAGAGAAAACAAAGAGCTGAAGAAAACAAACAAAACCATTTAAGACCTTAAAGGTCTTAAGCGAACAGGAACTACAGATGCAAGCATCACCAACAGAATACAGGAGATGGAAGAGAGAATCTCAGGATATTTAATCTGAAAATACAATAGAAGACATAGATATATCAGTCAAAGAAAATGTTAAATCTAAAAACTTTGTGGCACAAATCATCCAGGAAATCAGGGACAACATGAAAATAGTAAACCCAAGAATAATTGAGGTAGAAGAAAAAGAAACCCAGCTCAAAGACACAGAAAAAATTTTTTTCAACAAAATCACAGGAAAACATTCCTACGAAGGACATGCCTATAAAGGTACAAGAAGTCTCTAGAACAGCAAATAGAGTGGACCAGAAAAGAAAGTCCCCTTGCAACAGAATGATAAAAACACTAAACATAAAGAACAAAGATGGAATATTAAAAGCTGCAAAAGGAAAAGGTCAAGAACATATAGAAAGCAGATCTATTAGAATTATACCTGACTTCTCAATGAAGACTCTAAAAGCCAGAAGGGCCTGGATAGATGCCCTGCAGACTCTAAGAGACCACAGATGCCAGAAGAGGTTAACCCAGCAAAACTTTCAATCACCATAGATGGAGAAAACAAGATATTCCATGACAAAGTACAAATTTAAACATTATCTAGCCACAAATTTAGCCCTACAGAAGGTACTAGAAGGAAAACTCCAACCCAAGGAGTTTACACTCGTGAAAACACAAGAAATTAATAAACTCACACCAGCAAAACCAAAAGAAAGGAAGCATGCATGAAAGCAAGTGTGCACACACACATGCCCCCCCACAACAACAAGAATTAACAATCATTGGTCATTAATAGCTCTCAATATCAGTGGACTCAATTCCCTAATAAAAAGACAAAGTAACAATAGGCATGAAAACAGGATCCATCTTTCTGATGCACACAAGAAACACACCTCAACATAAAAAAAAAGGCATTACTTCAGAGTAAAGGTATGGATAAAAAGATTTTTCTAAGTAAATGGACCTAAGAAACAAGCTACAGTAGCAAAATTTAATTAATTAATATAATGAAACAAAATTAATCAAAAGGAGATGGAGAGGGACACTTCATACTCACCAAAGGAAAAATCCACCAAGATGATCTTTCAATTCTCAATATATATGCCCCAATTGCAAGGGCACCTAAGTTTGTGAAGGAAAGGAAACACCACTAAAGCTTAAACCACCCAATGATCCTCACATACTGATAAGTGAGAGCCTTCAATGCCCGACTCTCACCAACGGACAGGTCATCCAGACAAAAGCCAGAGAAGTACTGGAGCTAACGACATTATGAACCAAATGACCTAAAAGATATTTACAGAACACTTCATCCAAACACAAAAGAATATATCTTCTTAGCACCTCACGGAACATTCTCGAAACAAAAGCAAAAACAAAAACAAAAACAAACCCCACAAACCTGGTCACTAAGCAAATGGCAATAGATACAGTATAACTGCAATCAACCACTGCATGCTGTCAGACCACCATGGATTAAAGCTGGATTGAAACGACAGGAACTTCTTGTTTCTATAAACTCATGGAGACTGAACCATATTCTAATGAATGACTACTGGGTCAAGGCAGAAAGAAAGAATTAAAGGCTTCCTAGAATTCAACGAAAATGAATGCACAACACAATGAAAGAGGTGCTAAGAGAGAAATTCATAGTACTACGTTCCGAGATAAAGAAATTGGAGGTATCTCATACTAGCAAGTTATCAGTACATCTGAAAGCTCTAGAACAAAAAGCAAACACACCCGATAGGAGTAGACGGCTGGAATTAATAAAATAGAAACAAAGAGAACAGTACAAAGAATCAGTGAAACAGAGAGTTGGTTCTTTGAATCAACAAGATAGACAAATCATTATCCAAACTAAAAGATAGGGGATATCCAAATTAACAAAAATCAGGAATAAAAAGGGGGATATAACAACAGACATCAAGGAAATACAAGGAATCATTAGGCCATACTTTAAAAATCCGAACTCCACAAAATTGGAAAATCAAAAGAAATGGGTAATTTTCTCAATAGATACTACTACTTACCAAAGTTAAATCAAGGTAAAAAAAAAACAATTTAAATAGGCCTATAACATCTAAAAGAGAGAGAGAAAGAGAGAGAAACAGTCATTAAAAGTCTCCCAACCAAAAAAAGGCCCAGACCCAGATAGTTTTAGAGCAGAATTCTACAAGACTTTCAAACAATATCTAACACCAATACTCAAATTATTCTACAGAATAGGAACATTTCCAAGTTCATTTTATGAGGTCAAAGTCACCCTGATACCCAAACCACACAAAGATTCAACAAAGAAAGGGAATTACAGACCAATTTCCCTCCTCAGCATGGATGCAAAAGTGCTCAATAAAATACTTGCAAACTGAATCCAAGAACACATCAAAACTCTCATGTACCATGATCAAGTAGGCTTCATTCCAGAGATGCAGGGATGGTTAAATAAATGAAAACCTGTCAATATAATCCACCATATAAATAAACTAAAATAAAAAAAGTACATGATCATCTCATCAGATGCTGAATGGCCTTTAACAAAGTCCAACACTCTTTCATGATAAAATTCATAGAGAGATTATGGAGAAAAAGTACATACCTAAACATAGTAAAAAATTTTACAGCAAACCTATAGCCAATGTCAGTTTAAATGAAGAGAAACTAAAAGAAATTCCACTGAAAATCTGGAAGACAAGGCTGTCCACACTCACCATACCCAATATATTAGCTGAATTTCTAGCTTCTAGCTCCTATAGATCAGTAGCATCAACATAGTAAAAATGACTATCCTACCAAAAGTAATTTACAGATTCAATGCAATCCCTATCAAATTTACAACACAATTCTTTACAGACCTTGAGAGAACAAAGCTCAATTTTATATGAAAAAAACAAGAAACCCAGGATAGCTGAAGCAATCCTGTACAATAAAAAAAGCCTCCGGATTTATCACCATCCTGATTTCACGCGGTACCACAAAACTATAGTAATAAAAACTGCATGGTATTGGCATAAAAACAGACAGGTTGATCAAAGGAATCAAATTGAAGATGTAGATATAAATCCACACACCTATGGGCACTTGTTTTTTGATAAAGAAAACAAAAATACACAATGGGAAAAAGAAAGCATCTTCAACAAATGATGCTGATCTAACTGGATGCAAGCATATAGAAGAATGCAAATTGATTCATATCTATCATCTTGCACAAAACTCAAGTCCAAGTGGATCAAAGACCTCAACACAAAACCAGATACACTGAACCTAATGGAAGAGAAAGTGGGGGGAGTAACCTTAAAAGCATATTGGCACAGGATACAACATCCTAAACAGAATATCAACAGATCAGGCAATAAGATCAACAATCAAAAAATGGGACCTAATGAAACTTACAAGCTTCTGTAAGGCAAAGGACACCATCAATAAAACAAAATGGAAGCCTACAAAATAAGAAAAGATTTTCACCAACTCCATATGTGAAAGACGACACTAATATCCAAAATATATAAAGAACTAAAGAAACTGGCTAACAAGAAGCCAAATAATCCAGTTAAAATGGGGTAGAGATATAAACTGAATTCTCGACAGAGGACTCTCAAATGGCTGAGAAACACTTAAAATGTTCAACAACCTTAGCCATCAGGAAGATGCAAATCAAAACTACTTTGAGATTCCATCTTAGCACCTGTCAAGTTGGCTAAAATAAAAACAACAACAAACAAACAAACAAACAAAAAACCCACAGTGACACCTTATGCTGGCAAGGATGTGGAGCAAGGGGAACACTCCTCCCTGGCTGGCGGGATGCAAAATTGTGCAACCATCATAGAAATAAATATGGGAGTTCCTCAGAAAATTAATTGAGCTACCTCAACAATTATAGCACTCTTGAGCATATATCCAAAGGGTACTCTACCCCACCACAAGGACACTCATTCAGTTATGTTCATAGCAGCTTTATTCATAATAGCCAGAAACCACAATCTATGTTGGCATAATGTTATTGTGCGCTGGGTAAAGAGTATGCTTGTATTATTCAAATGCTGATTTCTCTGCTCCCATAATCTGGTTACATTCCATACATGGCATTGTCACGTTTATTCTAAGAATCTCCTGCCTTAAGCTCATGTAAACATTACTCCCCCGTTAATTCTCTGATTTGTCAACAAAAATGATCAGCTAATGACTGAGCAGAAGAGGGTATAGGCTGGACTTCCCATTGCCAGCAAGAGAAGAAAAGATTCACTCAGCCACTTGGAGAGGTCCAGGAGAAAACAGCTTGAGCAGAGAAAGCCTTAAAATCCATGTATCTCAGGGATTTGGGCTAGGAAGTAGATTAGCAGAAAGGGCAAAAATAGGCTAATTTTGCTCAGTTTTTGTGCATAAACGAAATATTATATAAAACTAAGGTCTCTGCCTCAATTATTTGGGGCTAGCTGGGTGAGATAAACAAACAAAACTTGCCATTCATCAAATGGTGCCCAATGTGGGACTCAAATTCGAGTTTAAAGCCTGAGACAAATCCTGGTTTACATAAAAGGCACACCTTTGTGGGGGGGGGGAGTCCCTGCGCAGTAGAAAGGCGGCCACGGAGGGGAGCAGAGACCAGTTCTGCGCTACAAGAGCCTCAGGGCACGGCTGTGGCTTGGGGCTTCTCCCAGAACTGCATGGTTAAAGCTATAACCCAGAGCTGGGGTGGGCAGGACCAGCTCCCAGCCAGTGCCCTCGGGTGAATGCCTAAAGCCATGCAGAAGTGCAGCAATTGCAGTGGCCTGGCCAGGGCCGGCAGGAGGTGGAGCCAGGAGCTGGCAACCTTCTACACCTAGCTAAGGGAGTCACACTGGCTTTGAAAAGAGCTACACCCTGCACTCTGCCCAAAGTTTGGCTATGAGTCTCAGCATCTGCTCGATACCCTGCTGGGGAGAGTCTTTCAGAGGCCCTCTGTGGTAAGCTCCTGTCATGTTCCCTGTTTTCTCCATCTTCCAGTGTCCATCCCGTTTGCCTTTCTGAATAAGGATTGATCATTCTTACCCAGGATCCTCCTTCTTGATTAGCTTTTTTAGGTGTACAGATTTTAGTATGTTTATCCTAGATTATATGGCTAATATCCACTTATAAGTGAGTATATACCATGTGTGTCTTTCTGCATCTGCGATACCTCACTCAGGATGATCTTTTCTAGTTCCCACTATTTGCCTGCAAATTTCATGATTTCTTTGTTTTTAATTACTGAGTAGTATTCCCTTGTGTAAATGTACCACAATTTCTGTAACCATTCCTCAACTGCGAGACATCTGGGTTGTTTCCAGATTCTGGATACTATGAATAAAGGGAGGCAGCCTTACCAGGCCACAGAGGAAGACAATACAGACAGTCCTGATGAGACCTGATAGGCTAGGATTAGATGGAAGGGGAGGAGGACCTCCCCTATCAGTGGACTTTGGAGAGGGGCATAGGAGGAGAAGAGAGGAGGAGGGCAGGATTGGGAGGGGATGAGGGAGGGGGCTACAGCTGGGATACAAAGTGAATAAACTGTAATGAATAAATGAAAAATTAAAAATAAACATGTTATACTTACAATATAGAAAAAGAAAAAAGAGACTGTTAAATGAAAGAAAGAGCTACACCAAGTGCTGTAGTGTCCTGAGCTGAGCAGCAGGGGAAGACAAAGAGCGCGCAAGGAAAAAATTCAAGCACAGCAAAATTTCCGACCAGGTGAAAAGGATTTAAAATTATGTGAGAAGGGTTTGAAAATATATATTTTTTTAAGGTTTAAAAGGGAAAGTAACTGAACATAAGACATTATGGGTATAAATACTTCAAAACTGATAATTTTAAAAATAGGTACATAAATATGGAGAGCGTAATACAGAGCTTTTGGGCTCTTTGCAATACTATTTTAAATTATTCAAGAGAGAAATGGCGTAACAGGAGCTGACACGCTACAGAGTATGCCTGTCATCACATTGGTAATCTTAATTCTTATTTTAATAATAATTATGGCTTTCTATGCCTTCACAAAGAAGAGGGCTTTAGAAATACAAATATTAAAGGAAAAGTTACAGAAATTAATACATCAAAATGATGAAAACGCTAAAATATCAGCTATAACAAAAAGGATAAACAGCAGAGAGAGAAAAATGAGACATGAAGATAAGCCTTGGGAGAGAAATTACAAACATTTATAAATCAGAATGAACAAAATACTAGGATAGCAGAGATACAAGCATAAGAAGGGTATGTAAAATGGACACAGGCCTTATAAGAAGAATTTAAAATATTTAAAAAATAAAAATAAAGAAAATATTAAGGTAGAGACAGAAGAAACCAACCAAAAGAATTGTAAAGAAAACCAAACTAATTTCAGAAAAGAGCCTATGCAAAGATGTGGCAAAGGCTGACACTGGACTAATGAATGTAGATCAACAACAGACATATGGGGTAAAAGGCCCAGGTGGGTGTTTTGGGGGGGTCATCTCACAGGCCCCAATACCAAACAGCAGAGATACTCTTCCATAAGACACTACTGGCTCTGAACATGGCCAATAAAAACCAGGGTGGGGTCACAGCAACTTCCATAGATAAAACAAAAAATCAGAAGAGGCCAAGAAACAAGTATTTTGGTAAACTTACATAATGACTAGAGGCCAAAACTAAAGGTATTTATAAATAATATTGAAATTGAAGATATCGTAGATACTGGAACTGATGTAACTATAATCTCTCCAAATCTTGGCCTCCAGACTGGCCTCTTCAAGAAGTAGATACCCAATTTCAAGGAGTTGAAACTTTATCCCAGGTCAAACAAAGTATAAAATGGCTTAAATGTACAGGCTAAAAGGTCAAGGAAGACTAAGGCCATATGTGGCTGATACAGCCATAAAGTTATGAGGAAGAGATCTGTTACAACAATGGAAAACAGAGATGAGCATCCCTCCAACTTCAGAGACAAGCCATCAAATAGGTGATGCTAAGTAATTAAAAGTGTCATCAGGGACAGTTATAGACTGTTCAGGCTGTCCATAAACAGGGCACAGCAGAGGCTGACTCTTCAGCTTTATATTGGGAGCCACTGCTGGCAAGACACCAACTGCCTTGCCTCTGAGGTGGTTGACTGGCCAACCCGTTTAGATTGAACAATGGCCTATAAAAAAGAAAAATTACAGGTACAAGAGCAGCTGGAGGCTCAACATATAGAAGAGTCCACCGGCCCTTTGAATTAGCCTGTATTTGTCATTTAAAAAAATCTGGCAAATGGAGACATGCTGATAGATCTAAGAGCACTTAATAAAATTAGTCGGCCAATGGGTCCTTTATAACCTGGAATCCCATTGCTTTCCTTGTTACCTAAAGAATGGCCTATCAAGCCAGGGGGTGGTGGTGCACACTTTCAATCCCAGCACTTGGGAGGCAGAGGCAGGCGGATCTCTCTGAGTTCAAGGCCAGCCTGGTCTACAGAGTGAACTCCAGGATATCCCAAGGCTACACAGAGAAACCTTGTCTTGGGAGGGGGGGAAGAATGATCTATTATAGTGATTGACTTCCTTTACAAGAACAAGATTTAAAAAAAATGCTTTCACAGTGCCCACACGTAACCACTCTGTGCCAAAGTACCTCTGGGAAGTCTTGCCACAAGGAATGCTGAATAGTCCTACACTGTGCCATTATTTTGTACAACAGCCATTAGAAATAATCTGTAAGCAATTTCCTCAATCTACCATCTATCATCTAAAATAAATGATATTTTGCTGACTGATTCTAACAGACATACTTTGGAAAATATGTTTGAGGAAGTAAAGAAAATTTTGCAGAGGCAGGAGGATCTCTGAGTTCAAGGCCAGCCTGGTCTACAAAGTGAGTCCAGGATAGCCAGGGCTGTTACACGGAGAAACCCTGTCTCAAAAAAAAAAAAGCCAAATCAAGAGGACCAACAAAGCAAGTAACTTGTACTGCCAATCCTGCTACTTGGGAACAGCTCTGAGACTTGCTGAGACGTGAAAAAAAATGTCTCTGCACAGCCAATAAATCTTGTTGGCTACAGAGTCTTCAGGATTTATTCCATCCTTTCATGTGGCATAGATAAAAACTGAGATTACAGTTTGGTATATAATCCAGACTGTTTTATAAACATAGATGTCTTTCACCTGCTCGAACAAAGAGCAGAAAGCCACTTTGTGTAAATTGTCCATACTGCACACTCCATACATGTGTTTAAGCAAAAATGTATATTACCTGTGAAAGTTTATGCTTACAAAACAAAAGAAGCAGACAGCAATGAAGTTAAAGTGGCCCTGACCCAAGAGGACCCTGAGAAGGATGCTGAAACTTGTTTACTCCAGCATCCTGCTTGATCCAACCTCAGACTGCCTCAACTGCTGTTTCATCACAGCTCGCTTCCAGGACAGCGTCAAGAAAACTGCTGATCCCAACTGGCCCAGCATCACAGACGGCTCCAGTCAGATAAGCCTGCACTTTCACAGAAAAGAAAAAGACACTGGACAACAAATGTTACAACTAGTTTTCTTTAAGACTTGGCCATTTTCCCCAATTTTCTTGGGTCCCCAGAAAGGAAAACTACATCCCAAATCAGCAGGAAGCAATTTTAGAGAGCAGCATCCCATTTCCCAAAGGGGACGGGTAATTTTTGGTCATTCAATAGGCTATGGATATTTGCTGCCATTTAGGGGGGCTGGTTACAAGTTATTACTAGTCCTGGTCAGAGAGGAAACAAGGTGTAGGAGGTTAGATTCAGGAATTTCTTTCTTTTTCTCTTCTCTATTCTTTCTTTCTTTCTTATGTAGGGTGAGAAGGGTTGAAAGGAAGAAATGGGGGTTGGCAGAAAGAAATAATAGGATAAGAGAGTATATTACTGAATTTACTCTTAAACTATAGAGCATTAATAAGCCAAAAATACTACATTGGTATAGATTTTTATATACTGATACAAAATTAAGGTTATATTTGATTATATTTATATAGATCTTTTATTATATTTGTATAGATCATTGTATAGTATTAGAAAAATTCAGGTTATTTTTGTTATGACATACTGTGTATTATGTTTCAATGCTTGTATGAGGTATTAGACCTACGCGACCCATTTAAAAATGCAATGTTTAGTTCCAGTCCTTTTGAAAGCTGTGATTACAAACTGTTTAGAATGATGAAGGAACACAAGTTGACATTTAGTCAATCAAACTCATGGCCATGTCAGATATTAGTCTAGTTTATTACAAAATATGTTTAGAAATGAACATTATTTGCCTATTCAGATATACTATAGATAAACAGATGGTCTTTCAAAACCTCAGAGATCCACAGAATATGGCATTTTAACATGTTTTATTAATTAAAAAATACTTGACAGTGAGACATGTCAGCTCCTGGCAGCACCTGCAGACTACCTCAAAGGATATTTCAGGTATCGAAGAACCTCCTTATGGAGTTTCCTTCAAAAGTAGAATATGTAGAAGTGAATGGTAGAGGGAACCAGAGCGAGGCTCACAAGCAGGTTTCCAGAAGCATTCACCCATCAGAGTGCAACGCTGGGGCCCCATGACAACGCCTACTGAGTGTTGCCTGAGTGGCGTTACTTGTAGTACCCACGCCGAAGGTCAGGACAGGAAAACAGAGCGTGTCCTGTGATTTACACGAGTCTCCTGGCCTCCTGTGCCAGAGGGAACGGACCTTAAGACAAGCTTTCCACAGTTCACACAGGGTTTACACCCAGCGGGTCAAAGCTGCATGCGGTTTTTAACACACAAACAGGCCTTTACATGTGCTTAATTAACTTCTACTTCACTTACAACTTCTGTAAAAACTGCATTCCATGCCATGCTTGAAATGTTCCAAAGCTCAGTTCAGTGAGTAAATTGCACCCAAGGTTCCTAAAATAAATTTTAAAAATTAAAAAGATATGACAAAAGAAAAAATATTCTTCCAAACAATTATTTAACAATCATTCTAATATACATATGATGAAACATATACATATGGTTTCACTAAGAAAATCTCACTGTGGACAATATTGTCTTTTGAGTTACACTTCATATTTATATATGCAATGCACTAACTACAGTGAATGATAACTAAATCCCCCCTTTTTTCCCCAATGATCTTATTTCTCTAAGAGAGGGTGTTACTTCAGTACCACTGAAATTTTGGGCTGGACCACTGTGTTGTATAGGTTTGTCCTGTATACTGGAGGGTGTTTAGAACATCTGTGGTAGATACGCACTAGATGCAAGTTGCAAATCCATAGTTGCCAAGCATCTCCTGGGTACATAGTTATCTGGACTAAGAACCAGTGATGTGTTGTGATTCAAGTCTCACTCATTTTTCACACAATAAAATGTGGGCTTGTGAGCTGGCTCAGTGGGTAAAGATGTTTGCCACTCCCGACTGTTCCCTCCCCATATCCCACTTCCTCCCCAGGGAGTCCCGTTTTTCCTTTCATGTTATACACACACACAAATCTAGATTTATACATGCATTTAAATCTAAATTTCAACTGATATAAAACGTGACATTTTATATTTCTTTCTCCCATTATCCTGTTTTGTTTTACATTCTTGTAGACTTCTTTCTTGCTGTCCATAGTCCATCTTCTATGTTCATACCATATATACATGTATTTACATATAAGTCTAAGGGTTGTGGACTTAGCTCATTGATAGAGTGCTTTCTTAGCAAGTACAAGGCTCTGAGTTCATTCCCCAGTACTGAAAAAAAAAGGCACGAGTCTAGCTTCTACATATGAGAGAAAACATGATGTATTTGTTGTTCTGTGTCTGGCTTATTTCCTGTTAGCAAAATTTTAATCATGTATCAGAATAAGTAGCATGGGGCTTATAAAATTCCAAATATGAATGATTATATTTATAACTTACATATACTTCAAAAAAGGTAATGATTCAAATGTCCCTCTTTCAATATAGCGTATTTTATTGCAGGATAAGTCCCTAGGAAAAGTAAAAAGGAAATATTACTTTGGTTAGCTATTAGATATCTAATTAGTATGAATAAACAACAGAACTTAGAATTGATATTGTTCTTGCTTAAACTCTAAACCTTTGGCTTTATATGTGAACTTTCTAGAGCCTCTAATCCTACCCACATTTATCCAAAATGTCTCCACCTTTATGACTTTCTTGTATAAAATATAAGCTGTAGACCCTGGGAAATTTTGGAGGTAGTCTTTCCTGGGAGTAAAGTTATTAGGTGACTTCTGTTGTTGAAACAGGATTTCTCTATGTGGAATGTGATTCTCTCGCCTCAGCCTCCTTCCTGAGTCTTGAATTTACAGGCACAAATCCGGTAGCTGGGAGCTTTAGAGGATGGAAACTCTCAGCCCTATGGCAGACTTACTGAACTGGTAACTGGGCGTGGGGCACTGCCAGAACCAAGTTCTGATCTCCAGGTGACACTGAGGTTCCTGTCTCAGAGCCCGGATACAGTGCCATGGTCCCATCGTGACTCCTGGGCTTGGCATTCAAATCCAAAGAAGGCCCAGCTCTAATCCACTTTCCCTCTTCTATTCTGCGGGTGCTCCTGGCACCCCCTCAAGCTCTTTGATGTGTTTTGCCTTTTTTTCTACTCTAGTTATTAGTGTTTAGGAATTCTCCCCAAAAGGGCTTCCGGTGAGGTGACTCCCAGTGACTCTACAAGGTCTTCCTCAAATTGCATTGCTGTAGGAACAGCTTCCCCAAACCAAACTCACGTCTTTTCTCCTCTTCTGTGCTCAGAAACAATTTATACCTCAGTGACCTACAAAAACGTGTATGTATGAATGTGTATGAGTGGAGGTCAGAGGACAATTTTCAGAAATCAGTTCCTGTCTTCCACCTTGCTGAATCACAAGTCTCTTGGTTTCTGCCACACTGCTTATTGGAGGCTAGCTGGCTGATTGAAGATGCACACCATTGCATCTGGTTCTTGTCTAGTGTGGGTTCTAAGGACTAAATGTGGGTCACTGGGTTTTCCTTGCTAGTGCTTTTACCCACTTGAGCTCTCTCCTCAGGCTTCATCATTTTGAACCATTATTTTGCTTTTATTTATGTGCATAGGTGTCTGTTCAGGCATTCAGAGGACCAAAGAGGGCATCTGATCCTCTGGAGCTAGAAGTTCAGACGTTTGTGAGCCCCTGATGTGGATGCTGGAAACTGAACTCAGGTCTTCTGAAGAGAATCAAGTGCTCTTAACTGCTGAACCATCTCTCCATCCCCCCTTACGCTTTTGAAATTATTTTTTGCATTCCTTCTAATCACAAACTCCTTGAAAGCATGAAATCTAACTCATCTATATTACCCACCAAGTTTAAGACTGACAAATATTTGAGAAAACTCAAATATTTATAAAATATACACACAGTCGGTGAATTCTAGAAAAGTGGCTTATTTGGAAGAAATTCAGCATATGACTTCATGCCTGAACCTTCCGTGTCTCTGCAGCATTAAGATTCATCTTGTATGTTTGTTCCTCTTGAGCACGTGAACTTGAGACCTGCCTAACTCTACCTCTCCGCTGTTATGATTAAAGGGATGTGCCACTAACCCTGTCCTTTAGTGTTTGATCAGTAAATGACAGGGCCACTTCTGGTATGTTTTCTTCAAGTAAACTTTGTATGTCCCTACTAACCAGTATTTCAATATCTATTTTGACATGGGTATAAGAATTCTTACACTGAAAACTGTTAACCAGTCCGTTCTCCTAATGACTTAATCATTTTAATACCATTTTATGTAAACTACCATTTAGCTCCTTATTTAATATTTTGTCAATTTAATTCTGATTAATTATTACAAGAAGTTGGCTATGCCAGCCATGTGCACGCAATCCTGGCATCTGGGAGGCTGACGTGGAAGGGCCGCTGCAAATGAAAGGTCAGCCTGGGCAACGCAGTGAGACCTAGTCTCAAAGAGAACAGAAAGGAAGGGGCATACTGTGGTTGGTGGAGTTCTTGTCTCCCGTGCACAAAAACTTGGATTTGATCTCCAGAATTATGTTAACCATGTGATAATGCATGCCTGTAATCCTAGAACTTTGGAGATAGAGGCAAGACATTCAAGAATTTGTCAAGGCCAGCTTTGGCTATTTAGAGAGTTCAAGGCAAGCCTGAGCTAAATGTTACCATATCTCAAAGAGGGAAAAACACTGTCAAAGCATTCTGGGTTAATGACCTTCAAATTAATGTAGTTGGCTATTTTCCTCTCTTTGATACATCTATTCAAAGTTAACACTAATTTTCTTACATCCTGTCTTAAACTTTTTTTTGGTAAAGGCTAAATTAGTAAATGTGTTGGGTTTGCAAGCCCACACACAGAACCAGAAACAATGGAGCCAGCTGCCATGAACCAAAAACCTCTGCAATGAATGAATCTTGCCTCCTTCAAGTTGTTCGTATCAGGCACCCTGTCACACCAACAGGAAAGGGACTGGCACAAGTCCTCTAAACGTGTCAGACCACTCCTAACTCATGGGCTACAGCAAGTGAGGACATGGATCCGACCTGATCGAGGTATGACAAGACCTGAATACAAGCATATAACAAGGGCTGTGTGAGTTTCAGTAATTGCTTGTCTGTGTGACTTAAGAAATTTAAAATGCATGGAAGGTATTTTAAGGTTAGAGATGGGCTGAAAACCCCACAGACTGACATGACTGTGGATTTGTTTTATATTCTATACTTAGAGGCTGGGTCTTGCCAAGCAGCCCTGGAACTGGAATGA
>CM053746.1:17189828-17255762 GCA_028658305.1 Pachyuromys duprasi | reverse complement strand
CTGAATACAAGCATATAACAAGGGCTGTGTGAGTTTCAGTAATTGCTTGTCTGTGTGACTTAAGAAATTTAAAATGCATGGAAGGTATTTTAAGGTTAGAGATGGGCTGAAAACCCCACAGACTGACATGACTGTGGATTTGTTTTATATTCTATACTTAGAGGCTGGGTCTTGCCAAGCAGCCCTGGAACTGGAATGAAACCTGCTGTGCAGACCATGGAGATCTCCAACTTGCAGAAACCTTCCTGTTTTCAACCTCCTCAGTTCTGGGATCATAGGCAAGCACTACCAAACCCAGTCAATCATTGAACAATTTTATTGCTTCAAAGATGTTAGTGTCTAATTCAAACCCCTTGTTCATCCACAGATAACTCACAACTTACAAATAAATATTCTTAACTAACTTACAAAGCCTGGAGGGTTAGCAGGCCTTCAAATGTATCCTTACGTAATTCAGTCAGCTGATTTTCACTGAGATTTCTGGAAAATTAAAAGGTTACCTGGATCAAAAAATCATCAAATAGATGGAGAACATCCATTGGTGAAATGAGATAAAGAAATACATGCTGTCATATGTCATCTGTGATAGTCTTCAGTTCTCTTGGGGGCAATTAAAAATTTCATATATACAATGGTCCCCAACCTAAAGGTTCTATTTCTGGGCATCTAAGTCTATAGAGACACTTATATCCAAGGTATACATGCCATTTATTACAGTCAGACATGTAACAGAAAAACCAGATTGCCTCTAACCATCAGTAGGGTAATACTAAATTCTCACTGATGTATACATACTATGAAACGTTATATAGAAATGGAAACGAATAGTATGAACATCTACATAAGGGAAAGGAAACTTCAAATATCATCAAATAAAGACAAGTTACCAAATGTTGTCATTTGTGTAAAAGTGATAAGGAAAACAGCAATACTCCAAATTTTTCTATATGCAAATGTCTATATGGATACATAGCAAATTTAGAATAGTGGTTACCTCAGAACTGAGGCATTATGGCACAAGGAAGGTTCCACTAGCCCTCTTATTTAATTGATAACTATTAAAAGTGTCATCATCAATGACTTCTGTACTGGAAAACAAATGTCTCTTCTTTCAATGAAAACCCATAACATTAAATTAAAAATTTTGCCTCACTGGTGAGAGTCCAACTCAAGGTCTCATTCATTGGGCGAGTGTACTAACACTGAAGCACTCGCCAGCCCTCACGCACTTTACCAGAAAAATACAACCTATACCAATTCATTTAGAACAATTCGAATTCTCTATATCCATCCTAAACCTTCCATGTCTAGCTATCTATTCTGCAGAAATCCACTGGGATGCAATGAGAAAATATCTTTCCTCAGACATACTTACCTCAAAATCTAGGCAAAAATGGCCTTAATACATTATTTTGTATAACATTTGGAAAGAATACATGTATTTATATGCTACTCACAGTTTCTCAGCCCAATGGTATACTTCCCATACATTTTTATCGATGTAAGAAATATTATTTCCTTGGAAATTTCTGTGAAGAAACAATTCACATACTTGAGTAAATAGAAAAAGAATAGGCAGAATCACTAAGATAATCATTGCATCCTCATGGAGGTGTTCAATGCAGAACAAGGACACCAACTTTCTAATTCCCAGATCTACCAGTTTCCAAGGAACAAGAGTTAACAACACAGGGTTGCTGATGCAAGCGGGAGTCACTTCTTCCCATGTGACTCCTGAACTTCTAATTTGACCCTCCTCTAGGTTAGAAAATGCTAGTTAGTTACCAAGTATTTTTCTCAAAATTATTTCTTTAAATGAAGTCCTTCTATAGATCAGTTAAACATGTGACTTAAAATTAATATAGCGAATCATTCAATAGCAAAACTAGGAAAAAATTATCACACACTTACGCTTAGTTAAGTATTCCAGGTTGTCAACTACCCTTCACAATAATCCTATGAAAGAGTAGCTGGCAGACTCCCCATTTTATAGGTGAGGAAGTTCACTCACAGCTGAGAACTCTTCTTAGAGTTGCAGCTCTGGAAACTACTCTAATCATTCTGTCGCATCTTCACTAGTGAAATAAATTATAGAGAGTGTACTAATCAGAAGAACAAAGTTAAGCAATCTTACAGTGGAGCTAAATAAAAAATGGATATGGAAAAAGAAGGCTATCATAAACCAAAGACTGGAGAAGGTACACTGAATTAAGAAAAAAAAAAATGAAGACAGTAACAAGTTGACAAGGCCAAGAAAACAACAGAAAGTCAATCAACAGGACTTGGGGTGACAAGGAAAGTCCAGGAAGGTTTTGAGGAAAAGGTTGCTATGTCAGGCTAAATGTAAAACAAAAATTAGAAAAAGTGAGTCTTACAAGATAGCAAAAGTGCCATTGTAGGTGTTGGGCCTTGGCACAGGCACTTGGTGGAGTCTCCACATTGGGCTGAGATTAATACACAACAGTGACTCATTTTCACACACGCAGAATTCACATATGTTGGTGTATACGTAGGCATTTGGTTCCAGAGTTGAATTTTTTTCTGTATTGGAATTTTTAGAATATGGAGTTGTGGCAAGTGCCATTTTCAAAAATTGATCTGCGACTTCATTTGGGCTTGGATAAGCATCTGTAGTTGTTGGGACTTCAGAAGGTGCAGCATCTATCTTTAATAAATTTGGAGGTTGAATTTTAACATCTGAAGCTAGATGTGTTGTTGCATAACGCTCTTGAGATTGGGCTACAGTCTCCACAGGTATCTCTGAAATCTGAGCTGCGGTCTCCTTCATACGGGCAGAACGTTTGACCATTGTATTAGGTTGTTGAGTTACAGAAGATTCTGAGGGTAAATACTGCCTTGTGACTTGAGTTATGTTTGGATGTTGAATCTGAATCTTCTCAGAAGGTAGCAATCTTGTTTCAGGGTTGTATTGAGGTGCAACAATAACATTCTCTGGAGCTTCAGGAAGTTCACTATCTATCTTAGGTATTTCAGTTATAGCCTGTTCTACATTAAGATATTGAGCTGGAAACACAGGTGACATTGTATGCTGAGTTTGATGCTGACCTGGCTCTGAATTTTTAATATCATCAAACAATGGGGCGTTAGAAACAAGCTCCTTAAGTGGCTGTGCAGGTTGAGAGAGGGTCTTCTGCATAGTTTCAAAGAGTCCACCCTTAGTAGTAGAGTGATGAGTTATGGTACCTTGCAAATCTAATGGATGAACTGTGTTTTCAGTTGGGTTTAGATGCTGAACATGAACCTGTTCTGGAGGTATCACTTGAGGATGGATTGAAGGAAAATCAGTAATCTCATTGAGAGTTGCAGAATGATGAACCTCGTTAGCAGGATCTAAATTAGGAGGGTGTCCCATGTCTAAGGGCTGTAATGAGCTCCTGGGGGGTTTTGTAGACTCATCTGAATCTGGTGGGTGATAAGTCCATGAAGGAGGAGAAGGTTCAGTGTCACCCTGATTTAAAGGCTGTAATGAGATATTTGGTGGTTTTGGAGACATAGCTTGGCTCTCCAGTGAAGCTGGAGTCACCTCCTCCGGAGGTTCTAGAGTTTGAGCTACAACCTCCTTATGTGGTTTTGCAGTCTGAGTTGGGGTCTCCTGCACAGGTTTTGATTTTGTAGTTTTGAGGGAAAAAAAATCCGGAGGTACAACTACCGGAAAGATTGGCCTTCTGTAATTAATTCTATAGAGATCCTCATCATCATATGGGGGCACAACTTTAGTCTCCTCTGGATTTGGAGGCTGGTAAGTCGATGAAGGAGCAGAAGAAGGTTCGGTGTCATCCTGATTTGAAGGCTGTAATGAGATGCTGGGTGGTTTTGGAGACATAGCTTGGTTCTCCAGTGGGGCTGAAGCCACCTCCTCCTGAGGTTCTAGAGTTTGAGCTACAACTTCTTTAGGTGGTTTTGCAGTCTGAGTTAGGGTCTCCTGCACAGGTTTTGATTTTGTAGTTTTGAGGGAAAAAAAATCTGGAGGTACAAATACTGGAGATATTGGCCTTTTGTAATTAATTCTATAGAGATCCTCATCATCATATGGATGCACAACTTTAATCTCCTCTGGATTTGGAGGGCGGTAAGTCCATGAAGGAGCAGAAGAAGGTTCAGTGTCATCCTGATTTGAAGGCTGTAATGAGATGCTGGGTGGTTTTGGAGATGAAGCTTGGCTTTCCAGTGGAGCTGAAGCCACCTCCTCCTGAGGTTCTGGAGTTTGAGCTACAACCTCTTTAGGTGGTTTTGTAGTCGGAGTTGGGGTCTCCTGCACAGGTTTTGATTTTGTAGTTTTGAGGAAAAAAAAATCTGGAAGTACAAATACTGGAGAGATTGGCCTTCTGTAATTAATTCTATAGAGATCCTCCTCATCATATGGATGCACAACTTTAATCTCCTCTGGATTTGGAGGGTGGTAAGTCCATGAAGGAGCAGAAGAAGGTTCGGTGTCATCCTGATTTGAAGGTTGTAATGAGATGCTGGGTGGTTTTGGAGATGAAGCTTGGCTTTCCAGTGGAGCTGAAGCCACCTCCTCCTGAGGTTCTAGAGTTTGAGCTACAAGCGCCTTAGGTGCTTTTGCAGTCTGAGTTGTGATTGCCTGCACAGGTTTTGATTTTGTAGTTTTGCGGGAAAAATTATCTGGAGGTACAAGTACTGGAGGCATTGGCTTTAGGTAACTAATTCTATAGACATCTTCATTATCATATTGGGGCTGAGCTTTAATCGCCTCTGAATTTAGAGTTCGGTAAGCCCATGAAGGAGCAGAAGTAGTTTCAGTGTCATCCTGATTTGAAGGCTGTGATGAGATATTTGGTGGTTTTGGAGATGGATCTTGGCTCTCCAATGGAGCTGGAGCCACCTCCTCCTGATGTTCTAGAATTTGATCTACAACCTCTTTAGGTGGTTTTGTAGTCTGAGTTGGGGAACCCTGCACAGGTTTAGATTTTGTAGTTTTGATGGGAAAAAAATCTGGAGGTACAAATACTGGAGATATTGACTTTATGTAATTAATTCTATAGAGATCCTCATCATCATATGGGGGCACAACTTTAATCTCCTCTGGATTTGGAGGGCGGTAAGTCCATGAAGGAGCAGAAGAAGGTTCGGTGTCATCCTGATTTGAAGGCTGTAATGAGATGCTGGATGGTTTTGGAGATGGATCTTGGTTCTCCAGTGAAGCTGAAGCCACCTCCTCCTGAGGTTCTAGAGTTTGAGTTACAATCTCCTTAGGTGGTTTTGTAGTCTGAGTTGTGGTTGCCTGCACAGGTTTTGATTTTGTAGTTTTGAGGGAAAAAAAACCTGAAGGTACAACTATTGGAGAGATTGGCCTTCTGTAATTAATTCTATAGAGATCCTCCTCATCATATGGAGGGAGAACTTTAATCTCCTCTGGATTTGGAGGGTGGTAAATCCATGAAGGAGCAGAAGAAGCTTCGGTGTCATCCTGATTTGAAGGCTGTAATGAGATCCTGGGTGGTTTTGGAGACATAGCTTGGCTTTCCAGTGGAGCTGAAGCCACCTCCTCCTGAGGTTCTAGAGTTTGAGCTACAACCTCCATAGGTGGTTTTGTAGTCTGAGTTGTGGTTGCCTGCACAGGTTTTGATTTTGTAGTTTTGAGGGAAAAAAAATCTGGAGGTACAAATACTGGAGAGATTGGCTTTTTGTAATTAATTCTATAGAGATCCTCATCATCATATGGGGGGAGAACTTTAATCTCCTCTGGATTTGGAGGGCGGTAAGTCCATGAAGGAGCAGAAGAAGCTTCGGTGTCATCCTGATACAAAGGCTGTAATGAGATTCTGGGTGGTTTTGGAGATGAAGCTTGGCTCTCCAGTGGCGCTGAAGCTGCCTCCTCCTGATGATCTAGAGTTTGAGCTATAACCTCCTTAGGTAGTTTTATAATCTGAGTTGGGGTCTCTTGCACAGGATTAGATTTTGTAGTTCTGTGGATAAATGAATCCAGAGGTTCTTCTATATGAGAGATTGGCCTTATGTAATTAAGTCTGTAGTGATCATCATCATAATCATATGGATGCAAAACTTTGATCTCCTCTGGATTTGGACGGCGATAAGTCCATGAAGGAGCATAAGAAGCCTCGGTGTCATCCTGATCATCTAAAGACTGTAATGAGATACGGGGTGGTTTTGGAGATGAAGCTTGGCTCTCTGGTGGAGCTGGAGCCGCCTCCTCCTGATGATCTAGAGTTTGCACTACAACCTCTTTAGGTGGTTTTGTAATATGAGTTGGGGTCTCCTGCACAGGATTAGATTTTGAAGTTTTGAGGGAAAAAAAATCCAGAGGTACAACTACTGGAGAGATTGGCTTTATGTAATTAATTCTATAGAGATCCTCATCATCATATGGATGCACAATTTTAATCTCCTCTGGATTTGGAAGGTGGTGAGTCCATGAAGGAGCAGAAGATGGTTCGGTGTCCTCCTGATTTGAAGGTTGTAATGAGATACTGTGTGGTTTTGGAGATGGAGTTTGGCTCTCCAGTAGAACAGGAGCCACCTCCTCCTGATGATCTAGAGTTTGAGCTACAACCTCTTTAGATGGTTTTGTAATCTCAGTTGGGATCTCATGCACAGGTTTAGACTTTGAAGTTTTGAGGGAAAAAAAATCTGGAGGTACAAATACTGGAGAGATTGGCCTTCTGTAATTAATTCTATAGAGATCCTCATCATCATATGGATGCACAACTTTAATCTCCTCTGGATTTGGAGGGTGGTGAGTCCATGAAGGAGCAGAAGAGGGTTCGGTGTTGTCCTGATTTGAAGGTTGTAATGAGATACTGTGTGGTTTTGGAGATGGAGCTTGGCTCTCCAGTAGAACTGGGGCCACCTCCTCCTGATGATCTAGAGTTTGAGCAACAACCTCTTTAGGTGGTTTTCTAATCTCAGTTGGGATCTCATGCACAGGTTTAGACTTTGAAGTTTTGAGGGAAAAAAAATCCGGAGGTACAATTACTGGAGAGATTGGCCTTCTGTAATTAATTCTATAGAGATCCTCATCATCATATGGATGCACAACTTTAATCTCCTCTGGACTTGGAGAGTGGTGAGTCCATGAAGGAACAGAAGAAGGTTCAGTGTCATCCTGATTTGAAGGCTGTAATGAGATACTGTGTGGTTTTGGAGATGAAGCTTCGCTTTCCAGTGGAGTTGAAGCCACCTCCTCCTGATGATCTAGAGTTTGAGCTACAACCTCCTTAGGTGGTTTTTTAATCTCAGTTGGGATCTCATGCACAGGTTTAGATTTTGTAGTTCTGTGGATAAATGAATCCAAATCTTCTTCTCCATGAGAGATTGGCCTTCTGTAATTAATTCTATAGAGATCCTCATCATCATATGGGGGCACAACTTTAATCTCCTCTGTATTTGAAGGGTGGTAAATCCATGAAGGAGCAGAAGAAGGTTCGGTGTCCTCCTGATTTGAAGGCTGTAATGAGATTCTGGGTGGTTTTGGAGATGAAGCTTGGCTCTCCAGTAGAACAGGAGCCACCTCCTCCTGATGATCTAGAGTTTGAGCTACAACCTCTTTAGGTGGTTTTGTAATCTCAGTTGGGATCTCATGCACAGGTTTAGACTTTGAAGTTTTGAGGGAAAAAAAATCTGGAAGTACAAATACTGGAGAGAGTGGCCCTATGTAATTAATTCTATAGAGATCCTCATCATCATATGGATGCACAACTTTAATCTCCTCTGGATTTGGAGGGTGGTAAGTCCATGAAGGAACAGAAGAAGGCTCAGTGTCTTCCTGATACAAAGGCTGTAATGAGATGCTGGGTGGTTCTGGATATGCAGCTTGTTGGGAAATTGGCATTGGAACTGTCACCTCTGGAGTTAGTGTTAGACTCTCTTTAGGTGGATTTGTAATCTGAGTTGTGTTGTGTCTCATGCTTAGAGAAAGTTCTCCGTCATTAGTAATTTGATGAGTTACGGTAAGTTCTAGATCCAAATGTTGAATTGTGACTTCAGTTGGATTCGGATGCTGAACATCCTCTGGATATATCACCAGAGGGGAACTTGGAGGAGGAACTGTAGTCTCCCCGGGAGTTGTAATATGGTGAGCCCCTCCAGGAGGCTTTGAATTTATGGTGAGTCCCAGGTCCAAGGGATGAAATGTGACACTAGGTGAAATTGGAGATTCAGCTTGATCCTGACCTGGTACTGGAACTGCCACTTCTTCATATTCAGGGGTTGGAGCTATGGCCTCTTTAGGTGGTTCTGTAATCTGAGTTGTGGTCTCTTGAATACTTTGAGAAAGCTCTTCTTCAGTACTAGGTTGTGGAGTTATGGTAAGTTCCAGATCCAAAGGCTGAACTGTGACTTCTGCTGGGTTTAGATGCTGAGTGTGAACATGTTCAGGATATGTCCCCAGAGGGTTCTTTGGGAGATGAACTATTATAGTCTGCTCTGCAGTTGTAGGATGGCGAGGTTCTCTGGTAGGTTCTCCCTCAGTAGTAGGTGGTGGAGTTATGTTAAGTTCCAGATCCAAAGGCTGAACTGTGACTTCTGCTGGGTTTAGATGCTGAGTGTGAACATGTTGAGCATATATCCCCAGAGGGTGCTTTGGGGGATGAACTATTGTAGTCTGTTCTGCAGTTGTAGGATAGTGAGGTTCTCCCTCAGTACTAGGTTGTGGAGCAATGGTAAGTTCCAGATCCAAAGGCTGAACTGTGACTTCTGTTGGGTTTGGATGCTGAGTATGAACTTGTTCCAAACTCAGAGGTTTTGGAGAATGAACTATTACATTCTTCTTTGTAGTTACAGGATGATGAGTCTCTCTGGTAGGTTCTGAACTTAGGATGAGTTGCAAGTCCAAGAGCTGAAATGAAACACTGGGTAAGGTAGAATACTCAATTTGATCCTGATCTGGTGTTGGAACTGTCACTTCCTGAAATATCGGAGCTTCAACCTCTTTAGGTGGTTTTGTAATCTGAATTGTGGTCTCTTGCATACTTTGAGAAAGCTCTTCTTCAGTAGTAGGTGGTGGAGTTATGCTAAGTTCCAGATCCAAAGGCTGAACTGTGACTTCTGCTGGGTTTAGATGCTGAGTGTGAACATGTTGAGCATATATCCCCAGAGGGTGCTTTGGGGGATGAACTATTATAGTCTGTTCTGCAGTTGTAGAATGGTGAGGCTCTCTGGTAGGTTCTGAAGTTATGCTGAGTTCTAGGTCCAAGGGCTGAAATGAGATACTGTTTGAGGTAGGACGGTCAGCTTGATCCTGACTTGGTGTTGGAATTATCACCTCCTGATATACTGGGGCTGGAGCTACAACCTTTTTAGGTGGTTCTGTAACCTGAGTTGTGCTCTCTTGCATACCATGAGAGAGTTCTCCATCAGCAGTAGGTTGATGAGTTATGGTAAGTTCCAGATCCACAGGCTGAACTATGACTTCAGTTGGCTTCAGGTGCTGAACATGAACATGTTGTGGAAGTGTCACACGCATGTACTTTGGAGGAGGAACAGTAATGTTCTCTGAAGTTGTAAAATATTCAGCCTCTCTAGTAGGCTCTGTTGTTATGGTGAGCTCTAAGGGCTGAAATGAGACAGTGGGTGAAGTTGGATACTCAACTTGATCCTGGCCTGGTGGTGGAACCATTGCTTCTGTATATACAGGGGATGGAGCTATAACCTCTTTAGGTGGTTCTGTAATCTGAGTTGTGGTCTCTTGCATACTTCGAGAAAGCTCTTCTTCAGTGGTAGGTGGTGGAGTTATGGTAAGTTCCAGATCTAAAGGCTGAACTGTGACTTCTGCTGGGTTTAGATGCTGAGTGTGGACATGTTCAGGATATATCCCCAGAGGGTTCTTTGGGGGATGAACTATTATAGTCTGCTCTGCAGTTGTAGGATGGCGAGGTTCTCTGGTGGGTTCTCCCTCAGTAGTAGGTGGTGGAGTTATGTTAAGTTCCAGATCCAAAGGCTGAACTGTGACTTCTGCTGGGTTTAGATGCTGAGTGTGAACATGTTGAGCATATATCCCCAGAGGGTGCTTTGGGGGATGAACTATTATAGTCTGTTCTGCAGTTGTAGGATGGTGAGGCTCTCTGGTAGGTTCTGAAGTTATGGTGAGTTCCAGGTCCAAGGGCTGAAGTGAGATATTGTGTGAGGTAGAACGGTCAGCTTGATCCTGAGTTGGTATTGGAATTGTCACTTCATTATATTCGGGAGCTTGAGCTACAACCTCTTTGGGTGGTTCTGTCATCTGAGTTGTGGTCTCCTGCATTGTTTGATCAAGTTGCTCCTTAGTAGTAGGTTGTAGATTTATGGCAATTTCCAGATCCAAAGGCTGAACTGTGTTTTTATTTGGGTTTGGATGTTGTGTCTCAACACGATGCGGATGTGGAATTTTCACTTGAATATATGTCTGTGGATTTACAGTTCTCTTTGGTAGTATATGATGCTTAGCCTCTGGAATAATTCCTGAAGTTATGGTGACTTCCGGGTCCAAAGGCTGAAATGAGTCATTAGGTGATATTGTATACTCACCTTGATCCTGATCTCGTCTTGGAACTGTCATTTTTTTGTATGTTGGAATCTGAGTTTGAATATTGTTCAGTGGTTTTAGAGGAATCTCTTTATGGGTTAGAAAAAGTTCGCCATTCTTAGGGGGTTGAAAGGCCTGAGCCACAGTGGGCTTCAGCATTGGAAATGGTTTTAGATTTTCATGGAGGTCTGTGGGATGAAATAGGGTCATTTGCTGATGTAGGTAAGGTCCTACTCCAATAGTATGACCTGGAAGTAGTTCTGAGGCTTCCTGCTGAGTTGAAGAAAGATCCACCTCTTTAGAACGGTGTGTGGTCAGAGGTATGGCATCTTGGAAGGCTAGAGATTTGGAGAAATATGGAGGCTTTGAAATGGCATTGGTATGGATTTGTGAAAATCCACCTTGTTCAGGGGGGTGAAGTAAGTCCTGTGGAAATAGAACAGACATATCCTGGAGAGAGGTCTCTGGAGTTTCGGTAAGAGCCAGGTCCAGATGTTTAATTTTTGTTGTATATGATTTTGAATGTTTAGTTCCGGACATTGCCTCTAGAGCTGAAGGTGAAAGAAATGCATGTGTCATTGAATGCCAAGCTGAGCTCTCTTGCTGTCTTGGAGAAGATTCATCAGGAAGCTCTTCAGGCTGGGTTGGGACCTCTTGACCAGACAGAGAATACTGATCCTTTTTTGGTGGGGTTGGATGCTGAGTTGGGATACTGTGTGATGCTAGAGAATAAACTTGACCATGACCCAGGGATGGACCTTTTAGCTCATGATGACCTAGAGGTTGAGCTACTTCTTCAGGCAGCTCCAGAACCTGTTCTGGAACCTTTTGCTGGGCTGGAAAGGATCCTCCTTCCTCAGAGATATATGATATTCCAGTTGTGTCTGCCTGCTGGCTTAGAGGTTTATCATATAGGACAGATTCTGGGGATTGAGGTAGAATGCCCTGTTGATTTGGCAGAAATTCAGCCTCTGCAGCTTCATGGTAGACAGATGTTCCCATCCCTATGGGTTTTTCTGTTATGGTTATTGCCAGATCTGTGTGACCAGTCACATGTGATAAGCTAGAATGCTGAGCCTGATAGTGACCTGGGGGCAAAACTGTCACTTCATGATTCTCTGGAAACTGAGCTTGTTGTTCTTGCTCAGTTGAAGGTTTAAACTCTTCAGCATACCCTGAGGCTTGAGCTGGTACCTCCTGCTGGCTTTCAAACTGACTCTCCCCAGGAGTCTCAGAAGCCTGAGCTGGAGGCTTCTCCTCACTGGGAAAGGGTTCCACCTCACCAGGAGACCCCAAAGGAAGCACTGGGAACTCCTGCTGGGCTAGGGAAGATTCAGTCTCCTTGGTAGGCTCTGAAGTTGTGGTAATTTCCACATCCACAGGTCTGACTGTAACATTTGGCAAGTGATATTGGTGCTCTTCACTATGAGCTGGCTGGACTTCATGAATTGGTGGTGTTTCTACTACAGTCTCAACAGGGGCCTCTGGAGTTTGAAATAGAGACCCTTGCTCAACTGGAGGGAGCTCTTCAGGCTGAACTGTGGCTTCTGATTGATTTCTAGAATCTGATCCTACCTCCTCAGGAGACTCAGAAGGTTGAACTGGCTGCTCTAGTACACTGAGAGAAGATTCATTCTCCAAAACAGGGCCTAGATGTTGAGACAGATCTTCTGTCTGGGTTGGTAAGGGCCCTACCTCCTCTGACACCTGAGGCTGAACTGAAGACTCCAGATCAATTCCAGAAGAGTCAACCTCCTCGGGGGATTCTAAAGGTTCAGCTGGCTGCTGCTGGCTAGGAAAAGATTCAGTTCCAACGGGAGGACCTGGAGTCTGAATTGGAGTCTCCCCCTCATATGGAGATGATTCGATCTCCGTTCCAACCTCAGAAGTTACTTTAAATTTCACATATCTAGGCTTACCTGTAATAGTGGGCAAAGTATAATTGAGAGTTTGATCCTGACTGGGATTTTGAATTGTTGTTGCAATTGTTGCTGTAACTGTTGTTTCAATTACATTTGGCATAGAGGAATATGGACCCAGTACTGTAGCCTCTTGCTCAGCTGAAAGACTGTTTTCTTCAGGGACTGTTGTAGGCAGAGCAGGAACTTCTGGCTGGCCACCAGATGTGTCAAGATCTTCAGGAAGCTCTGAAGTCTCATCTGGGGCC
Source organism: Pachyuromys duprasi (assembly GCA_028658305.1). NCBI lineage: Eukaryota > Metazoa > Chordata > Mammalia > Rodentia > Muridae > Pachyuromys > Pachyuromys duprasi. The sequence continues at coordinate 17,243,094 of CM053746.1, read as the reverse complement.
TCTTGTTGGGTTGATGAAGGTTCCAACAACTCAGGACTTTCCGTATTCTGGGCTAGGGTCTCTTGCTGGTTCAGTGTAGCTTGTTCCTCCTTATCTGCCTCTGAAGTCACTGTCTCAAGATCTAAAGGATTCACTGTAACATTTGGCAAGTTTAAGTGCTGAGCTTCATTTCTACCTGGAGGTGGACTGTTTATTTCAGATTGCATTGATACCTCCTCAGAAGAAAGTTGTCGGTGAGCTGAGTCTTCTTTTTGAATTAAAGGTTCACCTCCCTCAGGGGAATGTGGGAAATAATCTAGAGCTTCCTTCTGGGGATTCTCTGGATTTCCAGTTTGTGTCTTCAGATGGTTAGGTTCAACCTGCTCTAGGAGCTCTGAAGCTTCATCTGCCTTCTCCTGGGATTGCAGTGGAAGGCTGTAAGAATAAGCTTCATTCATGTTCAGATCTTCATAATAATCATCCATGACTTGTTTATGAAATTGAGGTTTTCCAACAACCACTTTCGCAGGTTTCTTGTGCTGAGCTAGATCTTTCTTCAACTCTTTGGGTGAAACAATGGACTTTGTTGCTTTTGAACTCTGGCTGTCTAGTGATGGAACAAGTATTTCATAAAACTGATGATCTGTAGCCTCACCTAGATTGGCAGTACTTTTGAACTGTGAAGGCAGAATGGTAGATTGAACTTGATCCCCATTTAGCATTAAACTATTTTCTGGCTGCTTCCCAGGTGGTGTCAGCTTGTTGGTCAGATCCTGATGCTGTACAGTGAGCTCCTCAGGCTCTGGGTTCGGCTCCGGAGAAGTACTGGGGTCCTGGAATAGAAGTAAACTGTCAGTCAGCTCCTCAAGTGGGGCCAACATCTCTGTGGAAGCAGAGGACCCCGGGTAATCAGGACTCCCTGTGTCTGTCTTGGGCATTCGAGTATGTGCGGATTTAGGTGGATGGTCAGAGGGGTGCCAAGACCAGAGCTTGGTTGGCACCCAGGGCTCTGAAGTCAACTGGACTGGGTTTCCAGTGAACTCTAGAATGGGAACAGCTGGGGCCAGCAGCCACAAAAGTTGCCACGTGAAGAGAAGCCTTCGTGCGCCAAAGTGCAGTAGAGACATGACATGCAGTAGGGGCTGATCCACAGCACTGTCCCACACTGGTGGGAAACTGAATGAAAGCCCCCTAAGCTCAGGGAACCTTGGCAACCAGGCCTGCCCTGCCCCGCCCTTTATTTATGACAGTTGACCTTTGTTACAAAACCATTACTAGGCAGGGCTCCAGTTGGATTCTGCTTGTTCTCTTGCCCGCATTTCCCCCCCCCCCCCGGGCCATTTGGACTATCTCTCTTTCAACTTTGTTGTAGGGAACTCCAAAAGTCAAGTTTAAGTTATCTTGGAGTATTTGTATCCTGTTTCTTGCTTCTGTAGCATCTCCTTAATGTCCAGAGTAGACTGATCAATGAAATAAGCATCAGATAGTATCTGTTGTTAATAAAAATAATGTTTAATTATAATAAAGCCACACGTTTTTATTATTATTGGGTAGTGGATGGGGAATATGCATCAACGTGCATGCAGAAGTCAAAGGACAGCCTGTGGAGCTGGCTTTCCCCTTCCACCTGGAAGAGGCTTCCAGGGATGGAACTCCGATCACCAGGCCTGCATTGTGAGGTGGCAGGGGCCTTTATCCACTGAGCCAACTGCAGGCCATGATTATAAACTTAATCATACAATACCATCTTTCTTCAGGTTTTACCTCTTGCAGACCTTTTTAGTGTAGACTTTCTGTAATGTGCTTAACCTTTCTAGGTTTGTCCTAAATTTAGATGTACATTTTGGAACACTACTTACGTTAGGACAAAACTACCATATACAACGCTTTCTCATTTGAAGGCATTTTTTTTCTTTTTACACTGTTTTTAACCAAAATGTATTTTATATCTATACCCTTTTATGTCTCTTTTCTCACGTGATCACTTTATTATTCTTTCTTTACAAATTAAAAAACATACTGTGTTATACTTCATACTGACACATGTAGATAAGTAGGATGCTTATAAACTGTAAAAGCTTACAGTAGTGCTCTGAGATACATAGCTTTATACCTATGTGCCAAAATTAAGCATAAGCCCACCTCATATAGAAACAGAGAGCATGAGCCACTCAGCAAGGACATAACTAATAGACTCAGTGAGATTCCATTGTCATAAACAGATGAGTAAAAATTATTAGGGGACCTTATGGTTCATGTAATCCAAGAAGAGAATAGCTAATTAGCTATTTACATCTTTGTGGGGGTGTGGGGAAAACTATGACATCCACAACCATAAGAGCTCCAAGGTCCCTTTTTGCTCTGTTGATAATAACCTAGATGTTATACTATGCCCACCACCTTTCCTTAATCTAAGAAAAAGAAATGATACATCCTTTATGAAGAGACTCACCATTAGACTTTACTCAGATTCTTCTTTGTCAGGGTACAAATATCTTCTGATGTTTGCTGCCAGCTCAATGTACACAGAGGTCCACTCCACCCAGACAGAAAGAACTCAGTTAAACTAGAATAAAATCTATCTTATCTGAGTCTTTATAGCTTCAAAAACATTACAAAGATAAAGTTGCTTAAACCTGCAACCTGTTAAAAAAAACATAAATGGTCTCTTCAAGTAAACAAAAAAGACATTTACTTAAATATAAAGGTAAATTCTGTGTGTAAGTCTATCAGTATCCTTATGCTGCATCACTGCTTTCTTTTAGACACACTTGGTATAACATATGCTTATTAATATGTAACGATTATAACCTCCTACTATTTTCTATTAACTTTTCCATCACTGGATTTCTCCTTAGACTTATTTTTTGTTTACCACATTAATATATTACCTTCTATATGTAAATATCAGTAATTTTTTTCAAAATCCAAGAGAGAGTTTAGCGCTAAACTCAAAAGTTATGATAATGAAAACTGCTGTCTAAAATAGGAATTTGACAAGACCTGACGGTTCTCAGTATTTTACAGCAACACAAGGGGACCTGAGCCATTATAAAACAGAATGATGATTGTCCTAGATACAATGAAATAGGTAAATTTAAAATGCTCGTTAAGAATAATAACTGTTCTGTTTAAAAAAAAACAAAAGTACATCCATAACTGTTGTTGATTATTAATATTTACTACTGATGTATCTTTTAGTTAATGAGCAGTTATTCCTAAACCAGCTGTATACCCAAATCACCACACAGAGACTAGGATTTACTTAATTAACCTACAGCACAATGCTAGGCAATGATTACTCCATCCTAAACCTCCAAGCCCACATAGCTTCCTCCCATTCAGATTTCCCACATTATACTTGCTTTTAGTCATATCTTAGGTATGATTCATCTCTCCTCTGGTTCCAAGTACTCTCCTCCTGATCTCTGCTCTCCGACCCCTCCCACTCATTTCCTTCGCCTCCCCTTCAGACCAGGATATCCCATCCTATTCTCTTCATTGCTCAGCATTGTGGCTGGTTGTTTTATTGACAACACAGAGAACAAATGGTGGCACGTTTACATAAACTTGATACAGGTGATGCTTAGAATAAACATCACAATACAATGTTCGGATTGAAACCAGATAGTGGAGTAGAGAAATCAGCATTTGAATGAACAAGGGTAAATTGTATACATTCCACAAGAACATTATACCAACACCTAACTCTTAGACCATTATCCTAGTGAGGAGATACAGCATCTGGATAGCTGGTCACTCTAGGTACATTCCAGTAGGACTCATTGTCACTGCCCCCATCTATTCCAGAAGTTCTTGGTGCATCTTAGGGATCCAAGCCAGAAATATGTCCTTAATCTTACGTACCCACGGGTTTCAAGTTGGCAGATAGAAGCTATACTTTCTGTAGACTTTTGCTTCCTACAGATCAAGACTTGAGTCACACACTGAGCAAAGCTGGTAGGTAGAACTGATGATGGCGAGCCTATCCCATTCCATCACTCGTGTTCTTGCTTCTGATTTAGACCTCCTAGTCTTAGAAGCACAGAGTCTAGGGGGGAAAAACCTTTCAGAATCAATTAGAATGCCTTTTCTACATTGAATTTATTCACTGTGTAAGCCTTTCTATAAGGAGTCAAAGAACTAAATGTTCACACAGGAGTTTGTGGAAATATTTAGATAATGATTTGCCAAGGTAATTGAAGACTCTAATTCATTTGGATTGGGGCACCTATTTTAGTATAAAAGCAAGTCCTTAACTAGGAACTAGGGAAACATTCCCTTCTTTTCCAAAGCTTCTGGGCAGATCAGTTCTCCTACTGTAAATTTAAAGTTCTGTCAAGTACATGCTTGCTACTGAAAAGGAATTTCAAGAAAGAAATTAATAATAATGCATCTCTCCTCTATTCCCCTCCCTGCACTGAGAACACAGCTTCCTCCAGTTCATACACAGGCGCTTCGGGGGCAGGGATTGGGGGGGGGCACTAACCACTCAACGGTTACTGTGTTCATGCGGCAGCAGCACCATTTCTGCAGAACAGAAGAATTAAAGGCTGCGAAACGGTTAGGAGTTTGAATCAGAGTCCATTTTAGAATTTTCTCTCTCTCTCTCTTTCTCCCTCTCTTTCTCTCTCTCTCTGTTTCTCTGTCTCTCTGTCTCTCTCTGTCTCTCTCTGTCTCTCTCTGTCTCTCTGTCTCTGTCTCTCTCTCTCTCTCTCTCTCTGTGTGTGTGTGTAATTAACACTCAAATCCAGGGCTTCACACATGTTAGGCAAGCTCTTTACCACTGAGCCACATACCCAGAACCCCTAGAGTTTTAATGAAAAGGTAACTCCAACAATCCCAGCTAACAGTGAGGCACCCCGTAGCTTCAAAATCAATTAAAATGTTCAAAGGAACTTCTAAATATTAACATTACATACCACACAGCAGTGGAAAAATTACAGACTATCAAAGTGATTAAGGTGATTAGTTCTCAGTAGCAGGCCACACATCCACTTACTTTCAACAGAAGTTGTCCTCTCCTGTGTTCTCCACATAATCCATTTCAATCCTTTTGTCTCAAGTCTAGGATGACAACGTCAAAAGGAAAGTACAGTTCGTTAAACTCTGCAGACTTTCCTTCATGACCCTGTTTAACCATCAATGGAAACCAAAGCAGTAGTTTGACCATTCTTGGCATTGTGAACCACTTAGGACAAGGGCCTGATGGCAAATGACCTTGTGTTTGGTGCTAAGATAAACCTACTCACAAGAGACTTAACAATACCATAACCTGCCAGGGTTAATTTTGGATGTATTTGAAATTCAATGCTCATTTTACAGAGTGGGCGTGAAGATAAGGAGAACATTTTAACTGCATTTACAGAGAACTCTAAATTATTATATTATGTTATGTTATGTTTAAGTCACAGTACTGCCCTGCATTATTTTCAGGACACACGATTTACTCTCTTCCCTCTGTTGGTGGACAATGAATGATAAAAAGAAAGTCCTTCAGAGAAAGCATAGGATTGTGAGTGAGCAAAAAATGTTTCTGTCTTCACATCTAGTAGCCCCTGCTTCAGAATATGATCCAAAACACAGATGAACTTGCCACCCACCTCCTCTCCAAATTACTAATCATTAAAAGGAAGAACTGCACCTATCTCTATGAATTTATAAGCAACTAGAACTACAAGAGAGATTCAGCTGCATTAATACACTTCTGTGAGAATGTTAACTCTAAATATTTTACAAATCACTGTGGATTTTTCTTTTTCTTTTCATATAACTGGATTCTCTTTGCAGCCCTAGGGACAATATTGAACTTCTGATCTTCCTGTCTCCAATTCTTGAGTGTTTAGGTTAGAGTTATATACCACTGTGTCCACTTTTGGTTTTGTTGTTGTTTTGTTTTTGTTTGTTCCGTTGGCTGGTTTTTGAGACAGGGCTTCTCTGTGTAGCCTTGGCTGTCCTGGGCTCGCTTTGTAGACCAGGCTGGCCTTGAACTCACAGAGATCTGCCTGGCTCTGCCTCTCCAAATGCTGCAATTACAGGCGTGAGCCACTGCACCAGCTCCCCCTCCCCCCTTTTAATGTGATGCTAGAAATAGAACCCAGGGCTCCACGCTAAGCAAGCACTTGCTCTACCAATTGAGCTAATTCCCAGCCTTACAGTACAGTAGGTCTTCCAAAGAGGTCCACTTTGTTTTTAAAATGTGTTATATATTCATAAGATTTGAACAATACAAAATAAATCAAATCACTGTTAGCAGCTTGTGGATCTGTTTATGCACCTTCGTTCTCTGTTACAAATCTGTAAGCTCATAAGCACCTGATAGGCCAATATTTTGTTCTTTTCCAGAACCAAGCATAGTCCACACCATCTACTAAGGGACTGTGAGTATGTCAACTGAATGAGTAAGCGATTTAAACATGAAACTGACCTCTCCATCTAAAGATCTAAAGCTGCCTGTTAGAAACCTGAAATGCCCAGTACTGCAAGGGAGACTAGCCGTGTGATGAATCACAGAGCAGCTTTTCTGGACAAGCAGGCCACAGAGAATTGTTACCTTAGATAAGCTGGACACAATTGTGGCTGGCAATCACCTTCCTTCATGAAGAAAAAAATAAAATAAAAATTTCTCTTAAGGTGCTTTATACCTTTCCTCGATGTTACTTTAAACATTATTCTCTTTTCTATATTTATAAAAGGTGTGTGTGTTGGAGTCGGGGGATAGGTGGTGGGGGAGACAGGCAGGAACTACCTGTATTCACCAAGGCTAAAGGCTAGCTATAGTTAAACAAGGCCTGACAACAGGGCAGGAGGGCAGGTAACAGTAACCCGAGGCTCTGCAATAAGCATGACTCACTTAATCCAATGATGGGCTTAACTTGTGAAATTCTTAAAACCTAAGATTTATGAAATGGTTTCGGTCTCCAAAAAGAGCAATAAAAACTCACTACCATTTTGTAATTTCTCCAGTGACACCTAGACTCTATAAATGCTTGGGCCTGGTCACAGGTTAGATACAGATCACAATTTCATAGTTAAAGAATATCTGACAGACAATGTCTTCCGTCATTAGAAGCGGGTGATCCAGGATTGAAGAAAGCGTAATAATGCCAAGAATCAATAAAAGTTAACGAGGAAAGCTACATGGACAGAAATCGGCAGCAGGGACAAAGCAGGTGGCCGATCATGAATTGAAATGGTCCCTGAAAAGGACAAGTGTTTGAACTGAGAAGCATCCGGAGATGTTGCCCCAAGGCAGGCTCTGGGAAATTAAATTGGCACGTTGACATGGAAGAGAGTTTCTACAACACATTGATGGCACCTATTTTCTGGGAACCGAGGGGAGTTTCGACGGACAGTTTACGAGTGATGAAGATAAAATATCAGTTCTTTGGGGTTACAATTTGTCACACGCCTTGAATCCACAGCCAGGCATCAGAAGCCAACGTCCTGTGATTCCTTACACTTAAAGGCATCATAAACTGATGCCGAATGTTCTACATGAGTACACTTGTGTTTGATTTCTCACCAGTCACTGCTACAAACCTAAAGAGGTCATGTGAGCCGGCGGCAAGCCTGGAGCCAGAGGCTCAGTGAAACGCATCTGGAAGCGGGGCCATGAACCAGAGAGCAGCACAAACCCTAGCTCACTCACTGCTCAGGTCACTCGGAACTTCACTCCAGATGCCGCGTTTGCACCCACCCCCACCGGCCACGTCTGAAAAGGAAGGCTTCCTGTCATTCGCCTTTTAGGCTCTCTGTGCATCCCTCAAAGATGATGATGTAGAGGGAACCCGGGCGGGCCACTGCGGCATCCGGGAAGACCCGGATTATACACACAAGGCCAAACTGGGAGAACACTGTGAACAGAGAAGGCTGTGGGAGGCCCACGACGTGAGAGCAGATTTCTTCACTCCGGAGCCAAACCCACTCCCCGCCCTTCTCCAACTAGGAACACTCCTGCCTGCATCAACAGGGGCTTCCTCTGAAGAGGGGACAGGTGCAGATGGCTAAGGGCGCCCCGCTGGCTCGCTGGCTGTCTGTCCTCTTAGACCTGTGTCCAGCTGAAGCTCCAGGACGGAGGGACCCAGACTCCCCGGGCGCGAGAGGTGGCCTCATCCATCCTTCTGTCAGCACAGCCCCTCATAAGCAGGGCTTCCGCCGGAGGACCCAGGGCACCAGCTGCCTACTTCCTACCCTCAGTGCGCCTGCGCACATGCAAGAGGCCGGGAACCGCGGCCCGGGCATCGTTCCTGCCCTTCTCACGAGGCTGACCTCTGTGTCTCATGTTCAGCTCCGGCCGCACTACTCCTGCACTTAAGAGTTGTCTCTAATTCTCCTATCCAAGCGGTTATTTATTTATTTATTTATTTATTTATTTATTTATTTATTATTTTCTTAATCCAAGCGTATTTTAAGTGTAGACTTACAAGATCCAGTTGGCCTCTTCATCTTCACTTCCGGAAGAGACCAAAATAGCAGGTAGGTAGCACTACTGAACTGGTGGGAATTGACTTCTAAGGGTGGGTTCCTTTGAGTTAACTTTAAGGGGTTTTAAATATGCGAGACTAAGCAGAACTCAGCCACTACAGGGGGTATAGCATCTGAAATGTTTAAAGACATGGCCCTGGTTGGCCCGGAGTTTCTGGTGGGGTGTGGATGTGGAGTCTGGGGAGCCTGTAAGAAGCTGTGAGTAAAGTGAGAAGAAGCAGATTTGGAAAGGGATCAGAATGGATTCAAATAAGTACTGGAGGTGATGGTGTCTACCAAAGGTGTTTCAGGAGATAAAATGTCGGAGTAACACTCCAAGGGAAGGTGAGGCCTGAGGCTCACTAATTCTATGCTGTCAGAGGCCAAAAGGGACCCTGCAGAACATGTGAGTTCTAAATGACAGCCCTCAGATCTGTCCTGGCCTGTGATAGTGTTTTCAGTTGTCCTCAACAAAATAACAAAAAAGAGAACATTTTTAATGTTTATAGGTGCGTTGTCTGCACTGTATGACTGTGTACCACCAATATGCCTGTTGTCCACAGAGGACAGAAGACGGTGTTGATAACTTGGAACTAGAATTACAGACAGTTGTGAGCTGCCATGTGGGTGCTAGGAATTGAGCCTGGGTCCTCTAGGAGAGCAGTCATTGCTTTTAACTACTGAGCCATCTCCCCTCCCTGACAATGTAATTTTTAAAATTTTATAAAACGTGATGTATTATATTCCACTCTCCTGCATGTCTGACTTCTGTAAAAAAATTGAAGCTGAAATTATTTTACAAAAAAAAAATACTGAGACTAGTTATAAAGTTCTTAACTAAGCATTAAGGTCAAGTTGGAATTTGTGATGGTTAACCCTTGTCAGCTTGCGTAGATTTAAACTTGCCATGGAAACACACCACTAGGTGTATCTTGGAGGGTATTTTCAGAGAAGTTTTAACTGAGGAAGGAAAACCTACTTGAATGTTGGGCGGGGCTATCTTGTGGGCTGGGGTTCTGGGCCAATCGAGAAGGAGAACGTAAGCGGAGCATTCATCCCTTCCTGCTCCCTAACTGCATCGCTGCTGCCAGGCCCTGACACATTAGACCCTCAAACTGTGAGTCAAAAAAATAAATAAATAAAAATAAAAAATAAAAACTTTGCTGTTTCCAGGCATTTTGGCACAGAAACAAGCATCTACTAAGGAGCTCTTCTGGTTTATGTATTGATTTAACTTTCTATTTGCTTGTGAAATACCGAAGTCAGATTCTTTGATTGCTGATGCAGCTAAGGCTCGGGGGAGAGAGGAATAAGTGGCCCGCGTCAATACTCCAGTTTAAGTAGACACTACTGATAGCAGGACATCCCCTCAACTGACCCTTTTGCCTGTGCTTAAGCAAATTACACTCCATACCTGCTCCTGCCAAACCAATCAGATCCTATCCAGAAAAGCTTTTGACTGTGTGTGTGTGTGTGTGTGTGTGTGTGTGTACCCATGCCACAGCACAGGTGTGTAGGTCAGGACAACTTCCAGGAAAACTTTCAGTTTTCACCTTCTACCATGTAGTTTCCAAGAATTGAACTCAGGTCATCAGGCTTGCCAAAAAGCTCCATTGCCTGCTCAGCCACTTTGCTGGTCCTTTTTTATTTTGTTATTATTTTTAAAATAATCTAGCTTCTCACACATTCTCTCCAAATCACTTGTACCTGTTACCTTACCTTTATCTCAGTACTGTTTTTTCCACTTCGACACCAGGCCCTCAGCCCCACTGGCTTTCTATATCTGATCTTCTATTAATCTTTGAAAATATCATTGTCTGGGTGTAACTGCTAATAGCTTGGTATTGTTTCCAATCAATGAGTATATGTTTCAGTGAACATTTTATCACCCACTGTAATATTTATGGATGTGTCTACTTTGCCACCTTAATTATGAGTACCCTAAGAGTAGCAGGTACATGTGTCTTCCTTTTTCTTATGCCTAGAACACTCTTAGCGTGGGTACGTAAATGTAAGTGGAATTAATAACTAAATACACACATTCTTTGTCTGGGGTGTGCTTCAATAAATTAAAAAAATATATGATTGTATTTATTTGACATCATCTTGGTTTGCAAATGATAGTTAGGAACAAAGGGTCTGGGCCTGGATGAACACAAGCAGGTAACCTAAGTAAAACGTTTGCCCCAGGGACTCTGGTGAGTTTTACTTGTGAGTGGGAAGAGAAGAAAATGATGTGAGGTGAAGGCAAGAAGATGGAGTGGTGAGAATGTCCAAGTAGTACAGGGGTCCCAGAGTGACTCTCCAGGAGGTCTGCATCCTGGTTCAACTCAGACGGCATCCTGTCAACCAGTAGGAGAGTGGCCGTCCTGAACAGTGCAACTTCCATTCTACCCTGTGGAGTTAAAAAGATTAGAGTTTTGTTCTCTATTTAATTACTGCATCTTTACATATGTAACCACGCTCTGGGGAGTCCTTTCTGAAGAAGTCCCCTTCATTCCTAGCAGGCCTATCCCTTCTGATTCTTCTTTAAGTTTCCCTCATGCCCAATTCCCTCATTTAGTTAGAGTCCACATTTTCAAATCTTCATTTCCCTTTGAAGGTGGGTGGCCCTGTTCTATAGGATTTAGAGTTAATTAAAACAAAACTTTAGTTGCAATCTGAACCTCCCATCCAGAAAGGATCAGCCCTAATAATCATTAATATATTTTCCTGGATCTTGTTTTGAACATGTAACACTCATAACTCTTTAAGTTCTTAAAAATTCTTGTAGCTGGGGCCATTTATGTTAGTTTCATTTCCAGTTTGAAGCACAGAAAAGATCAAGTGGTCCCCTATACATCAGCTTTGAAGAGCTGAAAACTTTGGGGTAACTGTCTTGGCTAAGGGGCCCTTTTTTTCACAGGAAACATTGTTTATTGTGAGAGGGGCCCTGCAGGAGACACATTTGTATTTAAGTCCTCTCATGCTTTTAACTAATTAGAACAAGAAGGAAAACACTGTTTCACACTGAACCAATTAGAGTCTCTCTCCAGAACTTTGACTAGGACTTGTCCAACTGGTCCCCTTAGGACTTCAAATTATAGATTGGGAGGCTGTGGTCTTTTTTGTGAGTTGGGGAGCAGAGGATGCTAGTCTGCAGAGAACAGTGACTTGAATGTGCGGTCGAAGCAGAACTGGCCATGCAAAGCCTCTGCCTATTTTCCAGCCTCTCTCCTGGGGCTCAGCTGCATCCCTTGAGTGAGCTCAGTAAGAGACCTTCCTCTAAATAAATTTCTGGGCTGGGGGATGATTCCGAAGCATAAGGACCAGAGTTGGAATTTCCCCAAGCCAACATAAATGCTAGGTAGGCTTGCTTGCCTGCCTGTACTTCCAATGTCCAGAAGGCTGAGACGGGATTTCTGAAGCAAACTGGTTAGCCAGACTAGCCAAATATGTGAGCTCTGGGTACAATTCAGAGGTACTCCTTGATAAATAAGGTGGAGAGAGATTGAGGAAGACTCCTGCCATCAACATCAGGCCTCCACTCACATGTATATGCACAAAACACACATACATTAGCTAAATATAACTAAAAGCATCCACATATACGAATTAATCAGTATCCCTCTGCCAGCTCAAGTTGCTTTCCCTTGGTACTATCAGAAGTTATGAATACAATATCAGAGAAAGAACCAAACCCAGGTGTTATGACAAGGAGTGCTAGAACTATCCAGTTCACCATTTTTCTCCCCTTTTTAATTTTTTGAGATTTTTATTTTTTATCTTGTGTGTAAGAATGTTTGCTGGGTGTACATCTGTGCACCATATGCATGTGGTGCCAGTGGAGGACGGAAGAGGGCGGTGATTCCCCTAGGATTGGAGCTGCTGATGGTTGTGATCTGTCCTGTGGTTGCTGAGAGTTGAGCCAGGGTCCTCTGAAAGGGCAGCCAGTGCTATCAGCCACTGAGCTATCTCTCCGGCCCAATGTTTTTTCTAATCTTCCGTAAGGGAATTAACCACAGCTCCCTGCCCACTGCCCCTTACTCTGTTATAGCCTCCTTTTGGGGGCTCTGCCCACTAATTTAATCCTGTCAGTCCTACTCACCAGTTTCTCATCCCTCCTGATGTAGACACAATCTTTTTTGCACACTGGATGGATGGAAGGAGGTGGGGATCCAGTAGTTCTGAAAAGAAGGAAGAGGTTACCTGTGATGGATATAAAGGCCAATCCCAAAGACCAGACAGATCCTGTCTCTGACTGAAAGGGACTTGTCAGCGTAGAGTGAGCATTTCCAGATTAGGCAAGCCCTCCATCCTAGGGACCCATTTAGATAGCCCTACAGTGGCTGCCAGAGATGGGCATGGCGCCAGGAGGAGATCTGACCCTGTCCACTGTTCTTCCTTTAGCCAGAGTAGGTAATGGCTCACCCAGAGTTTGAAGGTCTTCTTGGATGAAAGTATACCAAAGCAGACAACACAGAGACCAAGAAAAGGTCCCATCTCTAAGAGGGTCTATAGCTGAGACACCCAGGGACATTAGGGTAGGAAGGAGTCACCGACCTTGTCAAGGCTTCTGGACTAGTTTTGAGGCAAGAAATGTGTTCAACCATTAGCCTGGGTACTAGTGCATGGATATACCTGAGCCTTTAAGGCCACAAATCACATTCATTTCTAAGCTAACTGCTTCCCTCACCCTCTTCTCTTCTTCCCTCTCCCCGCTCCCTTCCTCGGATAGCTTCTCATTGTTATGGCCCCAGGCTAGCTTGAATTTCTGGGCTCTGACAATCCTCCTGCCCCAGCCTCAGAAGTAGACAGTATTAATGGCAACATACCTGGCTCAGTTCTCTGAGCCTGAGTTTGCTCATCTGAGAAGTGGGCTCATACACAGTTTCTACTGCGTGGGAGGGTGGGTAAAATGACCTATGCCTATAAAATGCTCCATAGAGAGCATGTTGCTACTCAGTGTGGCTGCAGGGACACTGCTGCCCATTAAGAGTCTTTCCGGATTCTCCTAAAGGGACATCCAGACCTCCTGCAAGGATGGGACATTAAGACTGTGGGGTTCTTCCTCTGCTCAGTCTTGCTCTTTAAACCATCCCTGGAAAGACATGCCCAGGCTGTGCCTAGGAAAGAAGGTCCTGTAAGTAGAGCCTAGTCTCTTCCCTCAGCTCGCCCACCCCTGGGGCTCCCAGCCAGACCTTTACAGTCCAAGTGGCAGAAGTTCTCTGAGTGACTGTGGTAGTCTTTGCACCAGTAGTGGCTGTTGATCTGGAAGATGCCGTAGTCGAAGCTGCCATCCACATTCTCATTCACCTTTGATATGTTGAAGTTGCTTTCCACAAAAGCCAAGCACAACCCTTAGAAAAGAGGAGAAGGAAAGACTTTGGGAAAGATCCAAACTTAGTGGAAAGGGAGTCAACAACAACAACAAAAAAAAAAAAAAAAAAAAAAAAAGGAGGCAAGAAATCAGGAGAGAGAACAAGGCCCAAGAAGCTAGTTGGGCCTAAAGAACTAGAAAGACCCAAAGGCTTCATCCATTCTGTTCAGTTCATTTCTCCATCCATTAGTATAAGCCATCCCCCTCCCATCTTTCTACCCACTTACATTTTATACACCTACTATTTACCAGGAACTATGCACAACCCATTAGACTGGCATTGACTTCAAGGGGCCTAGTACAGACAGAACAAATGAATCGACTTAACACACACACACACACACACACACACAGAGGGAGAAGGGATAAGTGGAGAAAGTATCACAAGGCAGGTATGCACAAATTTTAGGTGGAGAGGAGAGATCCCTTCCATGCAGGGCAGTGGATGAAGCCTTCCCGTTGGCTGTTCCTTTGCCTGGAATGCCTTTCCTCTAGACATTTGGTAATTTCGTCCAGCACTGCACAGTGTCAGTTCCTGGGAATCTTTCTCCGACTTCATCTTCAAAAGTGTCACCTGTGTGTGTGTGTGTGTGTGTGTGTGTGTGAGAGAGAGAGAGAGAGAGAGAGAGAGAGAGAGAGAGAGAGAGAGAGAGAGAGAGAGAGAGAATGGAAGACAAAGGAGAGAGAAAGAGAGAGAGAGAGAGCAGAGAGCAGAGAGAAACACACAGAGAGAACTAGAATACATTTTGAAGTCAGAAGAGAACCTTTGGCAGTCAGTTCTCTTCTGCAGGACCTCTCTTGTCTCTGCAGCTGTGTGGTATACTCCAGTCTAGTTGGCCTGTGAGTCTCAGTTTGGTTTCCCTTCCTCTGCCACTTACTTCTTTATAAGGGTACTGGGATTTCAGATACATAAAAAAGATTTACTTTTAAGTATGTGTATGTGCATGTGTATATCTGTGTGTATGTGCACTTCAGGGGACCCATGAAGGCCAGAAGTGTCAGGTCCCTTGGAGATGGAGTTGCAGGTGGTTATGAGATGCCTGACACGGGACTCAAGCTGCTTCCAGGACTCAAACTCAGGTTTTCTAGAAGAGCAGAACATGCTCTTAAGGGCTGAGCCTTATGGACACCTGATCTTTGACAAAGATGCCAAAACCATACACAGTGGGGAAAAAAGACAGCATCTTTAAGAAATGGTGCTGGCCTAACTGGATGTCTACATGTAGAAAAATGCAAATAGATCCATATTTATCACCCTGCACAAAACTAAAGTCTAAGTGGATCAAAGACCTCAACATAAAACCAGACACACTAAATGTGTTGGAAGAAAAAGTGGGGACGAGCCTTGAACTCATTGGCACAGGAGACAAGCTCCTGAACTGAACTTGACTCTGAAAGACAAATGGCAAAGAGAGGAAGGCAGGTAAGAAAACTACAGGAAGGATGGAGACGAGCTGAAGAAGTGACACTCACAGTCAGGCAGGGCGTAGCCCTCATAGCCATCCAAGTCCTCATCATATAGCAACTTGGCTAAGGTACAGCGATTGATAACGTCTTCACCATTCACCACCAGGAGGCAGCTCGCCACACAGAGAAGCAGCACCCTCATCCTCATCAAAGAAGACTTGGTACCAGCGGTCTCTGAGAGCTTGGTAAACCTGAAGAGAGAAACCAAATTTCCCCACTCAATGCCTGGTGAGTTTCATTGCTCTCCACCCCATCTCACTTCATATTCCAAATCTATTCTGGGACTCAAAATGTATCCAGGTTGGCCTTCAGCTTTCAGTAATCCTCCTGCCTCTGCTACCAGAGCCTTAGCATCACAGGCAAGAGCCACTTCATTCAGCTTAATCTATAGTCACATCATATTTTTGGTCATGGAAAACATAAACACAAAAGGAGAGAGAGTAATCCCTTAACTCCTCATATACCCACTGTCCAGATTCAAAGTCAAGGCCACTCTGGCTTCAGCTGGTGTTGGTATTTAGGCACAGGCAGCATTTGGGTACCAGGATGGGGAGTGAAGTTGGCCGAGGAGGTTAGAGAAGATTATGTTTCACCAGCATTTGTGGCATTTGAGCATGTGCCTTCAGAGGTAGGATTGGGACACTGGGTGCCAACCTTCCCCAACCCATCCTCACAGATACATGACCTTTATCACTGCAAACCCTACTGTGTGCCATTCCTGGTGTGCTGCTTGTAGGTTCTACTGTTTTGCTACTGTACAAGGTGCATATGAGAAAGCAAGCAAATATGATCTTGTTATATCAATAACCTGTACTTTTAAGGTGTGTGTGTGTGTGTGTGTGTGAAGATCAAGGACTGAAGTCCCACCTACTGCCAGCTATCAAAGACTGGGCTGCTTTGTGACTTTGAACAACATACTTAACTCTCTGGATCCCATGTGTGAAATGAAGATTTATTTACTAATACCTACAATCAGAATGATGTAATGATTAAGATGAATAATAAACACCCAAGACACAGTTTCACATTCCTTACAAAGTGGAACCAAGACTCCTGTGAACATGGCAGATTTCTCAACTACTGTAGGAACACAGGGTGGGCACAGTGACTGGTTTGAATATAAACTACCATGGGCACCGAGTCTGAAGTGGCTTATATGCTTAGCAAATGTCAAAGCCCAGACAGTGTTTTGATCTTGCAATTAAAGTTCACACTGTCACTGAGGGACAGAGGGCGCTCCACACCTCCGGATGTGAAACCTAGAGATGCATAAGTGCTGATGAGGTGTCCAGGCCAAGGTTGGAAAGTCTGGGTCCAATCATGAAGAAATGAACCTAGACATCTATAAAATAACTGGGTTCTGTCCTTCAAATGTTCATTCTGTGAGAGCACACTTGGCCTGGTCCTGCCACAGGATGTGTGTCTTTCCCTTTAAACCAGGTGATTGAGGTTGAGGGCAAAGGCCAGGATCCCTGCCTCTTTCCCTTAAAAAAAAAACATGGCGTCTCTGGTGGCCTTGTTTGCCTCCTGGTCTCTTGATCTGTATTTGTCACAGCGTGCATTTGATTTGGGACACTCTTTGGCTGATCTCACTACCCCACTCTAGTGTTGCAAAGAGAACAAACAGAGCCCTTTTGAATTACGATTTCAGGTAAATAGCAAATAGCTGTTTAATTCACAGATGTTTCATGCAGCCTTCCCAATGCTGATTCAGAATGTCCCTCAGAGATGGACGTCTCAGAGCCTTCAAATGCAGGAAGGTCTGGCTTGGCCCATTAAGCCCCTCAGGGATTCCCCTTGGGGTGGCAATGGTCCTAGTATGTGGCCTATCCAGCTTCCAAGCCTACCTCTCTGGTCCTAGCTCCCAGCCAGCCCAGGGCCTTCTGGGAAGATCTACAGGACAGGGTGGTTTGTGGCAGGAGCCTCCTCTTCCTCACCAAGCACTCTCTGGCCCCATCTGCCTAATGGGTCTCCTTCCTCTCGAGAAGGCATGTGTTCTTGGCCACCCCAGCCTTCTGGAACCCTGGTTCTGTGATGTCATCACTCTCCTGGAAATATGCTGGTTTGAACTGTGCAAACTGTCCATTTAGGTAGAAATGGCAGATGGGTCTGGAAGGCAAGGTGTCCTGTGTAAGACTGACGGGCAGTACCCTGCCAGCTCCCTGCCTTCCTGAGAACAGGACCACCTTAGCTCCTAAGGAGGAGTTGCCAGTCCTGGTCCTGGCTCTGGGACGCAGGGGTGTGAGCCCATGTTTATATTCTGAGTTGGAACTCTGCTGAGCTGTGGAGCTTTTCACAGGACCCAGAGCCTGCATTTTGAATTTCTGTGGTCATAGCCCCTATGAGGCTCTAAGCCTTTGTAGAAAGTCTGTGGAATCTGGGCCAGGGTCCATTCCCAGAAGCAACACCCTTTCCTTCCTACTGTCTTGACTCAGTGTGTGTCCCTTCTTACATAAACACATTTGAGTTGCATTTCTGTTGTGTACTCACAAAGAAAACCTACCTACTAATTGACAGTACTTCAGAAGGGTGCAGAAAAACATTTAGAAATTGCTATCTTTACACAAAATACATTTTGTGGAAAGGGAATTATGCGTCAGGCATGATTGAAAAACAGCAAAATTTGGAAGTCCAGAAGCAATGTTCAGCATCTTGAAGCTGATACTTGCTGTGCTAGCCAGCAGTCACTAGAGGACAGAAGCAGCCCGTGTCCAAGAAGAGGGGTTTCAGAATTTGTTTTCAGCAGCGCCTTCCCGTAGATGCCCTAGCCTCCCCGAGCTGGTCGCCCCCATTCTCTTTATACTTGGTGCAGCTTGGATTTCAGCTTTGGCCTCCTTGGTTCTGAGTCTGCCTTGTTTGTCCATCAACACCAGGATGGCGCTCAAACCATTTTGAAAGTGGGTCCTGACTCAAGCAAGGGACAGGCACGGTTTCTTTGTATGGAGCGGGGGATGGCGCCAGAGATTTGTGATTCTCGGGGTGTCGTCAGAAAAATCTCCCATTCCCTTTGCCTGGAGCCCCACGATTAGGAAGCAGGCCGGACCTGGCAGACCAGCTGCTGGAGCGTCACAGTAACCTGGTTAAGTAACCTGGTTAGCACGTGGCAAACAGCGTGACGCTGCGGATGGATGACTCAGTGAAGGAGAAGGAGAAGAGATCAGAGTTAACGCTGACAGGGGAAGCTATGGTGAGTGCCCATGGATGGGGCAGAAGAGCCTCCCTGTGGCAACAAATGTTGACCCCGAGTGAGCCTTGCCAGCAAGCGCTTAACAGTGCAGGCAGGGAATTCATCTGTCTTCACAGCGCTCCTAAGACTCAGCTGCAGAGAAGTTAAGCACCATGCCCTAAGTCTCGGAGCTAGTAGGAGGCAGCCTAGAGCTGAACCCCAGCTGAACATATGGGCTTAGCTCCTGCTCAGGTACTCGGGAGCATTCACATCAACAAAATTGTCCTTTTTTTTTTTTTTTTTTTTTTTTAGGCAAGAACACCCTCTGTACCTCAGGCTAGCCCCAAACTCATGGTCCTCTTTCTTGCCTTAGTTTCCCAAGTGCAGATGGGCTCATTGGTGAACACTGATGTCCAGCCCTGCAGTTTTGATGTTTGCAAAAGCCACAACACATGCTGTTGGTTTTCTTTTCTTTTCTTTTTCATTTTCTGTTAATTGATAGTTGAATCTATATACCTAATCAGATGAAGGAGTAAACTTTTGAAAAGTCTGTCCATCTCCCCAAAGGCACTGTCCTAGTTTTATTTCTGTTGCTGTGATTAGAATCCCCCGACAACAAACAATTTAAGAGAGAAAGGATTTGTTGTAGCGTGCTATTCCACGTTACAGAATCACTACTGGGAAGCCATCCTGGAAAGAGCTCGGGACGGCTGGTCACATTATATCCCCATTGACGAGTAGAAAGAAATGAATATGCTTGCTGCTCTCTTGCCTTCTTGTGCTCGTCTTGGCTTCTCCATCCTTAAGCAATTCAGGATCCCTTGCCTAGGGAATGGCACCGCCAGCGCTGGGCAGGCTCTTCCCATATCAGCTATCTTGGTTAAGATAACCCCCAACAGGCATGCCCACGGAGCAATCCAGAGTAGACAGTCTCTCGTGGAGACTCTCTTCTCAGAGGATTCTAGGTTAGGTTAACAGTTAAAGCTGTGCATCACAAGCATGTTGTTTCTTTTCTTAGTTGGTGCTTCGTGTCTGGTCCTGCTCCTTCAAGCAGTGCTGCTCTTAACTGCAGAGCCGTGTTTCGAACCCAGTTCCCCTTTAAGAGAAATCATATGAAGCAGGAAGTAGCAACCATTTTTTTGTTTGTTTTTATGTACTTATTTATCTTTGAGACAGGGTTTCTCTACATAGCTCTGGTTGTCTTAGAACTCTCTTTGTAGACCAGGTTGGTCTCTGATTTACAGAGATCTGCCTGCCTCTGCCTCCTGAGTGCTGGGATTGAAGTCATGTGCCACCACCCTGAGTAAAACTTTGCAAAAACAGGTGGCAGCTATAGTTGGCCCATCAGCTAGTTCACTGATCCTTCTTATAAACAATAATGTATAATGTGTCTCCTTTGAAACTAACCCTTCTTAGGATAGTAGTTTTATACTATTTCAAATGAAACTTTATAAAACTTCATCTAGTCAGAGGCTGGCGAGATGGCTCAGCAGTTAAGAGCACTGGCCGCTCTTCCAGAAGATCCAGGTTCACGCACTTCTCAGCGCCCACATAGCTGCTAACAACTCTTTGTAACTCTTGTCCCAAGGGTCCATCGCCCACCTCTGGCCTCCCTGGATACTGCATGCAAAGGACCTGGATTGTTTTTAAATCTTAATTGCAGGTAGGGCATACAGGGAGCATACCAAGACAGCCAGTCCCAGAAACAAACATTTCTCAAATCAGCCTTGGTTTACCTTTTCAGTTGTCCTGTTGGCCAGAAGAAGTCATACGGCTAGTACCGTCATCAGTGTGAAGGTGTGAATCCCTGGTTCTTCTGTGGTTACCTAACAGCCCATCACAGGTCACAGGCAGACAGATACTTGCACCCAAAGTTTGGATGGAAGAGGTTCTAGGATTGGCCCAGGCACCATCATGGGTCCTTTGTTTCTGGAAGAGAGAGGATGTATTGTGGGCAGCTCCACTGTAACGGGTTGCAAGTGGAAAAGAGAAATTCCTCAAGACAGTGGGGATGTTTCCGGCAGACAGATCAAGAATTACCCATCTCCCCCAAGCTTCTTTAACAAGATTGAATGCAAGCTTAGTCAGAGCTAGCCCCTGTGCCTATGTCCAAAGTACTTGCTTGATACCTGGAGTTCAAAGGCTCTTTGTCTGAACTACAAAATATGAAGTCGTTTCCAGCCTTCATAGGTGCTGCTGCAAATGATGAGAGACCATACACTTCGTCCTCCCTGTGCCGGCATCGGACGGGCATCCTGTTACCTCGAAGACTCTGCGCTGAGCCCTTGGATTGGCTTGTGAAGCCTGGGAATGGTTTTTCATGCTTAAGCCAGAGCTGGCATGGCTAAGCTGTTGGGGACGCCAACGGAAGCCTCTCATCCCTGTGTTCTACTGGACGGTAGCACTGCCTCTCTTCTGGGAGCTCAGCATGCATTGTCTTCCCCTAGCTATCCTTCTTAACCAGCCTGTCCTTACCAAGTTCCTCTGTCCTTCCTGTCTGGTCTGGGCTCCCTGTGGCAGGGACTGTCCCACACACCATGATTTCTCGGAAGTTCCAGCCTTTTATTGTTTTGAGACAGGGTTCTGTATATCCCAAGCTGGTCTCGGATTTCACAGGTAGCAGAGAGAGGATGGCCTTGAACTTTTGATCCGCCTGGCTCTGTTTCCCCCTGGCTAGAATTACAGGCATGCCACACCATGCTGGGTTTAGACTGTGCTGGGGCTCAAGCCCAGGGCCTGTGCCAGTGCTCTACCAACGGAGCTACATCCCCAGCCCTTCCTTTTGATTTTGTAGCCCAGGCTATACCGGAACATTGTGGGAGATCATCTGTCTGATGGAGCTCACCTCACCCCTCCCCGTGCTGGTACAACAGACATGAGCCACCATGCCCAGGCTTGGGCCCGCCTCTTTAAGGTCCCACTGTCTCCTAGGACCACTACCACCTTAGAAACACAGTCATCAACACGTGGACCCATGGGGGACATTCCAACCGTTTTCAAACTTCAGCAACCATAAAGCAGCCCTGATTTTCCCTCCAGCTGTCTGCACTGGCAACTATTCCCCAAGGGTCTGAGCTAACAGGGAACCACAGGCTCCTCAAGCCCTGTCATTAAAGGCTGGCATCTTGCTCCATTCCCTGTTGTACTGGCTGGTGGGGAAGCTGCTGCACAAATGGGCAACCCAGAAGGAGCCCTCCCTCCCTCCTTCTCTCTCCTTCTCTCTCTTCCTCCAGGCTTGTTCTTTCTGCTCGGGAAGCCAGATGCTTTGCAGTTTAATTACATGCTGCAGTTGGAAGTACAGAATGTCAGTGCTGGAGAGGAAGGACCTCGTTATAGATAATAGCTACCAGCATTTATTGAGCACTTACTCTATGCCAGGTGCTGCGCCAGGCCTGTTTCCAGGCATGGCCTTATTTAACTTTTGCAGAAGCATCTATGTTCTACATAAAGAAACTGAGGCTTAAGAGAAGCTACAGAGTTTCCCAGTATTCCAGGTGGTACACAGTATAAAATATCAGTTGATATTAGGGGGAAAAGGTTCCATTGTCAAATGCCACAGCCTGGATCCCCCATACAAAGCGTGGTACTTTGAGAAGTCCTGGAGCAAAAAAACCCTATTGAGGTCAGTGTCTCAGACTTCACAGAACTGCTCTGGAGAGGGCAGTTCAGAGACTGCAGATAACGACCAACCTCCTCACCTACAGATGGGGTCATGAAGCTCAGGCACTTTGGGGACAAACCAGACAATGACCTTGGGCTGTGTGCTTCTCCATACACAGAACACAGGGAAATAGAGAATGTTTTAGTGAAGATTTTCTTTGTGTACAGTGTGTGTGTGTGTGTGTGTGTGTGTGTGTGTGTGTGTGTGCTCTCATGCATGTGAAGGTAGGAGATGAAATTCAGAAATTCAGAGGTTGTTTCTCAGGTCCTGCCCACCCCACCCCCTTGAGATAGGGAACCTGCTTATGGGAACCTACCAAGTAGCCAAGCCTATCTGGCCTCACCCTCAGTCTCAAGGGTTCTTGTATCTCTGCCTCCCTCGCTCTGGTATTACAAGTATGTGCCAGCATGTCCTACCTTATAAAACATCGTTTGTAAGGATCAAAATCAGGGTCTTGTGCTTGCCAGACAAACACTTTGAGCAGCCTCCCCAGCTTCCTTGATTAATGGATGAACCAGTCTAAACCTGAGGGGGGGGGTTTGACTGGTCTAAAATCACACAGCTAACTGGCAGCCCAGCAGAAACAAATTCTAGATCTCTAAAATTCTAATATTCCCTAAAACCTGAGCCAACTGCTCATAGTGGTTTACCTGTGATCCTGCACCCCAGAAGCTAAGGCAGGAGCATCCTGAGTTCCAGGTCAGCTAGGACTATATAGCAAAACTCTTGTCTCAGTTGATCAGTCCTCAGTCAGACAGGTGGCAGAAGGTGGCTTATACCTGCTCTCCATTGTTCAGTGCGTGTATATATAAACGTGTATAACTTACAACAATGCCCACGCTCTTTCCAGCTCTTGATGTGTGTCCCTTTCCACAGGTACAGGTATCACCTCCACCCTCACCAGGCCTTTCTCCCACCGACCTCGGGAAAACTGCCCTAGCTAGTATGGTCTGAGGGCCTCCCTCGGCCCTCTACCCACTTGCCATAGCAGAACAGGGCTGGCAATCCCAGTGGCATCATCATGTGAGCAAGGGTAAACAAAGCAACTACTGTTTAATTCTGTACCCAATGCAGTAAAAATGCATTGGCTTCTCTCCAGTCTGCCAACTGGAAACGTGAGACCATTTGGACAGGAACTGGGCAGAAGGCAAATTTGCCTGCTCCAGGAAGAGCTTGCTGAGATAATGAATCATGTAAATAGGATCCAAGGAGGGCTGCTGGTCATGTAAATTCCACTCGAGGGCTCTCGGCTTCTCTGAAGGGCACTGTCCTTCCGTGGTCAACTATTTACATTTTTAAAGGGGAGAGAAGGTATAGATGGATATGTAAATGAACTTGGTCTTACCGTTATTACAATAGCTCAAGCATGCATACGACACTGACTGTATTTACCCTGTTTACAATGCAGATAGTTTCTCATATCAGCTTGTGAGGACGTTTTAGACCTCCTGGTTCAGCTAGCCAGCGGCACTAATAAAGGAGGTTTTATTAACCTCTTTGCCTGAGGGAGGAGCATTTCTTACCAACCCCTGATGGCTCACACATGCCAGAGGGCTAAAGGTTAACTCAAACAGCTGCAGGGACAGGACATTACAGCCTCTGGTTGGCCCATGGCAATTCATCTTGGGGACCAGATTGTCCACATGGCCCTTCCAGAACTGAGAGATACAGTCTGTGACTGAGGTAGAGGGTAAAAAAATAGTCCCATGTGGGTGGTAGTTGAGCCCAGAGGCATCTTATCCCTTAAACCCAGTAACAAACAGCTCCTGGGTTTCTGAGGCCCCACCCTACACCCTGGACTTCCCATTCTTCCTGTCAGTGAGCTGCACCCCACACACATCTCCTCACACACATCAAGAGCTGGAAAGAGCGTGGGCGTTGTTGTAAGTTATACACGTTTAAATACTGTCTGTACCACACTACCTTCTATGCCCTCAGGCAACATTTTTCTCCTCCTGAGTCTCCATGGAACCAAGGAGTTCTTTCTCCAAGATTTGCTGGGAGAGTGCAACCACAGTGAGAGCTGATATGTTATTTTGCAGCCTCGTTTTTTTTTTTTCCTATTCCTCTCCCTTTTACTGGTTGTTCACATTCTAGCACATTCTCGCAGTGTGGCCATGAGGAAAATCAGGCATCCCCATAAAAAGGCCACTGTGAGGGATTGAGGTTCTCTCCTGCCAACAGCCAACTGAGGAAGTGCGGCGGTTTGGATGGAATGGTCCCATAGGCTCCTTGGGAGTGGTGCTATTAGGAGGTGTGGCCTTGTTGGAGTTAGGTGTGGCCTTGTTGGAGTTAGGTGTGGCCTTGTTGGAGGGGGTGTGTCACTGGGGGTGAGCTTTGAGGTGGCAGATGCTCAAGCCAGGCCCAGTGGCTCACACTCTCTCTTCCTGCTGATCCAGATGTAGAATTCTCAGCTCCTTCTTCAGCACCATGTCCGCCTTCATGCTACAATGCTTCTTGACGTGACGATAATAACTAGCATGGCATAAGCCCTCTGGCTTGGTCTGATAATGGACTAAGGCAGGCCCAATGAAAAGGTTTTCTTCATATGAGTTGCCATGGCTGTACTGTCTCTTTACAGCAATAGAAACCCTAACTAAGACAGGGAGACATCTGGGAAGCCAGTCCTCTGCCCTCAGCCTAACTTCCGGATGGCTGTGGCCTTAGCCAAGACCCGGAGTTCCATCTTGTGAGGGACTCTGTGCCAGGGCCACCTAGCCTAGCTGCTTCCAGATTCCTGTCCCTCAGGTGCTGTGAGGGTAACAGGTAGGCCTCATGTGGAGGGATTTCTGAGGCAGCTGTTGATAAGGAATGCCTTTACCTGCCAGGGATCCCACAAAAATGAGGAACCAGGGACATGGCTCAGTCAGTAAAGTGCTTGCCATACAAGCCCAAGGACTTGAGCTTGGGTCCCCAGCATCCGTGTGAAGAAGCACACCTGTAATTCTAGTGTGAGCAGGTGAAGACAGGAGGCTCCCTCAAGCCTGAAGGTCATGGTAGTCTGGCTGAGAGACCCTGCTTCAGAAATAAACAGGAGGGACTGGAGCTAAAGCTTCGTGATAGAATGTTTGTCTCACATGCATGACACACAAAGCTCAGTCCTTAGTCCTAAGGGGTTTGGGAGAGATGGAGACGCATTTGAGGAAGACACCCATCATTGACCTGCACACACACGCACGCACGCACGCACGCACGCGCACACACACATGCACACGCACACACACACACACACACATACACACACACCCTTAGAGAGAGAGAGAGAGGAAAGAGAGTTTTATTTTGTTTTGTTTTTTAAAGTTAAGAGTTCATACACATCAAACTGCCCAATCTTGCCAGGACTTGTGGTTCCAGACAGGTCGTGAACAGTGGCCTGGATTCAGATCATACAAAATCCCCATTCCTGAACTGGAGGAGCCTGAGAGCCCAGACCTACACAGACAATGGCTAGACTGCATGCGAAAATCACGCTCTGATAGGAACCAGCAGTCAGAAAGCCAAATAAAGCCCCCTTGTAGCAAGCAGGCCTGAGTTTGATGGACAGCTGGCAGCTTACCTAATTTTATCCTTAATCCTAAAAGACACAATTAGGAAAGCAGTATGCTCCCCCAAACTAAGTCCACTATGCCCCTCTTCTGCTGAGCACACTTAAAACTCTTCTGTGCCAACCTCCCCTGCCTTGGGCTTTCCTGCCTCTACTGTAAAGCTTCCTGCTCTGCATGGCTTCAGTCAGCAAGACACAGGCGGTTGGCTGGCTCTTGCCCCAGCAAGATCTGGGTGAATAGCCTAAGTTTGTCCTCAGCAGTTGATCTTTGTTCACTTCCAGGAGCCCAAGCTCTCTCTTTTCCTGCCCACCAGGTCAAAGGCAAACACGTCTCATTTCCCCTTCCATACCAAGTAATCCAGAGAAATCTACCCAGGGATGATGGAAGGGGTTAGGGGGACAGGCAGGAATGATGGAAAGCTTACAGAACAGGGCTTTTGCCTCATGTCTGCTGAGCATGCTCACTGGAACAGGAGGTGCCCTGGAAGTTCCCCTACTCACTTCCCGCTCCTACCCATTTGCATCTGACAGCTGGGCTTCAGCTGGATGGGGTCAAGGACACGGGCTCCAAGGACTGGTCTGAGCAGAAGGAGCAAAGGACATAAACGGGCATTTCTCTAAAGAAATTCTGCAGCCAAAGCAAAGCACAGACTGTCTGGGCCAGACACTTGCAGTACAAAACAGCATGTACACCACAGAAGGCAAGACACAACGTACCCGTTTGCAATACAGAACACAAATAGAGACAACCGGGAGGAGTTTGCGCCTAGGTGATGACATCGACCCACCCCAGACAGCAGGCTTTGCAGTTTTAGTGGGTTTTCTCACTAAAAACTAATGGTTGCTAATCCATGCCTTCTAAATTGTCTACAGTGACTGTTTCTATAAAATAAACAAATATATACATAATAGAAACTTCCCCAAATGGCTTAATTTTAACGAATATTTTAAATAGGGATAGCATATGCAGCCAGACACAGGATAGATAGGCAAACACGCCTAGCTGCGACAGCCTTCAGGCAGGAAAATGCTGAGGAAGACCAGGAGGGACAGTGTGGCACGGCCTGGCCATCCAGAGCCAAACCGGGTGGAGTGGGTACTGCCTGGAGCCAAAGCTACCTCCACCACCCCCATCCCCCAACCCCAGCCTTAGAGTGAAGAAGGGCCCTAGACTGCCCCATAGGAGTCACAGTTCCGGGACCCGGTACCCTGGGGCAGCTTTCCACCCAGAACAGACAGGAACTGTCCAGAGTGAGTCAAGGTTACTTGGCCCGAGGGGGGTGGGGGAAGCTGCCTGGACGTTCTGACCCTTTCCAGGAGGCTTTGCGCAGGCCGAGAACTCGGAGGGATCCGTGTCCCGGCAGCTTGGGCGCCGTGAGTGGGCTGGGGCGGGGCGGGGCGGGGCGGGGCGGAGCTCCGCGGTCACCAGGGGCGGGGCGGCACTGCAGGCGTGGAGCTTCGTGGGCGACAGCCACGCACTGTTGGCTCTCTCCAGCTCGCGCGCCGCCTGTTGCTCTCTGCTCCCGGCCGGCCGTTTCCCGCTGGGGAGGTGGGCGGACCGCGAGTGGCAGCGCGTGGGGCGCCTCCCGCCTTCCTCTCCTCCCGGCGCAAGGTGATCCAGGGGTCCCCCGGGTGTCCCCCGACAGCGCGGACGCCGCCAGCTCCCGGCGCGTCCCGGCTGCGCGCTCAGACCCCGGGCGCCGCGCCGCGATGAACGTGAGCTTCCTGAACCACAGCGGCCTGGAAGAGTTGGGTGGTGACGCCCGAGCCGCCCTGGGAAACCGCAGCCACGGGCTGGGCACGTGGCTGGACTGCTGCCCCGGGGGCGCACCGCTGACGGCCAGCGACGGGGTCCCCACGGGACTGGCGCCGGACGAACGCAGCCTGTGGGTGTCGCGCGTGGCGCAGATCGCCGTGCTCTGCGTGCTGTCGCTCACCGTGGTCTTCGGCGTCTTCTTCCTGGGCTGCAACCTGCTCATCAAGTCCGAGAGCATGATCAACTTTCTGATGCAGGAGCGCAGGCCCTCCAAGGACGTGGGCGCCGCCATCCTGGGACTGTACTGAGCGCCAGCCGCCCGAGCCAGGGTCGCGGCACCCACCGCAAGGAAGGGCACCGCCGAGCCCCCTCTTCCTCACGCTTGCGGTCAGCGACGTGCCTGGCACCACCCGGGCCTCGACACCGCAGGACTTGGCGGCGGCGGTGTGAGAAGGGACCGTCATGTCAGACTGTCCTGTGCGAGCTCCAGCCGGGGCCGGGGACACAGGGTTCTTTACAGGTTTTTTTTGTTTTTGTTTTTTTTAACAAAGAGAAGTTCGGAGCAGGGTGGGAGGCAAGAAGAGGGAGATGCAATGTGGGGCTTGGGTTTCTTGCGTGTGGATTTTCGGGCATGTTGATGGGGAAGAGGTGGAAAGAAAAATCACTAAGATTTTGCATCTGATTTCGCATTGCATCTGAAAAGAAATTTTGTAATAAAACCATAGCCGTCGGCTTCCTGATACATTCTAACTGTGCCGTGTGTGTGTGTGTGTGTGTGTGTGTGTGTGTGCTGGGGAGGTGAGGAAGGGGAACATGTCCTACTTCTGGCCCTCCTTTGGTCGACTTAAGGAGCTGTGAGGCAGATGATAGCTCTGGAGTTCCTTGGGTTCTCAGACCAAGGCGAGAGAAAAAGGAATTGTTTTTTGTTTTTGTTTGTTTGTTTCTTTGTTTGTCTTCTTCTACTCCTACAATGGAAGAGGCAGGTCCTGTGGGGGCAGCCAGACACTTGGTGAGATTAATTACAAGAATTTTTAGTTTTCTTCATAAAATGGAAATGGAAAATGAAAGTGAATGGAGTGTGTGTGTGTGTGTGTGTGTGTGTGTGTGTGTGTGTTGGGGATAAAATAAATATATCAGATAATTTTATTTGGATAGGTAGGGGCTGGGTCTAGTAAAAATTCCAGGCTGAGCCCAGAAGCCCTGTTTAATTGCTGGACTCAGAACAAGCCCCATAGTTCTATCCTGGAAGGGGACTTGGGGTGTCTGAGATGAGGAAAATGGCCTCTGAATGCAGTTGTCTTCTGAGCACTAGATCCTCCCATTAAGATGTGTACTCTCCACTCCCTGAAACTCGGTTCTGGAGGGGGCTCCGTGCTTACCTGCCAGAGGGCAGGGAAAGGGGCCATCTGCAGGAAGCCTTTGCTCTGAGGCAGCACTGAGCACAGGCCATCACCGGCAGAAAGCAAAAGCCCTCTTCCCATAGGCTTCTGTGCACCTGTGTGCACCTCTTAGCCAGCCTCAGCCCTAAAGCACTTGGAAGGGGTTCTCGGGGAAAGGAGCTCAGGTCCCTCACTCTTCTCTCCCACAGGGTGGAAATGAAGGAGAATGACAGAGAAGCTGAGGCTGGCTTTAGAATGGGGAACAGAAGGAACCTTCTGTCTTTGGCACCAGTTGGGGAAAGGAGGTGTGTGTGTGTGTGTGTGTGTGTGTGTGTGTGTGTGTGTGTACGCACGCCAGCATGCGTGCATACTCGGGTGTTTGAATCTGGAGGATATAGACTCTTCCTGGCTCCACACAGTCCTGTGAAGTCATCAATATTGAGATATGCCCCTTCCACCATCCTGCTACTCAGTCACAATACCTGGGTGGGGTGGACAGCCAGTGAGGCCAGGTACCACAGAGCCATTGTTAAAGAGTTACCAGACAAGCCCTGTAGCAAGGAAGGAGCATTAGAGTGCTGACGATTGGCATTCTCCGGTAGATTGTCTGGCTGGGCAGGGAGGGGCTCAGAAGAGGGGGAACTTGGACACTGACTCTGGACTCTTGGCATGAGTTGGCACAGGTGCCTGGAATCTGGACCACCTAGTGGCTGGGAGAATGCTGCTCAGACCACCATAAGGAAGTCTCTTTAACTCCCAAAAGATGAGAGATGGGGACCTGAGGAAGAATAAGGGCTTCAGATGCTTGCCTGGCCAGGTTCCAGCTGACACTGAGCACTTCCCACAGCAAAATGGCCACTAGTGTGGTAAGAGGGAGGTGGTCCAAGAGTTCAGTGTTTTGAATTTGCTGACAAAGAATAGCCTTAGTGGAGAAGCCATGGAGGGCCACCATCCCTGTTAACAAAGACCTGCCTGAGACGTGTGGACATTTTGTTTGTTTTTGAGTCAAAAGCACTAAGGTCTCCCTGCACAGCCCAGGTGGGCATCGAACTCAAGATCTTCCTGCCCCAGTCTCCTCTGTGCTGGGCTTACATGTATGCACCAACACCGGAGGCTTGCCATGGATGTTTGACTGTCCATTCCACAATGTTCAAGCATGCAAATGTGTGTGGGTGTCTGCTCGCATATGCAGGTATATGCAAAGGCCAGGCTCGAGAAAGAAACAACAGGCGGGCACAGATTCTGGGAGCGGGGAGGAGGAACAGTCACATTTGTAACCCTTCTTATCCCTGCAGCCTAGAGGGGGAAGAAGGGTATTGACTAAGTGACCTTACATAAACCTCAGACAAGGAGAGGAAGGCCGGATTACGTGAGGTAGACACCAGTGAAGTATGGCGCTTCCGGAGACAGGCAACCCAAGATCAGAATCTTGAGCCTTGGGACAAAAAAAAAAAAAAAAAAAGTCTTCTTGTGTTCCCAACCCCTGTGCAGCATGAATTCTCCCCATGGGGCTGGCTTATGATACAGTGGCCAAATCTCAGGGGGGCTCAGATTGAGCAAGGAAAAACCACAGGTCCCTGTTCTATGAAGGTCTCACTGTTCTGTTTCCTGGCTTTGTGACTTTAAAGAAGTAGCTCAACCTTTCTGTGCCTCAGTTTCCTTATCTACACAATAGGAGTGGTAGGACTCAGAGCTCCTATGACATGCATGCGACATAGCCAGGACAGGGCCTGGAACTTAAGGGACAGTAAGTAAAGTTACCAGCATTACTGTTAGCTCTGTTTAATGTATGTGCTCTTTCCCCACTAAAACGGAGCTGGCTCTCCGACGTGGGAACCCTGGACAGGAAAATAATAATAGTTCACATTTGCATCGCTTTTTCCTGCTTTCAAAGTACTTTCCTAAGCAGGATGGGAGCACTCTGTTAAGTGCTTAGTTTGTGAAGCACTCAGTTCCACAGGGCTTCATTAACATTCCCATTTAACAGATGAGGAAATTAGGCCCAAAGAAGCTACCTTGCGTAGCATACAAGGTCCTCGCTGAATAAGAGGAGGAGACATCCTCTCAGTTGCTGTTGTGGGAGAGGAGACTGAGATTTACTTTAATGGGCCCGCCCACAGCAAATCTGCTGTGGTCAGGCCCTGGGCCAGGGGTCTGCAAGAATCCACTTCCAGCGTGCCATCCCTGAAGCACCAGCAACAGTCTTGGGATAGTGCAGCTGGAGCCCAATCAACGCTCCCATGCCCCGTTAGACATACCATCACCGACAAGACGATCCTGGAGCAGGGAACAGTTGGGAGTGCCAACATCCACACCTTCACTCCTCCAACTTGCCACGGCTGCCTCAAGCCCCGCCCTCCCCTGATCCCAGCACCACAGCAGCTGAGCTGTAGCTTGGGGTGTTGGAACTGGTTTTAGAAAAAGAATAAAGGAGGGTAATGTCTGTCACCAGTGGCCTCACTGCCCAACAGAACTGGGTTATTGGGGGATGCCACCACCTTTTGCTCCAAGCTGCCATTCAAGCCCAGGGCTCCAGCCACCAGAATCCTCATCCTGGAGTCCTGTTCTGCCCCCGTTTCGCTTGTCTTGACCCAGAGCCAGGATCCATGCAGGAACATCTCCCCATCATAGCTAGAGCAGGAAGCAAGAATAAGAACAGGAGGAGGAGGGAGGGGAGACTATGAGGGGGCCGAGAGAAGATCTTATGGAGGAGAAGGCAGAGAGAGAGGAAGGATGGTAGAGGGAAAGCTAGGGGCTCAGTGGGAACTTAAGGTCTGCCCCTGCTCTACCTCCAGGGTTCTGAGTACACACAGCCACTTCCAAGCCTGCTGAAAACAAAGAGACAGCGTTCCGGGGAATGATCGAGGTGGTCCCGTCCCTCCCTCACAAGGTCTGTGTCCTCTGCCAACCACACAGCCTCCCTGTGACAGTGACCCTTCCTCACAGCCTGGACCCCAGCCATCTATATTCCATAAGCTGTCACCCTTAGCCAGGGAGGGAAGGTACCCTAAGGGGTGCAGTTCAGCTCATAAACAAAAATAAATGTATGAGCATTCAGCAAAGGCTGGGCATGGGTGGAGGGTAAGCAGATGTATACAGAGGCACGGGGCTTGGGGGCATGTGTCAGGCTACCTAGCTGCCAGAGAAAGCCACCCACCCTCCAAGCTCCAGGTCCTTCATCTATAAGTACATCAGCTGACCTCCGAGTGATGGGGACATTGAAGTGAGACTATGTCTGAAAGTGCTCAGTAGCACAGTGAATTAGGTGAAAAGAAATATTTTAAAGTGCCCACGTCTCTCTGCCCTGAGCCTTAGAGATTCAAGTTGAGCAAAGGATGTGGTTAGTCAGGGAGGCATGAGACACTGAACCTCAGAACCCCAAAGCCATGCTAGGTCCTTGGATGTCAGCTTGGGCCAGTACATAGAATTTGTGGACTGCATACTCTGGGTATTTTTCCTTGTACGATATTTTTTCATATGAATGTTTACATTTACACCACCACAACAAAAGAATGGGCGAAAAGCAGTCCCAGCCCCTCAGCTGGAAAGAATCAGCATGAATCCTTTGCTGCAGTTCCTTTTGTGTGCTTAGGAATCAAAACAGCAAAACCTGGGTTTTTTAATTTAAAAAAAAAAAAGGACTTACAGTATATGTGCCATCTTTGAACATGATTTGACCTGTTTGAGACGTGTGGCTGTTTTTACTTAGCAACATACAGTGATAAGTCCATGTTGGGAACTGACATCACCTGCTCCATAGTTTTTCATTATGCACTATCGCCCTTCAGCTAAGTGATCCCTTGCAGTTGCTCCGGCCGGGCCCCCCTCTACCTTGGAGATGGATGTTGATGAGAAAGCCTAGCTGGTGACTTGGGGTAGCTGGAGTGCGCATGTCCAGACTTCTCTTTTATTGCTCCCTGGGGACCATCTCTGTAGGAAGAACCATCATGCTCCAGGATGGAATCTGAAATCACTCACTGAATCCCATCCACCAACCAAACTCTTAATTTTCACAGCAACCTCAGATGTTGGCGTTCACAGATAACACTTCACAAAGCACGAGGTCTGGCCAGGCGGTGGCGGAGCTAAGATCTGGTGTCTTCATCTCCACCTCCTCACTCTGTGTGTGTATGTAACTGTCTGCCACTGAGGTGACGGGCACAGTCTGGGAGTGGAAGGGTGTAATGGGGGAAAGCTGGAGCCAGAGGTGTACAGAGGACTTGGGGAAAGCAGCAAGCTCCTCTCTTACCTTGGGAAAGGAGGTTGATCACATGATTCTAGAATTCAGAGTCTTAGGCCAGGCCTGGGAATACCCACAGGACGGCACCCCTCTCTCTGGTTCCTGGTCACCCATCTGCAAGCCTCTTTCATTATTGGTGTCCTATAGGAAAATTCTACGTAAGCGCTACCCACTGAGCATGCTTCTCCTTTTAGAATTGTTTGTCAGAATGCAGCTTCTGGCCCTCAGGACAGAGCTTGGTCAAAGCTCATCTATGGCTGTCCAAGTAGCTCTAGCCCTCTGCAGGCTGCGGCTGGGGATGTTACACAACATCCTCACCGTAAAATAGAGGAAACTGAGGCCCAGGGACAGAGGGATGGGGAAGAAGCATTTGAATGGTGGACACCTTCTTCCTGGACACTCACCGCCTAGCCCACAACCTCCAGAATTGCCCCAAAGTGGGGCGCAGGGGTCAATTCAGCAGGGGGGACATCCCTATGTTCTGAGAGGTGGCAGTCAGGGGACCCTGTTTTTTCTCCCCAACACAGGCAACCCCCAAGCCTTTGTCATGGGCAGAGCCCTAGAGGGGAGACAAGGAAAGAGGGGTTCTTCATATCTGTGTGTGAATTTACAGTCCACTAAGATGAGGGGAGGTTTTAACAGAGATGAAATGGCAGAGCTGCCCCCAAAGAGCACCAGGGCCCTTTCTTTGTGCCCTGAGCCCTGACTGCCTTCAAATGTGTCTGCCTGTTGTGCTCCTGGCTTGCAGATTATGATAGAGATTCCACTTAAAAAAAAAAACCCAAAATGTGATTTTGCATTAATTTGGGGAGTGGTGTACATATAGGCATTCACATATATACACCCCAGAGGGTGAAAAACTCTAATGAATTGCCATGGAGATAAAAGTTGGGATGAGGTTGCCATAGTAACAGAAATGTTGTGTTTTTTTTTGAAAGGCCACATCACCTTGGCAAAGTAGGAAGATCCTGTCAAGAATTTGCAGTTAGAAGCCAAATCACAGACCTGCCTGTCAGGGCCGGGTGCTCTTTTAGTTTCTCTTATTTCTCGTTTTTTGTTTGTTTGGTTGGTTTTTTTTTTCTTTCTTATTTCCTGTTTATCCTGATCATTCCCAAGAGCACGGAAAGTTTTTCTTGGTCGCTGAGGAGTCGGAGTATTTGAGAGCCTTGAAGAAGTAAAAAGGAGTAGACTCTGTTGACTTGGTATGTGGCCCTGGACAAGTTGTTTCTCTCCTTTTCTGAGTTTCCTCTAGTGTAAAACGCTGAGGCCAGAAACGCTGAGGCCAGTCTTAGATGCCTGTATGATTCCAGGGGTTGGCCTGCCGAGGAGAGGATCCATCCCCCACCCCCGCCCCCGCCCCCGCCCCGCCCCATTCCTGCGTGGATGGGCTGAGCTGTCCATGGTTCTGAAGCCCTGAATGCTGAACACCTGGGACAGGTTCTGTTCTCTGTGGATCTTGATGTTCTAGTACACTCATAGAGCCTGCTGGGCTCAGAACATCTCAACCAGAGGCTCAGAAACCCATGTAGAAGGTGTAGAAAGAGACTTTACTGGACCTTGGAGTTCAGAGAACCCCAGAGGAGTGATCTGCTGATGTATCCTAGCCTGGCAATCTCTCTCAGGGGCCACCACCACCCCAATCTGTGAAACCTGGGTAAGATTCCAGAAGCTTGCCTTGGCTATGAGGAGAAAAGGACACCCCCCCAAAAAAAAATCCTCAGTCTTTCCCCCTGCATGAAGCTCAGCTTGTCCACTGGTAGCAGCACACAGAGATCAAGACACACTGCCTGTCAGGAACACATTCACACTTCAGCTGAAGGAAAAGACAGACGGTGTGCAGAGGCGGCATCTACATGTCCTGCAGCAACCGCTGAGCACTGATGGCTGCCTGTTGTGAAATGTGCCAGAAGCACACTAGCTCAACCATGTCCCCACCTAATTACCTGACCAACTTTCCATAGTCTGCTTCCCTCTTCTGGAACATGGGACGAAAAAAGAAAGAGCAGGAACACTGAACAAAAGCTCATGCCGGAGGGCATAGGGATTAGCTTTTGAATATCCTGTGTTTTCACCCCTTAATGTCCCCGCTGGGCCACACAACGCCATGGGTTGGAAGTGTGGAACCCATAATCAGGAACCCTCGACTGAACCCAAGCTTCAGTCCTATGTGGCATCCTTCCTGGGTCCTCATTTGGAAGATGGAAGTCAGATACGCTGGATGATTAAATGGGGAATGTTTAGCAGGTCCCAGGTCTGGCAACGTTGAAAGTAAGTGGTTATCTTTAGCCACAAACTGGTCCCTAAGCTTTAAATTGATGACTCCGTGGATTAGATGGAGCTGAGTGGGCACCCATGATGCAGCAGATGTCAGCTCCAGAGGTGACACTCTGGCTACAGTATCCGTACCTGGCATATTGACGGGACCGGTCAGGAGGGTGAGCGTGGTAGGAATGGCGGGCCTCTTTCTTCTCTTCAGCCCTATGGCCTCGCCCTCGCTAGTCATCACAGGAGGGTTGCTGAACTTAGGACCGGGCAGATTTCTTCACCAAAAGCAGAAGTTTCTGAACCTTCAGAATTGGCACACAAATGGCATCTTCTCTCCTCTGCCACAACTTAAATATTAAAAACAAGTCTAGTCCAGTCCAGATCCAAAGTGGGAGGAGGTGAAGACACAAGGACATGAGTACCAGGAGGCAGGCAGGGCTCACTGTGGGGTACCTTCTGAAACCAGCTCTCCTGTGGATTAGTGAGTGTTTTTATTACTGGAATTTAAGGGAGGTTCTGATCTCTTATCCCTTCCTGTTTTTTTAGAAATAACTTTGGAGGTTGGAGGCATGGCTCAGTGGATAAAGTATTTCTTGTGGAATCATGAGTGTCATAGTTGAGATCGTCAGCACCCACATGTGAGCCAGAGGCAGGGGTACGGTGGCACACTTGTGACCCCAGCCCTTGGGAAGCAGAAATGGATCCCAGGGGCAGGCAGTCTAGCCAGATTGGTGGAGCCAGAAGGCTCTGGGTCCAAGCTAGAGACCCTGCCTTGGGAGACACAGTGGACAGTCCTCAGTGAAGACCTGTGATAGCGACTTCTAGCTTCCACATGCAAAAACATACAGGTGCACCAACAGGCACTGCTCCACACACGAGGAAGTTCAGATGTGCTGACCCAAGAAATTCAGATTTGTGTGACCATC
This sequence comes from Pachyuromys duprasi, assembly GCA_028658305.1. NCBI lineage: Eukaryota > Metazoa > Chordata > Mammalia > Rodentia > Muridae > Pachyuromys > Pachyuromys duprasi. Next base: position 17,206,886 of record CM053746.1, on the reverse strand, counting down.
AAATGATCAGGAGGAATTCTGTGCAGGTATTGAATGCAAGTTGTACTTTTCTGTGCTGTGTTAATGTTTCTAGGCCACCTTTGGTTTTCTTTGTGTATAGTCCCTTCAGCCCATTCCCCTTGCAAATTTCCCATGTCCTCCATTTTGGTACATAGTATGTAGCTGAATGTTATGAAAATATAATCTTCTTTATTTGTGTGTTTCATGGGTTTTCCTTAATTGTGATAGTGGATGCATTTGGATTCATCTCCACCATTTAATATAGTGAGCTTTAAAAAAAAAAAACCTCATTTGTTTTTCTTTTTCCCATGCCTTCTATTGACTTGGTAGTTAAATACTTCATCTTTTTTTTAGCAGTTACATTTCAAGTTTTGATAGCCTAATTGTTGGAAAAGTCTGGAAAAATGAGCTCTAAGTTATTTATTATTTTATTATATATTATTATTTACATATTGTCTATGATATATTTATCATATATGTTTATTGTATATATTTATTCTGTATACATTACATATACATTTGGAAGCAAGGGCTCACACAACTCTGAGTGGCCTCAAACTCACTGTGTAGCTCAGATGACCCTGATAAAATGTTTAAATTCTGATTACCTCCTTCATAGATAAAACTGAGTTTATTATTGTTCTGTTTTGTTTTTAAGACATAATTTTAAACTGTGTAGCCAAGGCTGACCTCCAATGTGTCATCTCCCTGCCTCAGTCTCCCGAGTGCTGGGATTACAGTTGCTCATCACTGTGTCTGGCTCTCATGTTATTTTTGTCTCATTTTATCCCTAGCTTTAAAACAAAAAACAAAACAAAACAAAAAAACTGTCTTCAAAATATTTGCTGTTAATCTACCTTTTAAGTTCTACTTTAAATTTACAATAAGATTGGTTTTGGAGTGTTTACTGGCTAGTTTTATGTCAAACTGACACACCTAGGGTCATCCGAGGGGGGGGAGGGATCAATCGAAAAATGCTTCCATAAGATCGGGTTTTAGCCAAGTCTGTAGAGCATTTCTCTTAATTAGTGATTGATGGGGGCGGGCCCAGGCAACTGTGGGTGGGGTCACCCCTGAGCTGGTGGTCCTGGATTATGTAAGAAGCAGGGGGGAGGGGGGCAAGCCATGAGGAGCAAGACAGTGAGCATCACAACCTCAGTAGCCTCTGCTCAGCTCCTGCTTCCAGGTCCCTGTCCTGCTTGAGTTCCTGTCCTGAACTCCTTCAACAATGAACAGTGGTGTGGAAGCGTAATACAAATAAACCCTTTCCCTTTTTAACTCACTTTTGCTCGTGGTGCTTTATCACAGCAGTAGTACCCCTAACTAGGACAGAGTATGTGGCATTATGAATTTTGACAAATAAAAATGCCTGCCAGAGTCCCTAGTGCAGCTTCTTTGTAGTTCAACCTTTCATTCTTTTCCCATGACCTCTGATGATAACCGATCTATTCGCTATTCCTATGGTTTGTCTTTTTCTCAGTGTCAAATAAATGGGATCATACAATTCAGTCTAGTTTCTCACACTTAGTTTAATGTGCCCAATGTTATTACATGTGTCAGTAACTCATTTCTTTTCATTGCGGAATGGGTGATACTCCATCAGGTGTGTTATTAGGCAGATTTGGTTTTGTTTTGTGAAGACATGGTCCAGGCTACTCAAGTGATTGCTTCGCTTCAGGTTCCTGAGTGATGGGAAAAGCGGTATATGCCACCGTGCTGAGCCATATCATAAGTTTTAGATTCTGAATTCTTATTTTTGTCTATGGTTTAGGTATTTTTGGGTTGTATTCAGTTTGGGGTGACTATGAATAAAACCAACATAAATATTCATGCATAGATATTTATGCATGTATGAATCAAAATTTTCATTTCTCATGGGCAAATACCTAGAGGTGAGGCTGCTAGGTCATAGGTGAAGCATATGCTTAACTATATGAAACTTCGCACACCATTTCCCAGAGTGACTGCTTAACGCGATTGCGCTCCCACCAGCAGTGGGAGGTGTTTGGGTTGCTGTGTGCCCTCTGCTCCTGGGGTCACCAGTGCTCAGCTTTGCTCTGGGCTTGATGGTACCACATGGTGGACTGAACACATAGCTTTCTAGTGAACGGTGATGTTGCATATCTTTTCAGGTGTTGATTTTGCTCCTTTAAAAGTAGAGATGTTTTTCTTCACATCATACGAGAGTTCTTTGGCTGCAAGTCATTGTTAGTAGCAGGGGGTGGGGAGAGACATGTGTGCCCCATGATGCATACAGAGATCTGAAGAGAACTTTTGGGAGTCTCTTCTCTCCTTGCATCCTGGTGAGGCCGGCTCTGTCTCTTATGGTTCCTGCTGTGAACACTCAAGGCTCACTGGCCTTGGCCCTTCAGGGTGCCTCTCCTCTCTCTGTCTCTCACCACACTGTAGAAGTGCTGGGATTACCAATGCACACAGCTACAGATAGCTTTAATTTTAAAAATACGAATTCTGGGGATCAAACTCAGGTCATCAGGTTTGCCCAGAAAGTATTTTTACCCACTGAGTCATCTCACCAATCTCTGGTCACGGGGCTTTCCATCCACATACAATTTTGGAAGATGCATTCTGGTTGCCCATCACTGAGTTTGGTCAGCATGAGGAATCAGTCCTGAGAGGCTGGCCACTTTAAGATATCCTGATCCAGCTGGATTTCTCTATCCCTCTGTTGAGGACAGAGCCGGCCTGTGGTAACTACTCTGAAGTCCACTCCAAAAAGTCTCACCTGAGGGTTCAGCCACCTGTCCTCAAAGGGCTCTCTAGCACCTGTCTCTTCCTGCTTAGAAGAGGAAGGAAGGACGTCAGCTGTGAGAATGGTCATGGAGAGGGGAAGGAGACAAAAAAGGAGAGGGGTGATTGGAGTTGGAGAGAGGGATGCTGAGAGAAAGCGTCGACTAGGAAATGTGCTAAAGCAGGGTTCTAACTTAGCTCCTTCTCATTGTGAGTCAGTGTAAGGTGTTGCTGGCCAGAGGGTGCAGGATGGACCATCATAGGTGCTTATACAGGACAGGACAGTTGTATGGCTGAGACACAGTATCAGTAGGTAGCTGAGGGCGCTTTACTTTAAAAACAAAACAAAATAAAACAAACAAACAAAAACCTTCCAACTGCTGGTAAGACACAGTGGAATATTTTTCTTTGCTGTAGAAAATACAACCTGCTTTTTCCTTGTGCCCCAAATGAAGATTTAAACAAACACCTCCCCCTCCCCTGCCCATCCCTTTCCCCTAAGACACTAAGGCAAACTGAACTCTGGGGTCAGAAAAACAGTCGGTGGTTCCAGGCAAAGAAAACTGGAAGATTCTGTGTAGGGTCCAGTGGGGGCTACATTTAACAGCTTTCAGAAAGAAAAAGAAAAAAAATTCATTTTCTTTTGGATCCAAACTTCTTTTTAAAACTAAAATAAACATCAGAGGTTTCACATAACCGCCTGCCTATGAGCTTACTCTGCCAGGCTCACCATCTGTCTGCTGGTAGGAAGCAGATGACGCTCCAGCCACCAAGCCCCGCCCCCCTCCACCTGGCCCCGTCTCCCTGGTTCCCCTCTGGCTACCGTTGAGGTTCCCGCCACGCCACGTTCCTTACGCTGGTTCTCGCCCACCTGTCTCTGCCTGGTGAAGATAGCCTTGGGTGTGGTTCATCTTGTTGAGCTGCTTCAGCTTGACTGTACAGCCATCTTGTGTCTGCACTGAATTCTGCTCTAATTACAAAACAAAACCAACAAAAATCAAGCCCAAGCATTTCCTCCTTCTTGCTGGTCACCCAGCTTCTTAACAGATCTTGGAAGTAGGTCACACACCTAATGGGGAGAGGGAGGGGACCGAGAAGTTCTGGAGATGGAACAGAGCTGGTTAGAACTCAGTTCTCGTCCCATCAGGTGCGAGCTACACTCAGTTTTCAGGCAGACTCAAATTAGCCAAGCTCTTTAAGGTCCCAGGAAGTCGGGTCCATCCACAGCCCACCCCAACACCCCTAGAGGCCAGGGAGACCTCTCACCCATCAAGTGGGTCATGGGACGGATGACTCCCCATGCCTAGCGCACATGTTCCTGGAGTGTTCCTCACGTAGGCCTTGGGGTCGCTCATCCATTGCCGATCCTTGCTTTTGGCTTAAGCCTGCTCTGGGATGTCTCGAGTCCCGCCACCACCCCAGACCTCCTTCCATTTAAGAACAGAAGGAAGCCATTCTCTGAGCCCCCGCACGTGTCTCCCACCCCCATAGTCTTCTTTGCTAGCTCCTGCTGTTGCGACTGTCAGGAGTGGAGTTTGGGGTAATTGTTGCTATGGAGACCCTGTCTTGCATTATTGTACAAATGTGTCCCATCTTTCTCCTTATTTGGTATGGGATATGGATGCCTGGGAAATGTGGAAGCTGACAACTCTTCATGATTCTCCCTTGTTCTCCAGCTTCCTTAGCCTGGGCCAAAGCCTCTGGGCATCCCGCTCCCCACTCTTGTCTTCTCTAAGCCTCCTGATTGGTTACCGACAATGGAAAGAGTCCTGGGCAGCTCAAGTCCCTGTTCTCTGTGGGACATGGGTGGGACATCCAAAGGCAATGATCCTTAGCACAACTGGCACCTGGGTGATGAACGACCCCCTCCCCAGCCTACTGGGGAAACAAAGCCTGTATAAAAATTGAGTTATTCAGTTGAACCCCAGTTTTTCCTGTTTCCATAGGCCCTCCCCATACTGAATCCCTGTTGCATTGCCCGAATGAGCAGCTCGCCTGTCTCCCCACATGCTCTTCCTCCCACGTGCAGATGTCTGGATCATTAACGCTATTTTTATCATGTCTCTCTCCTGTCCAAGGTCTAGCCCATCTCCCCATTGATTTTCTACCAAAACAGATTGGAACTGTAGTCAAGCTGTCCCCTCCCCTACACACAAGGCAGCCTCTGCACCCTCTGGGGCTCTGTCCTGATTCCCTTTACTTTCTGTTCATGGTGGCTCAGAAAAGCTCTGCTCACTCATGCCTGATGGGCATCCGGGCCCTGCCACTTGCCACCTTCATGTCATCTTCCTCTCTCTGCTCCTGGACTTTGACTCTCTGAAAACTCCTCACCTTCTGGAAGACCCTCTGTTAGCATCTTCCAGTCACTGTGTAGCTGCTGTTGAAACAGTTTCAGTTTTTTGGAAAGGTGCAGGGGCCGGAAACAAGGTGGCTTATCAACAATACAGGGTATTCCCATCCAGAAGCCATAGGCCCCAGACATGCAAGGGCCTCCTTTCATTTGTCTACTGGGACCCGACAAACTTTACAACAAAGGGAGCCATTGTCACACAACAAGAGTCAAAAAAAAATAAGAGACAGAAGAAAGCCCTATCAGCAGAATCCTGGGGGCTGGAAAGATGGCTCAGTAGGCAAAGATCCTGACTCCTAAGGCTGCTGACCTGAGTTCAGTCTCTGGGACCTACACCGTAGAAGGAGAAGGCTCACTTTTGCACATCGTCCCCACCGCCTTCATGAATATGTAGAAAACAAAAAAAGTAATTTTTTAAAGGAATCTTGACTACATAAGGAGGGAATTTGTGCATATATGGCTGCCTAGGAGGAGACAGGGCCTGAGTTTGAATAGTGCAGGAGTCATGGGATAATGAATTCTTTCTTATAATAGTCCTTATGAGCTGTTGACCATTTTCCTCTAAAGGAGAAAATGGCCCTTGATGCTAATTGCTCACTCTCTCTTCTTCCCATTCTGTCTCTGCAGGCTTGTAGTTCAGGCTCCATGTTTTCTTATCTTGGCATTGACACAGAGACAGAGCTAGATGGTTCTAGAATGCCTCTAGTCTGATGTGAGTAGAGCCAGTACTTAGGCCCCAATCTAATAGGGAAGCCCTACCCACAGGGCACTCCTAGTCTGAAGGGAAAGACACCCCAAATGCTCCAGTCCAGAGAGGTCTCTGTTCACCACTGAGTGGGACTCAGGGGAAGACAAAATACCCAAACTGTTCGTGGAACTAGGCACAGCTGGGTTGAACTCTGGAAAAGAGTGAGTCATCACTGGGGGATGTAGCTCGTTGGAATAGCACCTGCCTAGGATGTGTAAGGTCCTGGGCAGGGTCCAGCAGCCCACAAAAGATGTCAGTTCAGAGTAATCGCAAGGACAGGATGGTGGAGTCAGGTGAGATGTGGCAGGCTCCCTGGAGGCCTGAGTACTGAAGGAAGGGTTCAGTGAAGAAGAAGGTCGGCCCATGCACTGCTTTAGAGACGTCCATGGCCTGAGACCTACACAGATAACGGAAGAGTTTGTTCTTTAATTGGTCTAGTTTGTATGTAAAAGTCTTTTCAAACTCTTGCCTAACTTTTATTATGAATTCGGTCATTTGAAGAACTATCTATGGCCTGTCATCCTACAGTTAAGCATCTTATTGTATGGATTAGCTCACAGCACAGAGGGCAGACACTGGTGAATACATGATTGGAGTCTTGGGAGGTTTCCATTCGAGCCTCTTTCAGTGAAAGAAAGAAACCCAGTGTGTGCCTGCTGGGCCAGGAACAGGAAATGTCATCTCTCCATGCTGGGACAGCCCAAGGTTCCGGTGTGGCTTGAGGCAGGGGTCTCAGTGACGCAGCCCACACTCTCTCTTCCCTCACTCTGGCTCCAGTGCAGCCCTTGGTGAGCTTCACTGTCAGGTGGCCTCTTACACGAATGAAATGAAACCACTTGGGTTGGGGTGCTGTGGATCTTAGAAGCATCAGTTAAGGTTAGGGTGGAAAGGCCCACACCAACTGAGTCTGTGCCCAGACATCTCTCCCAGCAGCTTCTGTCCAAGTTTTTTTTTTTTTTTTTTGACCAGAACTCAGTGGCATGACAACTCCTAGCTGTTTTTGTTGAGTAAGTACCACAGAGAGAATTGACAGTTGTCAAAGAGCCAGCGGTGCCCACAGGAATGCCAGAGGAAATTCTGTTCTGCTCTGTATGTTCATGTGGTCATCTTTAAGCCAACCTCTATGACCTATTGATTGATTGGCCAGACTCTTATCATCCGAAGAGGTGACTCTAGCTGGCCTATGAAATAGGATTTCCATATGATGTCACCAGCAGAAAGGGATCAGGACTTGTATGCTGGGCAGATAAACAACATATGCTCACTAGAAGAGTTTTTCAGCAGAGAAAGAAAACATACCAAAAGAATAACTTCAGAAAATAAATAGCTTCACGGATCTCCCCCCCACCCCCTTGGCACAATATACCATAAGGAAAGTCGTGTTACAGAGACTAAATATAGCCACTGTGAGAAGACAGAGGGGAAATTATTTAGACAGGAAGATTTCTGGTGGGAGGGAATTTGGAGCTCGGTTGTGAAGGAGATGATGTGTAGAGAGGAAGGGTAGAGAGGCAAAAAATGAGGTGCAGAAGCCAGGAATAGGGTTACCTGGGGCTTTAGAGAGGAGCGGTGGCCCCTGAGCATCTTCACATGGGACCTATTTCTCCTCTCTGAGGGTATCAAGGCCTTTCTTTTCCGAGCGGGTCTATGACTGGCTTTGGCATAGTTCTGATTAGCGGCACTCTTATGGCGGTGGACACCGAGCAGAGGACAGGGAGGATCGCTAATGTTGAGGTCCAGAAGAGAGGAGGGATGTGGCTGCAACGTGGAGAGCAGAGAGCCCCTGGAGCTAGTTTCTAATCCAATTAAGAAGCAATCATGTGGACATTTTCAAAGGCTGGGCAGTTACCAGGCACCTCCCAGGAGACACTCTCTGGCAGCTTGACAGTTCACTGCTAAACCTGGGCTCTGGAGCTGTGGGCTGGTACAGCAGCTGGGCGAGGAGCCCGGGCTCAGACAGCTGGGGTGGGAATCTTTTAAGGGTGAACAGAATGGGTAAGGAGCTTGCTGTTGTCATGGAAACCAACTCTGGGTAGATGAGACATGGCCCAATGAGTAACAGTGGAAAGAATACCACCCACTACTAGGCTTCACTGTGGGCGGCCGGCAGGCACCTCCAGGACCTGCTATTCTGGTCAGCTTAGGGGCGGTGTCCATCTCTGCCTACCTCCTAGGGACACCCAAGTCTGGCCATGTGAGTGAGAACTTAGACCAGTCCCTGAGGGGTCTGGAGAGATGCTTTGAAACCAGAAAAGCCTTTGGCATGCCTTCTGCTTCCCCAACTTACCTGTGTTGAGCAGGGACACTGCATAGAGCTGGGATGTAGGAACTGTGGCTATCAGCAGGGTCCCAGGCTAAGGCCAGGACAGGATGTCCAAGGCAGTAGGATGAAGTGGTAGGAGCCATGAATGCCAAATATGTTGTTTCCTCTGTGTGTCCAGCTCTGTCACCCTAACTGGCTAGGTAGCCCTCGACAAGTTATCTTTCCCTCCGGAAGTTTCCTGTCAATCACACTGATCCTGATTTAGAACTGGACATTTTTTTGTTCTCATCAGCCTCTTAGCTCAGCCCTCTAAACTCTCCCACCCCTGCACAGAGTAGCCTCCAAGTATCAGGCCAGATGCTGGGGCAGCCCCTTCCTGCTGGTCTTTGCGAAGTGTGAGTGTCTGCATTTGCACAGGGAGGCTCCAGAGCTCACAGCACCCTATCGCCTGTGGCGATGAGCCCAATAAGTGGCCTGTTGCAATCACACTTCCATTTTCAATAGGTGCTATTTTAATTGGCCCTTTCCCTGGGACAGGCATGAAGGGAAAAGCAATTTGCAGCGCAGGCTTTTGGCTCTGGCACGGAGCACACACTTAGCAATTTCAATTTCTCTGCACTCCCTTTTCTCTTCCCCTTCCTGGCCCTGTTGCTCACTCACCCTCAGCATTTCCTCAAGTAGTGGCCTCCTGCCCACCCTACAAAGAGCAGAGAGCATGGGCTATGGTCCAGGAGAAAGGAAAAACAATCCAAAAAAATCCTGCAAGGGGGCCACGGTTGGGAAAGAGAAGCGGGAGGGGGGCTACAGTACCAGCTCCTGTGGACTCTCTCAAAACGACAAAAGAGAGGACAAGTTCCTGTAGTAAGAAAATGAGGCGCTGGAGAGCTGGCCCTGTGGTTAAGGTCACTTGCTACTCTTCTAAGGGGACCAGAGTTGGGTTCCCAGGAGCCATGCTGGATGCTCCACAGCCGTCTGTAACTCCATCATGAGATCTGATGCCCTTTTCGGCTTCTGAAGGCACTTGCACATGTGTGGCACACGTACACACATGTACACAGACACACATAGGAGATATCTAGCTTACCTTTTTCTTTGTCTCATGAATACCCCAGGGGGCCTTATGACACCCTTGTAGGATATTCTCTGTCTCTCTCCAGATATTTTGTTTGCATGTACATCTATGTACCACATGTGTGTCTGGTACCCTCAGAGGTCCTAGGACTGGATTACAGACAGTTGTGAGCCATGCTGTGAGTGCTAGGAATTGAACCTAGGTCCTCTTAAAGATCAACGGCTCTGCCCCTCTGAGCCATCTCTCTAGTCCCTACCCCTCTTCAGCATCTGCAGCTTACTTGTTTCAGTTAATGCCTGTCAAGTGCCTGATGATGTGTGCAGGGGCAATTGGAATGGAGGCGACAGATCCGTGAGCTTGCCCTTGGGCACAGGGCACGGCACATCTCTCTCCACACTCCACTCTAAGCCCAAGTGCCCACTGAAGGACCTTATGCAGAGTATGCCGGTCCACTCAGCTCTCCCTCTACCCTGTCTCTCCTCTGAAGGTGCAGAGATTCAGCTAGAGCCTTCTCCCCAGTGTCCCAGGGTACACGGAAGTTAGTTCTGCCACACTCCTAAGTACCCTGCGGCTCAGGCGAGGGAGCCTGTGGACTGTACCACTGTAAACTACTTGTGTATGCTGGAATGATTCAGGGGAGTTGTAGCGTACTCTAGTCTCCAGAGACAGCTGTCCCAGAGTGTTCATTCAGGGCCATCTGTTCTCCTTCCTAATGAAAAAGTCGTGCCCAGTGCTTAACTGCCGTAGTTGGACAGGTACTGCAGAATGATGTCCTGCAAATTCTAAGGCCTGTTGGTGAAAAGGTCAGATCCTATCTGGTTGTTGCCCTTGGGATGCCTACCCTTGGATCCCGGGCCCATGAGTGCTGATTCTGGGTGGACAGCTCCGGCCCATTGCTCAGCAAGTACCCCTTGGGTGGTGGGCATTCTGAGGAGTCTTTCCTCTGGAGCCCTGGGATCTTCCTCCAGCTGAGGCCCTAGGTATCACAGAACAGTGGCATCCATAACCATGTCTTGTTCCAAATCCTGACCCTTAGGAACAGTGAGGTGTGCACTGAGTACTGTATGATGACCCAGGCAAGCTTGTAGTGGTTTGAACCCTCTTGTACTCCGAAGCCAGGTTCTGTAGCTGGTGCCCAGTGGGTACTTTTAGCATTTATGGACTGAATGGTTGAGGTCTAGCAAATAGGATTAATCTTGACAGTCAAACTGAATCACCCAGGGGACAAAGCTCTGAGTGTGTCTATGAGGGTGTTTGCAAAGAGGCTTAACCTGAATGCGGGTGGGAGAAGTTCCAGAAGGGACCGAATAAAGGGAGAACGCGAGTTGTGCACTGCCGTTCATCTGCCTCATGACAGCCAACACAGTGTGATCAGGCGATGCCCTCCCTGCTGCCCCCCCCCATGACAGGATGAATCCTAAATTCACTGGGGGCCAAAACAAACTTTCTTTCCGTGGGTTGCTTTGTCAAGTATCTTAATGCAGCAAGAAGAAAAGTGACTCAAACAGCAGATGACGATTGCAGTCTCTTTCCATCATGGTCCATCTTTCCTTCATTCTCTCTCCAGGGCTCCACCGCTCACAGGGATCCCAGGGCAGCCCAAGCCTGCCTCGATGACAGTACTAAGTCTTAAAACAACCAACCCCATAAGCTTTCCCAGACCCACAAGTTCCTCCTGCTGCAGCTGCTTGAGATGGGATTTCCAGTACTAGCCTCCTGGATCACCCTCAGATTCATATGTCAACAAATATCCCATTCCTGTGTGTGTACATGTGCACAGAGGACAACTTCGCGGGGCTGGTTTTCTTTTTCTACCTTTATGGTTTTAAATGCCACCAGGCTAGGGTGGCATGTGCATTGCCCACTAAGCCATCTCAATGCCCCTGCTTCAAACATTTTCCTGTTCTCTCTGCTCTGTAGGCCACACACACCAAATGACAGAGCTGAGGATAGGTGGGGAATCAATAATAACGAAGAGGACACTTGAATGAAGCTCGTCCAGCGCCGAGCTTCTGAAATGCTAATTAGTGAGAGGAAAGTTTGACTGGTTGTCTAAGCCTAAGCTCTGGCTGCAGACACCCCACGACAGAGGCAGTGTTGATCCCGTTAAGGTAAGAGGAGAGAAGCATGACAGAGGAGACATGGCTTGTTCACACAATGAGGGGACGAGCTGATCGTCACAAATCAGGTCATGCAAATTCTTCTGCCATCTTACAAAAATCACCTCCATTGACTGTGTTATTAACCCTCTTATGCAGACAGGAAACCCAAGGCTGGGGCTGCTGCTGTGTGCTAAAGTTAGGAAGCAAAGCTGTGATGGCCACCCCCATCTCTGCCACCACCATCTTGCCGGGTAGCAGCTCAAAAGACCATGTCCAAGGTCAATAGTGGTCAGGATCCCCAGAGGAGAGCAAAGCTTATCCATACCTGACACCAGAACAACAGTTTTTCCGCTAGGTCTCACCACTATCAACATCATGACCATGAGCTACGGGAAGCTTTCCGGTGCCTCCACAGCTGAAGATAGCACCAGCCCCTACTGCCTCGCCATGTCTCTGACCAACTGGTGATTTCACTAGGCTGGAAATGGGGACACTCAGCTACTGGGTGCTCCTAAGACTTGTGGAGCTCTGAAATCTTTAGAGCTTGAAATTCAGGCATGAGTTAAGGGCCTTCCCCAGCTTTTTAGGAATGACATGGTGCCTCTGCCTACATCTACTCCCACCCTTTGTCTCTTTCATCAGCCTCCCTCCCTACTCTTGCTCAGTCCCCCCAACCCACTCTACTGAACACTAAACCCACTCCTCCTGTCAGCTAGGTCCCTGCCTCAATCTCCAGCCCACACAGCACCCCATCCAGGGAGCCTGCTTGCCTACTCCCTTCCCTCTGGATCTGTGACCTCTGCCTCACGTGCCTGGCATCCAATTGCTGCTATGACATCTAATTATTAAATTGGCCTTTTTTTTTTATTGTTCTCTCCAGGCAGCCCAGGCTGATCTGGAATTCACTGATGGTCCTTCTACCTCTGCCTCCCAAGCACCAAGATTCCAGGTATGGTTTACCATTCACAGCTTAAAACGACTTCATGGGTCTTATGTGTATGTTTGGCTGTGTGTGTGTGTGTTGTGTGTGCACGCACAGGCACTGAAGCCAGAAGAGCACATTGGATCCCCTGAACGAGCTGAGCTACAAGGTTGTGTGGAGCAGCATGGGTTCTAAGACCTGAACCTGGGTCTTTTGCAAGAGCAGCAAATAGCACTCTTTACTGAGGAACCAACTCTTGAGCCCCTTCAGCTGACTTTATGTTAACAGGTGGCAGGTGATGGTGGGTTTGAGCTACTTTTTCCTTCAGTGAGTTTCCCAGGCGTCCACTTTTTTAAGCATGTGCAGATTAGAATGACCTTTAACATTTTTATCCCAGTGTCTTTTCATGTAGAAGATGGCCACAGCTCCCACTGGAATTCAGCTTTTGGGGCTGCCAGCTGAGGGTCTTCGGGAGTCCCTAGACTGTGGTAAAAGGCTGCCTTCTGCCACAAGTGGAGAAAGAAATGGTTTCTTGTTCTAAATTGCTGTGGACACCAAACGCACACTGATTGCAGCAACAGGACCTTGACCAGCATCAGAAGACCGGGGCGTTGTCTCCAAAACTTTATATTCCCAAATTCACATCTGCAGAGCGTCAGCGGCTCTGAGACTGCTCTGCACTCCTACGGGGGTACCTACTCTTTGCCTCTCTCCTGTGCCTCTATACATGTCCTGGACACAGAAAACTACTCTGAACAGAAGTGTGGGGAGGCTCCAGGGTGTGGGCACCTGTTGCCACGATGGGAATGAGAGGAATCAATTTCTTCCTGCACAGCCCACGCCTGTGTCTCTGAAGAGCTAACACCCACCAGGCATTCAGCTCTGCCTCAAGCTGCTCTGCCTCTGAAGGGCAACCAGCTCTTTACGGGCTCCAGGCAGCCGTGAGCCATGTGGTGACAGGCTGGGGATGGGCACCAGCCCTCCCGGCAGCTGTCCCCCTGCCTCCTGCAGCTAAAGGACAGTTGGAGCTTATTAACGCCACAGGTCACCCTGTCCCCTTGGCTCTTCTCCAAACCCAGTTATTGCCTGTCACCTCCCTGTCTCTGGAAAAGCCCTTCCTGGTCAATGTTCCTGCCAAGACGGCTCTTCAGAACCATGGCCCCTCAGCTATGGGGACTTTGTGTGTTGCCTGTCCTGTGGCTGTTTTGGATGAACAGGACTAAGCTCTGAAGCTAAACAGGGTTGATAGTACACCACACCTGGAAGGCACTGGGAGCCTACCCAGGGGAGTCCTTGAGAAGTTCCAAAAAAAAACCCTCCCACACCAGGCGACTCAGAGCCTTGTGGGGCTGAGCCCTAAACCCAGACTTTAAGGACCCTCCAGGAAGTGGCCAAGGCTGAGAAACACTCCAGTGACAGGCATTGAGCTTGCTGTCTCCATGGTCCCCTCTCCTCTTCCTCCCTGGACTGGAGAAGCCCCACCAGCCCTCCAATAGAGCTGTCATTAGTGGCTGAGAGGAGGGGCTCTAAAACATCGCCACTGGAATGGCTGAGCCAGTCAGCTTCTCACATGGCCAGGCCCCTCACTTGAGTACCCTAAATTGGGTTTTACTAGGGACTGGGAAGGCTGCTCCTGCAGACCTTTCTCCTTTAAAACCCAAGGGTGGTCAGTTTCCTGAATTCTCTCCAACCTGGTTGGCACATGTTTTCATCATGTGGTCCATGCCTTTCCCCTTTTAACTTTTCTACTACTGTTGTTGAGGCCCTATGACCATATGGGCCATAACATAAATCGCCATGGATTTATTTTATTTTATTATTTTTCCTTATGGATGTGACCACAGCAGCTTTGTAAACATTGAACTCTAAATCTGTTGCCTAAATGGACTTGGCTGGGCTGAGGCGCCTCCTGCAGGCCACTGACATGATAGCTTGTGACCACGGGACTGCCTACCATGTGCTGATGACCTTCCTGAAGTAAGGAACAATCACCATTCCCAACAACAGACATGGTGTGTACTGAAGGCCACCAGGCAGGGAACACAAAGCCCTGAGCCAGGCATGGAGTGGGAGGCGGCCTAAAAAGTGTACTGGACAAACAGGGAAGGGCTGGCTTCTCATCCTGCGGTGCTTTACTCAGGAGACAGTGCCATCAAAGACCACTTAAGGCCCTTCCTGCTGGTCCAGCATAGTGGAACCAGTGAAAGCCGAGTGCAGTCCGTGGGGAGCATATAGTCTTGGAATGGCATTCCTGTCTACCACAGAGGCCCACACCTGCATGACAGTCATCTGGGCAACGCAGTGTCCAGTCTGCATCCACACTGAGAAACTAGTCAAAGCAAACTGCCTTCACACAGCTATTTCTAAAAGCTCCCAGGGGACCATGACGTAGAGAGCCACATGGATAAAATGGGGAGGTGTGTTGCAATACAGGTTCTGCTGCATTGGAGGGGGCAAGGCCCTGCCAGACCCCCAAACCTCTTCCCATCCTGTTTCCTCAGTCTCTTGTGTGCTGAATCCGAGGAAAGAGGGGAGGAATGACACTTGGAGAAATGTCTTCCATGCCTGTCTGCAGCATGTCGGAGCGCTGAGGGAAGGAAGCGTCTGGGGTTTCCTTGCTCTTTTGTCAGCCCCTAGGTTCCGAAGCAGCCCAGAACCATTGCTCCCACAGAAAAACTTGCACCTAAAGGGACCGAGACCAATCCTGTTTAAAGCATCAAGCAAAGCAAGGGCCACTGAGGACTAGCCATGAGTGAAGATATGTCGCCCCCTAGTGGCAAGGTGTGGGTATGGCACCACCTTGCACACAAACATTCCCACAGCATAGCATGACGTGCTTCACTAGAAGGCTGCCTTGTTGCCTGTTCCCAGCAGAGCATCTTCAGGGGACTAAAAGGCAGGTTGGTAGAGTTGGTACTATAAGCACATAAAGAGGCAGCTTCTCTGGAAAGCCACTAAGCCTCACCTACACCTATGGGGAAACAGGCAGGATGAAGGGTCTGACGGTCTTGGCCTGAGGACAGGTGACACCCGCCCCATTCAGCCAGGACCATGCTTCTCTGAGGCTGCAAGTTCTAGGAGTATCTCCCAGAGTATGTCCAGGCTTTATGAACCTGTGTTTGAGTTTTCCTCTGCTATGACATACCTCTGCTTTCATCTGTTTATGGTCCTAACTTTGTATTTTGGCTTCATCTGTTTCCTTCTATGTATATACACCTTGGATCTTGGTAAGTCAGAAGAGGGCAGATCCTCTAGAACTGTAGTTGAGTGAAGCACCATGTGGGTGCTGGGAATCAAACCCAGGTCCTCTGGGAGAGCAGCCAGTGCTCTTAACTGCTGAGCCATGACCCCAGGCCCTATTCCCTTGTCTTTTCTTATGTGTCCCTGCAGTGCTGAGGGTGGAACACAGTGCGGTATGAATGGAAGGTGAGCAAGCATGGTCACAGGGTGACAGCCCCAGCCCTCTAGTTGTTTTCAGAGAGTCCTCAACTCTTCTGGAATGAGGTAGGCTACACTAGGACTTCATTTGGGACTTGCTAGGTCCTGTTCTTTATACATATATGCAGAAGTGGTTCCAGATTCTTTCCAATGCTGTCATCTTTAAGGGGACAGCTGCCTAGGCGGTAGCAGCTCCAACACACACGAGGCAGGATCACCTGGGAACCTTTGGGACTATTTGGAATCAGAAGGTCTGGGGATGTCCCAAGAGCCTATGCTTTTACATTCTCCAGCAGCTTCTGAGGCAGCCACCAGCCCATGCTCTGAAACTGTGTATGAATGCTTCTAGCCTGGAAACAAAGGGGTAGTCATGACAAAGATGCCACGTGCTTTTTTAAAGTTTTCTAAATAAATCTCAACTTTATTCAGCTAACATGTTCTGAAAACAAGGGGTTTAAATATAATTTGTCAATAAAAGCTATTTAAGTTCAACAGGGCAAGCTGGCTTTCAAGAAAGAGCCTGAAGTGAAACCTATAAAATCTACCATTTACTTGGTCCTTGAATTTAAACATTACTTAAAGTGGCCATACCTGCAATATATGTCTATTTAATCTAGTCTTAGATTCCTCCTGGCACCCTACCTGCTTCAAATCATGTCACACTGCACCAAGGTACACACACCATCTGCTAGGCAGGAGCTTCTGGCCCGCTCCACTAAGAACTCAGCCCCTCCTCCACTAGAGGGCATACCACTCAGGCTTGGGCCCCTTCCCTCTGCTGGAGACTGCAAGAACAGTTGCACTCAATCAGGTCAGGGTAATCTCACAAGGCACTGAATGGAAATGCGAGGGTGAGTCAGCCAGCTCAATGCACCTTTAGAGTCCAACACCCTCTGGCTACTGTTTCCTACTTCCAGGCAGTAGAGATACCACCCCACCACAAATTTTATTCCGAAGTAGGGAGACCTGGCTTTGAAGGTGGAACATCAAGTTCATCAAAGCCAAGGATTGCTACAAAGGCAGAACACCATTATATACCTCAAAACACTGTCCCAACAGTCAGTGAAGAACAGCGGGCCGGGGGTTTCTGCTACCCACATTCTGAGTCCAAATGGATCAGTTGCAGCTTGCACACCTTCCAAAGCATACTGTTTGGTGAGATCTTCAGATGCCAGGGGGCACAGGAGTCAGGTCTATGCAGTCTAAACTACTTTATGGCAAGCTAAGAGGTCATGCCCATCTGCCTCCTCAAAGTGAGATCTAGGTCTGAAGATGCTGCAAGCCTTCTCTCTCTTCTAGAGCCATTGTTTTCACTCTGCAGGACTATCAGTTCTTCCTAGAGGGGTCACAGATTCCTCCTTTCTCGCCATCTAGGGACCATTTAGCCCAGAGAAGGAACAATAGACATTGCATCT
>CM053746.1:17141488-17189728 GCA_028658305.1 Pachyuromys duprasi | reverse complement strand
AAACTAGTACCCAGAAAACTCAGGTTAAGTGTGTACAGTTGAGAAAGTTCCCCAAAGAGATGCCACATATGTACCTAAGAGACTAATACTGCTACTCAATAGAGAAGAGATGAAATGTAACCCATACTGTGAAGAGGGAAACAGCAGAGAACACTTAAGCAAACAAAGAAAGTGGGTCGAGCAATCAAAGGTACGATTAATACTGACCAGGTTTCCAATTCTGGGTGTCTGTCTGTCCTACCAGGAGGCTACTAAATTTAGAACTGTTTGGGTGAGCAAGGCCTGTGACTGATGAATTAATGAACTCACTAGATCATCTGGTACTTTCAGATTTCAGAGATTAATCACAATAAGTGTGCTCGAGATATGTTAACTTCCAAACAAATCCTGCAATACACCAGGTATTGATACAGCATTAATCACGACTAGGAAAAGTAAAAATGACCTGGCCCCACAAATAGTCTCACAAAAACACACTTGCCAAGGACATCTCCAGGGCGGCCTATCAGGGCTGGGGAAGATGGAGGCCAGCTGATACATTACTAATATAATTAAAGGGAGATAGTCAAAGAATTTGAGGTGGCAGAACGAGGTGAATCTGTAACTGACAAATCACCCTTTGCTCATGGCTGCTTTCTAAGGGGCAAAAGGCCCACCCTGGGTGGGAGTGGCAATTGCTGTACTAACTGACAAAGACACTGGGGACTCAGAACTGGCATCCAGACTCAACACCCCCTCAGAACACTGCTGGCCTCACTTCAGGAAGGACAAACCCCTAGCAAATATGGCATGGAGACGCTTTTACGTTAAGCAGCTGCTTCCAGGGAGAGGTGCCGGTGTTAGCAGCTAGTCACCTACACGGTGTTTTCTTAGGGCTGGGCCGGGCAGCGGCTGGAAGCAGGGCTGTGAGAGCCCTTCCGCCCCAGAAGGCACAGGAAGACCTCTTTCCTCTTCGTCTCACCTGTGCTCCAGCCACCCACCAGGGGCCACGAAAGCTGGGCGATGACAAGGAGTGAACAGTATGGACAGTCCTGTGTGCAAGCCTCTCCGAGCAGGCTTTCCAGGGCGAGCATCAGCTGTGTGGACAACCACGGAACCTACTCAGCCCTCCCAGTGAGAGCCAGAGAGCAGGGTCTCCATACCACGCATCTTGGTGACCCTAGCTCCCACTCCCCAGATGTCACGGAAAACAAAGCAGGTTTGATACTAAGCCACACTGAGTCCTGGGGGAAGGGGTGTCTTCACAAGTAAGGCATACATTTCAAAAAGTGGCCTCCCAGCCCACTTCTTGCTTGCACATGCACACAGTGGGAAGGCTGTCCAGTGCTGGGTACAGCTGGCTCATGTCAGGTACTGTACCACAAGGAACATAACTGCGCAGGTGAGCAGCATCCCACCGATCATGAAGTACTTGTCCTGGAAGGCCCGCTTCTCAATCAGCCTCATCACCGTGTTGGACAAGCCAAGCATGTTGGCAATGTCAAGGATCTTTTTCTGGGTCCCCTGAGGAAATGAGAAGGGAAAGAAAAACAAAGATCAACCTCATTGCCAAGCGTAGTTAAAGGTCACCACAGCCAAGGTTTTACTAACAGACACTGTCTTTTTGGTCATGCCCAGAGAAGAAAGTAACATTCACTGGCCAACCAGTGTTTGGTCAAAGGGAAAGAAGCCTTTTCTACAAATGGTGCTGGAACTGGCTACATATCATATATATATGCAGCATGCACATACATATGTGCAGTTCACATATGAGCCAAAAAAAATGAAGCTTGATCACATTACATACAGAGACTGGAGGCTGGGAGATGGCTGAGTGGGTAACAATGCTTGCTGCACAGGCATGAGGACCTGAGTTTGGATCCCCAGAATCCATGTAAAACACCAAGTGCTGTAGGGGGCTGAGACAGGAGGATTGCCGTCTAGCACCAGATTCAGTGAGAGGCACTGTCAGAGAGTGATGGAGGACACACGCACACTATCCACATGGCTCAGCAATTAAAAGACCCTAGTGAGCATATGTAACCAAACATGTCATAACATAAATGAACCTTGAAAACAAGGTTTTCAAGGAAAACCACACACAACGGTATGGATACAGTCATAATGAAGCCACACAACAGTGTGAATACAGTCAAATGAAGCCACGTACAATAGTATGGATACAGTCATATGAAGTTCAGTAGCCAGTACACTAATAACAGATTTTACCCAACTTTTTAAACTACTTTTTCACACCGAAGTCAATTAATGACAATTGTATTGCATATGTATCCCAGCAGACATATTGCCTCTAAAATCACGGATAAACTACATACAAGTGTCTTTTCTGGAGCTCATTAAATTTTTAGAGGCAAAGTGACTCAAATGGGAACAAATAAGCTCAGAAAGCTAGAGAGGAAAACACATGTAGGAGTGGTAAAGCTTAGGTACACAATCTGCTGTGCCTATCTTTTAATATTATTATTATTGTGCTTGTTTTCAAGATAGGGTCTCCCTAAGTAGCCCAGGATGGTCTGGAACTCATGGTGTCCCTCATCCTCGCCAGTGCTAGGATTCTAGGCATGTGCTACCACATCCAGCCTTTCCTACCATTTGAAAAAATACATAAGTGTGTATCATGTGCATCCAAGTTAAGACTCTCGCAATGCTAAGCGGAGAGCTGCTGTGAGTGGGACAGCCTGCGGCAGAGGTGTAAGGTGAGCAGAGGGCAGACTCCAGGCAGACCAGACTGTTCAAGTCTTGCTAGGGTTAGAGGCTGGCCTGTCTGTAGATCATTCATACTTTACTGTGTTCTATTTTGTTCCATATTTTGCTTATTCCATTATTCTGTAATTAAGGCAAAGGGGTTCAACCAGTTTAAGCATCCTGAACCACACTTCAAAGTGTCTTACTCAAATATTTCTACTTTTCTGAAAATACAGCCAATTTCTGCATACAATTTTTAAAGTATTTAGGTGTATGTGTGTGCACCACATGCATGCAGGAGCCTGCAGAGGTCAGAAGAGGCACCGAATACCCTGGAACTGGAGTTAAAGACACTTAGTGGCACTGTGGGTGATAGGGATCAAATATAGGTCCCCAAAAGAGCAGCTTTCATCTGCTGAGAGATCTCCTGCCCTACAAACCATTATTTTTAAGGTGAACCCTAAAGCAGCTGATCTTGGGGCCAAGGATTGCTGTTATTGCTCTTGGGCACAGGACTGGTATATGAGTTGCTAGACAGTGGTGAGCAGGAGCAACTAGTTGGCCTTCTCCAGGAAGACTTACATACAACCTGAGACATTGTTGGCACACCAGCTTGAAGCAGCAGTTGCCACAATAGAGAGCTTGAATGCTGAACAGCTGGTAGATCACAGCTCTCAGGTAGCTCCATTTTAGCTTTGCAGTTTTTAATGTCTCAGGGCTGCTTTCATTTATACACAGTATATAATGTAATGTGACAAAGTCTTCTTTCTCAACACTCTTGCCCTATCGGCTTGCTAGCGCCATGATTTCTTAGCAGCTGACAGTCCTGGGGTCTGGGCCCCAGCTGTGGCCCAGGAGGTAGAAGCAGCGCTGCTGTCAATGGCCCAGTTACCTGAAATGTTTCATCATTACCTGTATTCTGAAAACTTCTACAATGGGTGATAGACAAACATTACCCAGACACACACGCTCAGCCATCTTCCCGTGAACACTCCTGGAGTATCTCACATTCTCAAAAGCTGTGTGAGAAACTTCTCTGACTCCAGCAATCCTTCATAATGACCCACTCACTCTGAAGAGCAGAATCTTTAGGGCTTCTACTGGGTATGTGAATAAAAGTCAGTATTTACAAGGGAGTGAAAAATGAAGCACAGACAGAAATACAGCAAAGGCTGGGCATGGTGGTACATACATTTAATACTAGCAGTTGGGAGGCAGAAGAGATCACAGAAGACAACTGTGAATTCCAAGGCTAGCCAGGGATACACAGAGAGACCCTGTCTCAGAAGGAAAAGGAAAGAAGGAAGGAAGGAGGGAAGGAAGGAAGGAAGAAAGGAAGGAAGGAACGAAGGAAGGAAGGAAAGGGAGGGAAGGAAGGAGGAAGGGAGGAAGGAAAGGAAGGAGCAAAGGAAGGAAGGAAGGGAGGGGGAAACAATAGATTATCATAATGACATAAAGCTTCTATAAATGTTGCCACCCACCACAGACAACTGCCTATAAACCACATGGCCTGTCCCTTCTCATTGCTAACTTTTAAGCATATATTCAGTTTCTTATGAAGTAATAAAACTAAGTACATGGCTCCCACTGTGCTAAGATGGTCTAGCCTTCAGCCCCATGTTCATTTTCTAGAAGGAATACCTATTACTAAACTACTGAAAGATACCAAGTGAAAGAAATGCAAAGTAACGTGGACAGGAATTCAGTCTATCCAGACAAGGATCAATAACCAACAAGCCTCATCAAGAAGGATCTTGAGCCAGGCCCTGGGAATCATTAATCTCAGCATCCAGGAAGTAGAGGCAGGCAGATCTCTGTGAGTTTGAGGCCAGCCTGCTCAATATAGTAAGTTCCAGGCCAGCCAATGCTATGTAATGAGACACTGTCTCAAAAACCAAAAGCATATTGGGCTGGGGAATGTGGCTCATTGGTAGAGTGATTAGTTAGCATGCATTACATTTGATTTCTATATTGCAAAATGGAGATCTCAAGTCAAATCTGTCTGCTGTTAAGAGGCTAGAGAAAGTCTTCACAACGGTGAGAAAATAAGGCCTGTGCTAACCATCCTGCTTTAGAATCAATGTACAGACTACTCTTTGGTCATGCCTTCCAAAATTACCTGAAAGTGACCACTAATTTTAAAAAAAGTATCTCTTCCCAACTATAAAATCAAAGTGATTATCCTAGCTCTTTCAGGCTTCCCTGTTCCTCTCAAACAGTTTAAAAAGAAATTCAGTGACCAGGCAGGAAGAGATCTAGAGACGAGAAAGGAAGAAGGGGGATACAGAGAAAAGTATGTGAGAAACCACAGGGTTTAAGACCGGCCACTTGGACAGGCTTTCTGGCAAGCCACTTCTGCTAACAGTGCACGTGGACGTCTCTTTGACACAGACTTCAGGACGCTAACACTCCACCAATAATCCCAACCACACTAGCTTGCAGTAGTGCCACATGGATACAGTTTATAAAAGTCTTGACTCTCCCTGAGCTGCAGAAAAGAAGACAGATTTCCCTCATCTTTTATTTGGGGTAACCTATACATGATTTGTATTTTTATTTGTCAGTATCTGGCTACCTAACTCTCAAATGTACTAGCTATTAGCTGTTAGGTTATTTGCCTTGTTCCCTATTTGATAATATTAGCTTCTGGGTTTGTCTTTATTTCCTCTACTATACATAGGTCATTTATCTAATTACCTTTCAAAGTTCTTACTAATGTCATATCCCAATTGAAGCCCCCTCTCTCAACTCCCCTCATTCTCACCCTCCCTCCCTCTTCCCCCTATCCCCTTTGCCTAGTCTACTGAAAGGGGGAATTCTCCATTATTGCCATCTGCCCATTGCTTGTTAAGTCTCATCAGGACTGCCTGGATCCTCTTCCTCAGTGGCCTGGTAAGGATGCATCATCAGAAGGGAAGGACCAAAGAGCAGTCAACTGAGTTCATGATAGAGGCAGCCCTTGCTCTCCTCACTCAGATAGAAAATTAAAATTTATATTTTATATCAATAATTTCAAAAACTTATACAAGCAAACATCACTAGAAAATAAAGACCTAAATATTCATTTTAACAGATCTCTTCCTTATCTTACTGTATAAATAAACAGATGATAAAATGATAGGGATTCTAGTCTCTGGAAGAGCCAGACATGGTGAATAAGTATAAGGAAATGGTGTCTTCTGGACACCTTAGGGCACCTGCACATATGAACTCACTTCAGTTGTGACAGCACATACAAGACCTGAACAAGCCTACATCAGATGGAGAGCAGAGATGAGTATGAAACGCTACCCTTAGCCATTGAGCTGCTAGGAACTGTTAGCTTCTGGGAGAGGGACAGCAAATTTTCTCAAAGAAAACAGCCCCTGGTAAGCCCCTGACTATGCTTCAGAGAGGGCCATGCATCCAAAAATATCTGGGCAGCCCGAATTGGTCTTAATGGGAAGGGAGAAAAAGGACATAAAACTACGTGTACAGAGAGGGGAAGTAGAACTGGAAAGAGCTTGGGGAGGGGTAAATATTATCAAAACACACTGTACATTTTTTCAAAGAACTAATAAAAAAAAAAAAAAAGAGGGCAGTTCTCTACAAAGACTAGCCAGCTCGTGTCTGTGTAGACTTCTTCAGTGGTTGTTCTGAATGGGGAGCACCCTCTTGGGCCACTGAAGTGCTGTAACTGTCAGCAGGAGGGGAGCACCAACAGGCCTATCTCTCCTGCTCAGAAACAAACTGGAAGCCTACACGGCAGACAGCTCAATGTGCTCCAATAACAACTAAGATAAAGTCGCACGTCCAAGTGACTATTTCTCACAGCTTGTGGTGGCAGTGCTTTATTCCAAGGGATCACACCCTGATAGCAGAGCCCACATCCCCAAGCCATCAGGGTTGATACAGGAAAAGGCTGAGTCTGAAACACCATGACTGACAACAATTTGGGAAATGTTTCTGTAAACCACCCCAGGGTCAGGGTTTCAAATCTATCATATTTTATAACTTAGTACCAACAGGGCAGCTTTCTTGGAGTACCTGTGTCTACAAGAAGAGATGTATGGGGACCACCTTCTAGAAACTCCCTACTGCAGACCTGGGCATTCTGAAGACACTACTTCTGTGATAAGTCCAAGACAAAGACTCCACCATAACAAACTTCACAGCTGGAGTCCCAAAGAAAACCACATTAGAAGACTACCATGCCTTCATTCCTAGGAGAACAAATCTAAAGAAGCATTTCTCAGCCGGTCATTGGTACCCTTTATGGCAACCTCATTTCATGCAGGGCCAGTAAAAGGGCAAAGCCCTAGCTATCCAGAAATGCCACTGGGGTTCATCACAAGCACTGGCAAACTCTCGAGCTCAAAGGCTTAGGCTTACTGTCACATCATGAGCTGGAGATACAGAAACAAAATACAAACACAGATGCTAAACTACAGGACAAGGCCAAAATAAGAAGCCTTCTCTCTATTCTCCAGCGGGGACCCCACCTTCAAGGTCAGTCTCTGGGCCCTCAGTCCCTCCAGAATACTGTGCCCGCCTCCAATGAGGTCATCCATGCCGTGGTGAATGTTCTGAAGGGAGGAGTTAAATTGCAGTGATTCGTCCATGGGTATGGTGGTGTCAGAGTCCTGTGAAAGAAATGCAGGCACTTGATTAACTTTGCTTGCTAGTCAGCTCCTGAGGTCTGGCCACATCTTACTACTCTGTCTTTTGGCCAAGGTCAAGCCAGAAGAGCCAGGGAGAGCAATGCAAGAATCGGAGTCCAACAGGGAAGAAAAAGCAAAGCAGAGGTGTGTGTATGGAGGCGGGGTAGTCTGCTTAGACGCAGCAGAGGAGGTGTCAGACCAGTCATGTTCCGGAATGACCTCTGCTACAATGCTGATTTCTGCATCTGTCACATTTCCCCACTGAGGAAAAGCTTCAAGACCTCATTCATTTCTCTAAAGATTTTCTCTAGCTCCTCCCAAAGATAGCTGTTCAAATGTTCCTTTACACAGCTGCTTGTTCATGTGCTCTTACATGTTTGCTTTTGTTCTTTAGCTATTTTATCTACAGCTTATCCCTCTGATTACACCAAGACTACAGATCAAAGGGGCAGCACTTTCTACTGAAGGCTTAAGGGTGTTCTGGATGGGAACACACTTCTGAGGAGGCAGGAAAAGGTTGCTAAAGAAAGAAAGGGAGGGGGAGGAAGAAAGAAGACTACAGGTTGAGTACAGGCTATCTGAAATGCTTGGAAACTAAGTGCCTCAGATTTCAGAACTTTGCAGACTTTGGAATGGATTTACCTGCTGAGCACTCCTTTGGATTCTGGACTTTCAGACTGAAGACGCCCTATCAGTACAGACCAAGTCTTTTTATTTCACAGGCCCATTTCCCTAAACTCATTCAGTTTGCTGGGAGTTATTTCTGTTCTCCCCATTTTGCAGATGAAGAAAGTGAAGCCCAGAAAGGTGGAATAACTGATCCAGACAGATCGGTTTCCAGGGCTGAGTGCACAGCCTCAATTTTAACCACACTGTAAGACAGAAACACTGAGAGTGATCCTGGTGGCTTTGCTCTCATACAAACTATGGACTGGGGAGAGGACCAAGTTGTCATCAGCTGTGAGGGCTCTCCTTCCTGCTGTCTCACCGGCACGCCCTCAGAAAGTGCCCCTTCTACCACAGAAACTCTGACTCCCACTGGCAGATGATTATACCATTTGTTCTGCTGCTCAAGTTCAGAACCAGCCTTGAGGTGGACATTCTGAAATCTCCCTGCTAACATGGGAGCTCATCAAAGGGAGGAGCCATGCTTAGTAATTTTCTCCAATGTTTTACTTGGTTTAATTCCCACAACTCCCCCCATCTGACAAGCAATTATTGAATGACTTTACACACAAGCCTGCCTTGCCTTCCCATCTGAAAAGGGACAAGTGGTAAGCTGTTCCCGGGTAAAGTGCCTAGAAGGAAGTTTCATTTGGTGAGTCAATGTTTGAGTAACCTGGTGAATGTGGTGCCACATCAGGCTAGCAATCAACAAAATCATCCTGAGAAGTCATCTCGGGCCTAAAATGCTCAATGTGGCATATCATACAGCATGTTATCTTATTTAGTATCTTACAGCATGCTGCATTTGTGAACTGTAAATCACCACAGTCTGCCTGTCTACCTGCTCTGGAAAAACAAAACTGTGAAGCCACGTCCCCAGGCACCTGGAGAAATGCACCGCAGCAGGGGGGTGGAGCAGGGGAAGTCAGGGTTTCTGTGGTAGAAGGGGCACAGCCTGGCAGGAGGTCGTGCCGTTCAGACAGCAGGAAGGAGAGCCCTCACAGCTGGTGGCATCTCGGTCCTCTCCCCAGCCCAGTCTGGGAGATCAGAGCCACAGGATTGCTCTCAGTGTTTCTGTCTACAGTGTGTTTACACATGTGCAAAGCCAGGAATTCGACTAGCAGGCAGGCTTACAAAGTGACAAAATATAAAGTTTGGTAGAACACACTCCACAGAACCCTGAAAAGAGCCAGTACAATGCACTTGCAGAAAATGATCCTACTGAAGCTAGAGGGCAAGGTTGGGGCTTCTAAGAAATCAAACATGCAAACCAACAGGCTGTTCTGAGACTGAAGTCAAGCAATCCATCTAACACTAAACATCTGTTAACAAATTCCTCCAGACTGCCATTCAGACCAGGGGCAAAAACATTTTAATGCATCTGAGGCTGGAACCACACACATACACAGCACAATGGCAAGTGCCTGAGGCAGCGTTTGGATGCTGTCGTCTATACAGATGGGTTAAGTTCTAATCATCTGTCTCTATCTGATCACAAAACATCTCGACCATGTGAACTTCCACCTCTGCAGTGGACCAGTCAAAGAGTAATTTTCATCTCTGCCCACTCCTTCAATTTAACTGCTTCCTCCTCAGGTTTTTGTGTTGGAGAGAAATTCCCCATCTCAGCATGGTCTTAGTGGCAACGCACAAAGTCCCCTGTCATTTCCACTTGGCCTCCTCCTGAGCCGGCTTCACACACACCCCTTTAAGAAGTGAGGTCTGGTGACCTGCACGCAGTCCAGACACCTGTCAGGTACCTGCCAACCCTCAGTGTCTGGCTTACGTTAGTGGTAAAGGCACGAGACAAAAGCTCTTCCCGCTGTTGCTCCTGCTGCTCCTTGGCATAGCGCCGGTGCTGAAAGTTCCTGAGGGCAGTCTGCAGGTGCTGGACATCATACTTTAGCTGGTCAACACGGCTGAAATTAATGGAGACAAATTAAATTCCAGGAGCTAAGGGCGGCACACTTTAAGGCAGCCCAGCTTTGTACTCGGGGGAGAAGACCTTGCCTCACCGCTCCCCACAGTGCCCGCACCTAAGCTGGTGAGCAAAGACATTAAGTCAAGCGGCAGCCTGTGGTTAAGGTGGGTAGAATCACACACGATTCCAGAAGCTTTACTTCGTATGTGCTGGACCCTGACTCTTCGGGGAACAGGTAACAGGAAGCAGGCTTGACAGCCTCTTCCTGACCTTCCTCAAGGGCAGCTCTGAGGTAGATCAGCAATGAAGTTTCTTGAAAGTTGTGGGAGTGAAGGGGTTGGAGTGGTGCTGAGGGTAGTTTCCTTTGAATTTCATGGTGGAGTATCAAACATTCAATCAGTACTTCATTATAAACAGAGTGATTGAAGCGATTAGGAGTGCAAGTACATTTCAGCCAAACAGAAGCCAGTGGGAACCAAACAACACAGCCAAACTCCCAGCAGCACCAAGCTTTCAGCGACAAGGTCTGGTCAAAACACACACATTTTCAAAGAAACAAGGGCACCTAATCACCCCCAAAGAAATAGTGAGCCGTGGTCACAGGCTTCTGAGCCACAAACCTCATACTTTTTAATATGGAGGGCGTATTGCTTAGAGCTGTGTTATTTTAGGGAGAGTTTATCTTTGTACAGTCTTCATTTCTTTAGCATGTTCCCAGATTTTCAGAATATTCTATAGCTTCCAATGGGGGAAAGGCCTGCCTTCATGTGCCTGCAGTATCAGATCTATGACAGGGGTCAACACTCACAGTTTGGCGTTCTGCCTTTTATTAGGGGGCTCCTTGCTCGACAAAATCTCCAGACGCTCCAGATGGCTGAATATCTGGTCTATGCTTGCTTGGATTTCATTTTCTACTACTGCACAAAATAGGGAGAGAGAGGAAAAAAACTGCTGGAAAAGAGATAATGAATTTAAATTAGGAGTGTTAAATCGTGCTGGGTGTGATGGCACACACCTTTGATCCCAGCACTTGGGGAGGCAGAGGCAGGTGGATGGCTCTGAGTTGGAGGCCAGCCTGGTCTACAAAGTGAATCCAGACTTAGGGACTATTATACAGAGAAACCCTTGTTTTGAAACCCCCCCCCCAAAAAAAAGTAAAAAGAAAAGTGAGAAATCGTGCTGGGCAATGGTGGCTCATGCCTTTAATCCCAACGCTCAAGAGGCAGAGGCAAGCAAATCTCTGAGTTCAAGGCCAGCCTGGTCTACAGTGAGTTTCAGGACAGCCAGAGCTACAAAGAGAAACCCTGTCTCAAAACACCAAATCAAATAACAACAAAAATCAAACAGAGCACAATATACACAAAGATGAATCAATTAGATGTACTATGTTTCAAAGCATGTGTACCCTTAGATGCACGAAGCCACACATAGCTGGTAGCTGCCCTGTTTTCTGGATTTAAAGTAGAAGGCATGTCTGTAGACATAAACTCCCCACCTTTAGGAAATAAATGAACATTTAAAAGCTGCCCATATAACTCTGTTAAGTTAAATTTTCTGTTATACATCTAGTTGAGATTGGTCTCAGATATGGATTATAAACCCCCTAGTAAAAAGGTTGCCAGCTGAGCTCCTTATAGTAATGAGGCTAAAAGAAAAATACAAAACCTAAAGGAAAGGGAAGATTAGTACAGAAACACCCAGAGGCTTTCTGAAAGAATGGGTAGACTGAGATGTGCTAGAGCCCTCAAAATAGACCACATATCAATAGGAGAGACCCAGAAAAGAACCCACAAAGGCAGAAAGTGTGACAGTCATTTTCCTTATCCTCTTTGATAAAGCTGTCAAAATGACCTCTTTCCATTTCTAATCAGGCAACAGTAAGATTGTTGGGAAGGCAACAAAGGCCAATGGGCAGAACTTCGAAAAGCAGGAATCCAGGGGGTTGCCGGCACCACCAAAAAATGACAACCTGGCACCACCCTCTTCCTAGGCCTTCACACCTACAGTAAACACTGATAGTTTAGAGCAGTGTAGGGTGCAGAGCTAAGGGAAGAGCCATGCTGAGGAACCTATAAAAAAAGAGGAAACAAACAGGACTGGCTAGAGCTGGGCAGTAAGGTGACAAGAGTTTCTGTGGGAGGTCTACAGGGCTGGCTCAAAAGGGGCCTTTGCTAGAAACAGAGACAAAACTCCCAACCACAACCCACATGCTTCTCAAAAGAAACTGTGCTGTGGGAACTAAACTAATTAATATTGCTAGTTGTATGAATAATCCTACTAAGAAGCCAGAATTCTCAGCTCAGAAGAGATGGCCAGTTCCAGGTCAACATGTCTGAATTTTCAGACTAGGTAATTAGATTAAGACAGATGGAGAGAGAACTTCCATTCCCATAGGGCCATGTCAGGTTGAGTGGAGGGGTAATGGGGGATAAAACTGGTGGGACTCCAAAGGGCACAATCAGGGAAATCTTTGCATTGGCCATAGGGTTTTTCTGTTCATCCTAACAACTCATTCCATGCTGAGTCATTAAGCCCCCGGGGGCAGAATGCAGTCAGGAAACCCAGCCCATTAGCCCGGTGTTGTAAGAGAAAGGACTCTGCTCTCCCTGGTTAATTACTCACAGTGCACAGACTGCTTGTCTGCTGTCTCCAGGCGTCCCATGTGAGACTGGATCTCGTGGACCTGCCTATCAAAGGAAGGGAGGAAATGAGTGAGACAGGAATAATCACTAACACTTCAGTCAGGAAAGACAACTTTTCCTAGTGCCATCTTACAACTGATTTAAATTGACAGTGCTGCTGAACTGTAAAATGTGTATGTGGTGCTTTAGGCCACCCATTTTGGCATCGTCTCTAATACCCTAATGCTAATAATAATCCTGCTAGCATTTAGTGAGTGCTTACTGTATCTGAGACCCTGCTAAGTCAGTAACCCTGAAAGGAAAAGCACTATCACTGCCCTCATTTTAGAAATAAAAACTGAAACCCAGAAAGGTCATGTAAGTTGCTCAAGGACACACAGCAGGCGATAAACCTCAACCAGGATCCAGCCAATCCCACTCTCTGCTCTGTGACCCAATGTGCTGAGCACTAGTCTGTCCACCAGGAGTCAAAGGGCAGGGGAGATAAAATCCTTGCCCTGAGAAACAATGTAATTAGGAACTGACAAGCCAGATGGACATGAAAAATCCCTGAGAAGATTTATGAGAAAACCAACACAATAAGCAGAAGCAAGCAGAAAGTTGAGGGAAGGGTTGTGAATAGTGCGGCAAAGGCAATAGGAAGGCTGGGGCTAAGACAGCGTAAACTGAATTTTTGTGGGGAGAAGTTGTGTTTGCTTGTTTTTGAGACAAGATGTCATTTATATAGCCAAGACTCCCCTTGAACTTATGATCCTCCTGCCTCAGCCTATGCAGTGCTGAATACAGTTGTGCATGCCACCATATGGGATCTGGAGTTCTGAGGATCACTTTGAAGAAGGTGATGAGGTTTACTGATGGGTGGAAGACAATGAGATGCAGAAGGTACACAAGGCATTTCACGTAGCGTAAAAGCAGGCTGGAATGCTTGGAGGGCAATCAGAGAGAAAGAACAGAAGGGGGCAGGCAGTGGAAGAAACACTTAAGAGCACAGCTCTGAAAGATAGGTATCTCCTGTTTGGTAAACATCTTTCCCTGAAATAGCAGGGGGACTGCCATCTCATTTGAAGGCCACACGTCCCGGACATTAGGCCTGGAGCACTCTCTGGAGACTTTCCAGGCCAAAGTCACCTTCCGAACCCTTCCTAGTGGTTCCCCATCACTTGTCAGCTCTTGGAATGCTGCTGATGTTAGCCCCAATGGCCTCCTGTGCTTATACAAGGCTGTCTACACAGAGCCTGTGTGTGTGTGTGGGGGGGGGGGCTCATTTCCAGCCCTTAAGAGAAAGGTCAACATCTTTCTCCACTGTGAATGTTATATACCTAAAATTTTACCAGGGCCAGCTGGAGCCCCAATCCTGTTTCAGTGTGTCTCTAGTCTTTTCCATGGCTTTCTAAATGTGACCTGTAACACCAGAGGGCCAATCCAGCTGTCTAAGAATTCCTGGATGCACCAAGGCAAGCCTTGTGATCCTGAGAAGCAACCAGAAATCACAACTAGAGCCTGGGACCTGTCAGCTGCTTCAGGAAGGGAAACTCAGGGTGCTTAGGAAGGGGTAGGGCAGGGTAGGTGGGGGTACAGAGGCTGGCGCAAGGATGCAGAAGGAAGTAGCTGACACATGGACACCTGGGTGAGGACAACAGCCGTGGGCTGCTGTGGCGACGGGCAGGAAAATTAGAATTATTAGCAGAAGTAGGGCATAGGCAATGAGGTAAATTTATAATAAAGATTTAAAGCAGATCAGACAGCTGCTGTCATTACTACAGGAACAACAAAAATAAAAATACAATTCTGAACAAGTATATGAAGTATACAAAGTTGATTCTCACACCCGCTACTAAGGCTTATCACAATCTAGGCCTGATGATACAAACATATTCCATTTATGTAGGAGGCTGAGTTAGGAGAACTGAAAGTTCAAGGCCAACCTAGTCAACTTAGTGAGACTCTGTCTCAAAATAAACAGTGAAAATAAGCGGAGGCCACAGCTCAGTGACAGAACACTCACCTCACATGTACAAGGACCTAGTTTCAATCCTCATACCTCAACAAGATAAAACAGGCTGATTAGGAAGCCAAGTAATTATAATAATATGACAGCAGTGCAGGGACAAAGACAGACAACCTTACCCTGGACCCACAAGCAAAGGACAGGGGCCAGAAGCAGCTGCATACTTGTGGACTTAGAGACATAAGTTAATTGGAAAAGAATGAACTTAAATAAATGCTGACAGCTCAGTTTGTCATCTGAGTAGAGAAGACAGTTCATGGAATCCTCCCAACCAAAATCCTCAAGATGGCTCAAACCTAAACATAAAAAAACCAAAATCTTTGAGTTTACTTAAAAAGAAAAAAATATAAGAAAAGCTCTTTGTGTGCAAGCTACCTTTCCTGGATAAGTGTAGCTACCACCCCTCATCAAAGAAGCCTCTCTTTACAGCAAATGGAAAGCATCACAGAATGCCACAACTAGACACAATGCAGAGATCAATAGGTCATGTTCCAATGAATACATCTACATCACAGGCCCTGCATCTGTGGCTCAGGGAACGTGAAGGCATGGGGAGCAGAAAGAGTGTCAGAGCCAGAATACCAGGAAGTCGGCTGTGAAACAGTCTCTCCTGGAAATGGCTGCATAACCAAGACCGGAACAATGGCTGTACCATTAGACCTATTAATGTGGAAGAGGGAAATCTGTTCAGGGTCCCACCCCCAGATCAAGAACTACAAGCAGCTAACAACTGCTGGGAGTACAAGAATTAGATTCTTCCAGGGACAAGCCCCTTTACTGATTGCCCAATGCAGAGTGGTCAGCCTTGAAACCCAATATACACAAACAACAAAAACAGACTCAGCAGGTTGTACTTAGAGGTATTTGTGTATATGCACATACATACATACACACACGTATGTATGTGTGTATGTAACAATAATAACCAAAGAAAAGATGTAAGAAAGACCATCAACTTGAGAGTGGGTCAGCATGGGAGGGGTTCAATGGAAGGTAGCTAGGTAGGGCTAGAGGGAGGAAAGCAAAGGGGAAAAATGAGGTAATTCTATATCAATTAAAAACCATCTAAAATAATAACTTAAGTTTAAAGGGTATGCATAAATGATGTTGAGTTAAAGAATCCTTAACCCTGGTCAACCCCCCCAAAAAGGACAAGTAAATTTGACTACTATAATACAAGACAAACTATACTAAAAGTACCTATCAGTATAAAAGCAAATACATCTGTAGCTGATGACAAAAGAACTGACGTCCAGAATATGCATGTAAAGAACCACTGCAAATGAAAATAAGTCCAACGAAGGCATTTTTTAAATGGCCAAAGTGCAAATGACAGAAAAGAAAACAGAGAGTAAGTAAATACATAAAAAGTTGATCAACTTCAATGGTAACACACACACTCAAACCAATGAGATACCATTCCGACCATCAGGAACCTAACAACACAGACACAGGTTGGCAGTCCATACATGACTGTCTCACACCTGCCTGGCAGGGTTATACACTGGTGAAATGCTTCAAAAGCTTGCTCATGACACCTGGACCAGCACTCTGCACACTGCATGACCCAGGATCACACTTTTAGCAGTAAGTCTTAGAGATTCTGGTTTATATCAAAAACTTATAATAGATGTTTATCAAAGCATTTCTGTATGGGTCTATAACCTACAGCCACATATCATAAAAACTTGTAAGTTTGTAGCAAATCAATTATGTGGGGAAAATTGATCAGACTTGAAGCTATGGTCTTTGTTTATTCCACAAAGTCTGACATTTTATTGCTCCTTTCATGTGTCCTGTGCTGCTCTTATGTTACATGACAAAAGACACATGCAACATATATATAATTTTGAGACAGGGTCTCTCTATTATGTAGCTCTGGCTGTCCTAGAACTCATTGTATAGGCCAGGCTGGCCTCAAACTCACAGAGATCCACCTGCCTCTCTGCCTCCCTAGTGCTGGGATTAAAGGCACCACCACACTCTTGCAACGTAATTCTTTCTGAAAATCTAAAAAACAAAAACAAAACAAAAAAACACAAAACAAACAAAATAAAAAAACAAAATTTCAAAGTCCCTTGTGGTTAAGAGTTTCAAGTAAAGGACTGTGGATCTATTCAGTGACAGACATATGCAAACAATCTGTTATAATAACTACCGGCATGTTCATCAAGAAAGAATTCAGTAATTCAGCATATTAAATAAAAGCTAGTAGGGTAAAAAAAAAAAAAGCTAGTAGGGTTGGCAAGAAAGCTCAGTGGGTGACAGGGCATACTGCCAAGCCTGAGTTTGGTCACCAGAAGCTTTCTGGTAGAAAAAATAACCAGTTTCTGCAAGTTTTCAAGTCATCCTCTGATCTCCACACTTTGGCTCATCTGTACACACACAAACATACACACACAAAATTCAAATGTTAATAAAAGCTTGATCTATTCCTATCAATATGGATATTAAGTCTTTAAGACAAAGATGATATTAAATGGAGAGATACACCTAGTACATTAAATATCTGGTTTGGGTAAATTAAAAAACATGTAGCATAGATTGCTTTTGAACACAAGCATGGGACCAATAATACAATCACTGACAGGAGGGTGACTAGCTCTGGGGATGCGAACAGGTGTAAGTACTTTTGATTCAGATTCTTTATAAATCAATAACCTGAAACATATTAATATAAATCCTCACATTGGGTGAAGCTACTCTTTATTTTTATGTTTGCAATATTTCAGAAATAAAATAACCAAGAATAATAGTTTTTCCAGATGTTAATGGTTTATTGAAACTCATTAGTTATTCATTCATTCATACATTCAACAAACAAGTGGGCTATAGAGTCATAATGGTTCAGGGGAAAGGGGGAAATGAAACCACAGGTCATCTACAGTGAGAAAGGACACAATGAGGATGATAACTGTAAATCGTGGCTGAGTTAAAGAGGTGCTGGTTTCTTCCACAGTATCTATATTAAATGGAGCCTGAAGACAGTACAGCTTGAGATTTGTGGCAGGTTAAACAAGGACACCAGGGGATGCTCTTCAAATATCTGGAATGGATATAAGATGTAGAAAAAGGGTTTTCTCCTACTTCTGCTTAAGGGAATTCCCAAAGCAATGAACACATGTTCCAAGATGCCACATTTCAGCTTTACATAGGAAACAAATCACACAATTACAAGCTGACTTCTTGGGGGGAGGGGAGAGCACCCCTACACTCGCAAAACCAGGTCCATGTACTGTCTGGACCTTACAAGAATCTTCACAACCAAAGACAGAATTGGAATGGATGCTCTTATCAGTTGCTTTCAAGTCTAAGATTCTCAAGGCTTGCAGAATCTTTGGCCAGCTTTGTTACACTAAGCTAAAAAGGGTAATTTTAAGACATTGCAGAGAAAAAGTACTGACTTCCCCACTTAATTTCTGTTCGGCTCTAAATGAGTTAGAAAAGGCATGGCCAATAAAGGAAGACCAGTCTCTACATTCATGCTGGGAAATAAATGCAAACAACATGGCAAGTGTGAGTGGCGTGGTGGAAGCTATTGATACAGTACCTGCAGAATCTACTTCCATTCAACCAGACAACACCTACACAGCCAAGAGACAGGTGATAATCCAAATATGACTTGGGGTATACAAATGAGAGAAAATGACATCTCAGACGTGTCTAGCATGGGGCCCACCATGAATTTGGGTGATACTATGGCCAAGAAGGGGGCTAGTACACATTAAACAAAGCTTTACATATGCTGTAGCAAGAATCTTAAATGGAACTGCTCTTTAAAGAAGTCAGTGAATCTGTTGGGCCCAGTGGTGGTAACGTCTGTAATCCCAAAAGGAGGATCTTAAATTCGAGAACAGCATCATACAACATACAAGTGGGAAAAAAAAAGTCATAAAACTACCGAGCCATCTCCACTATATACAGTCACTTTGTGTGACCATCTAGAACAAGAAACAAGTTTGAGAGTTCAAGGATCTCGGCTGCAAATCTGGTTCAACTACGCAGGCTGACAGATACTTGGCAAGTCATTTCAGTCCTTGGTGCCTCCTTCTCAACTATCTGAGCTACTAACGGCAACAATTATCTCAAAGACTACAGAACCCACTGCAATATGGAATGCTGTGTAACCTAAACAGCATCAAGTTAAAGTGCTGTAATGAGTGTGGTGGTACAATCTTTAATCCCAACACCCAAGAGACTGAGGCAGATGGATCTCTATGAGTTCCAGCCAGTCTGGTTTTCATAGTGAGCTCCAGGTCAGCTAGGCCTACACAATGAGACTCTTTTCTCAAACAAACAAACAAACAAACAAACGGATGGATGGATGTTTTTGGATGGATGGATGGATGGATGGGTAGACAGATAGATGATAGAGTGGTGGGTTATAGACAGATGATAGATGAGAGTGATGGGTTATAGATAGATAGATGATTGATACACAGATAACGTGGTGGCTTACAGATAGATAGATAGATAGATAGATAGATAGATAGATAGATAGATAGATAGACAGACAGACAGACAGATAGAGTGGTAAGTTAATAGGTTAACTGGGTATAGTTATTTTAGCACTTGGGACAAAGATGCAGGTGGATTGTTAATTTCAAGGCCAGCCTGAGCCACACCACAAGTTATAGGTTAACCTCAGCTATGTAGGGAAATCCTGTCTTGAACACACACTTGCAAGCAGTAGGAACCACCTAGTGATTTTCACATCTTCTATTCTGCTCCCATAGCTAGCCTTTACCTCATAAGGCAAGCTGACAAGTTGGTCTTGAGATAAAAGTTATTAAAACTAACTACTCATTAAAACCACCTGAAGTCTGTTCACTGTGGAGCTGTTTGTATCTGAGACCTACTTAACCCAAACTATCTAGAGATCTAGGATGGCAATGTATCTTAACAAACATGAGTATCTCAAACCTAGAAGTCTGGCCATTAGCTTCTCTATAAAGCTCATCTTAGTAGAATACTGCTGACGTGTAAAATGTCCTGGTTTTCATCTTTTTTTTTTCCTCATTCATTTGGTGCTCAGGACTTTCCCAGTTATATGACTTTAAATAATTGATTTAATGTCAATGTACTTTCACAGTAGAAGATAATCACAAATCCGGTTCAAAGTTCTAGTGAGATGATTATGTTCTGATGCTGTTTTATTAATTCAGCAACTAGCAGATTAGCCTCAAGTCACTGCTAGGCCCATGTGTCTTGCTATGTAAAGGATCAGTTCTTAGTAACAGGAGTGTCCTTTCCTGCTTCATTCCTTTTCCAAATGACTCACAGGCCAGTTTTGTTTTTTGTTGAAATCTCTTCCTATAGCTTTTTATATAATATGCAAATTGTCATTACAATATAGTTTATTTCCCCTCACCCGAATCGAACACTTTGTTGCCAAAGTAAAAAGAAAACTATAAACTTGGAATATCAGAAAGTAAGACAATAACCACCATTTAATTTCCATTCCTTTTGTTATGAGGGAGGCCAGATGATTAGTTTCATTTTTTAGGCACAAGCAGTATGACTTTTTTTCAGTGTCTTAAAATCAAAGCATCGACGAAAAGTTCTTAACATAGCATAGGTGTGGACCCTCATCACATCCAGCTATATAACACAGCAAGTTCCCAAATCACAGGACAATATGAATAAAGGATGCATCAAGGAAACCAATTTAGTTATGAGAAGGTAATCGAAAACTCAATTTCAATTTCCTGAAAGCTAACTTGTAATCAGATACGACTAACAACAAGAGTCAATGACACCTGCGTTTCTTCGTGTCACAAAAATATGTTCAACACCCAGCCAAGTACACAAAACATTTTTTTCATACAACCTCTGCCACTCCCACTAAGCAGTGAACTCACGGACACAAGCCTTGTCAACAGCTTCTCTGTTCTCTCAAGTTCTACCAACCCGAAGCCTAAGCTGGCAGGTGCTGGACAGAGTACTATAACCTGAGATTGCTACTTTTCCTTCCCAATTAGACGGTCACGGCTGCAGCAGAAGCTACCCGGCCCAAGGCTTCGCGCCCAGGCCAGACCCCTCGCGGCTGAGAGGCCATCCCGCTAGGGGCTAAGAGGTGCGAAGCCGCTCCAGCGGAAACGCTCGGCCTCCACAACGACAGCCGCCCGAGCCCCTACCCCCGAACCCCAGGGGCCACAGCCGGGGCAGAGTCCAGCCCGCATCCCAACGCGGCCGCCCTCACTTGTGCGTTTGTTGGTACAGCGGCTCCATGACGCCGGCCGAGCCGGCCTGAGGCTTCCTTGGAACACGTCCTCACAGCCCACTTCCGGCTTCCGGTCTCAGGGCCCGCCCTTTTGAGCAGGACGCCCGCGACTCTGCCTGTCCCGCGGTGCTTGTGAAGTCGGAGAAGGGGTTACGGGAAAGGAAAGCGGGACGCGGGGGATGGGTGTGCCCGAGGCTTGGCCTCGCGGGAAGCGCCTGGGGAGGTTTTTTGCTGAAGCCCAGCTTCAGGATTGAATCAGGTATCGGAGAGGACGGTCGCGAGGTACTGACGTCAGAGCCTCAGGGAGAAGTCGCTGGCCACTTTCTGGACTTAGCGCTTCCGTAAGCGTTCCGGCTGGGCTTCGCCTAGAACTCTGTCATTACTGGTCTGGGGATTTCGCTCCTTAGACGGATGCTTTTCTCGAACTTGTCCGCCCCCTAGTCTTCCCATCTCCTGTTCATTTCCAGTAAATCCACAGTGAGAGTGGGTAGCATGTGCCCTGTGTGACGTAGAACAACCAAATTCCTCCAGTTCTCCAAGAGGTTGCATTAGGGGGAAAAAACGATCTGTATACAAATAAGCATTCCAAAAGGTAGAAAATCCCAACAAATGCAAACACAATGAATTTGGCTGCGGTTGTCGTCAATGGGAAATTTTTAAAAGACATGAAGGGCGGGTCCACAGTTGGATTAGGACTTGGAAGGGCTCAAACACTTGTCTTCACCTAGGTCCATCTCGTTTCCATCCATCTAGGTTCTTATCTACAGTTCCTCCCAAGGGAGGAGTTGTTCCTCTTCCTTGGCTTCTATTTTCCTGTATCCTGCATACCTCCCAGTTTTGTGTCCCAAGAGACTGCCTGCCAACATTCATTCTTTCCCTAACATTAAATTCCCCACTTCCTCTCACCATTATTGGAACATCTACTATGTACCATGCACAAATTTGTGAAATAGGAACACAAGCAAAACACATTTCCTGAAGTTTCTCCTCTCACTGTCTTAGAAGGTTCTGACCTTGAAGCTGAATTAGCAATCAGCATTTAGGCTATCACTGATGTAAAGAGCATTTCCCTGGAGAGGAGCAACAGGAGTTCATAGATCGAGAAGTATGGGTAAAGGGCCTTCAAGAATCAATAGAGGTTTTGTGGGGAGGGCTGCACTTCAGCAATGGTTGAATGGGCAGTGTGAATTAGAGGGCAGGATTAGATAAAAGGCTTTTTTATTAGTTTTTAGTACTTTGCTGTTGAGGAGTGCACAGGAAAGTGTGTGTGCGTGTGCGTGCACACTTGTGTGTATCTTAGTAGAATTGTTTCTGGATTGTGGGGCCCCAGCTAAATATTTTTGTGGGCCTTGTGGTATAGACCTTTGATTTTAAATTGTATTGCAGAATTTATAGTCCCATATGAGGAACAGTAAGAATAAATAATAAAAAGGAGCTTCCACATTAATTTATATTTATAATAAATACAGCAAAGATTCCTTAAAATATTCCTACACTGTGAGTCTCAGTTTTGGCCCAGTAACTATATCTGTTCTTATCCTTTATTTTTGAATGTGCTATTTCTGGCCACCATGGAGAAAAGAGAGAGAGAGAGAGAGAGAGAGAGAGAAAGAGAGAGAAGAAAGCCTTTATTATTTATAACACTGTGGCTCTTCAGGACCTGTCTGCATTGGTCTCGGTAGCTTTTCTTGCCTTTCCAGTTCCGTGTGCCGTTTGCTTAGTGCTGGCTGTGTTGTCACTCATGACACTGCGCTGCCTTCCCTCTGCTGGTGGTCACTGACTCAGTGCTTTATGGTGATAGCAGCAGCTGCAAGAATTGCCCATAGCATGCACTGTGTTTGCTAGTTAGTTCTCTCCTCGGTGTGACTCATGCCTGAGGAGAAGCTTCTTAGGAGAGGAAGGGTTTATTTTGGCTCACAGTCTGAGAAGATACCATCCATCTTGGCAGCAAAGTCATGCGGCAGTCAGTTCTCATCATGCTGGGAAGGCCGCTACTTGCTACATCTCAGCAGACCAGAAAACAAAGAAAGAAGACTGCCCCTCTGTTACTTTCTCCTGTTCTATCATATTTTTCTTATTTAGTCTGGGATGTCATCCCTTGGGGTAGTGACAATCACATTCACTGAGTAGTCTCTCTATATGCAGCCCTTTCGGGAAGTACCCTCTCTTGTATGCCTCACTTGTGTTTCTTTTTTCTATTTGTGAGTGTGTGTGTGTGTGTGTGTGTGTGTGTGTGTGTGTCTGTGTCTGTGTGAGCCTGAGTGAGTGCAGATGGAGTTACTGGTGGTTGTGAGCCATCTGATAGGGGTGCTGGGAACTGAACTCTGGTCCTCTGAAAGAGCAACAAGGTATCTCTCCAGCGACCCCTGTGCATTTGTTAATGCAATCAGTTGACACTTTCAGATTTGCCATAGCAAATATTCCCCAAAACATGAAAGAATTCAGTTAGGAATTTTTGTAGGGTCAGTGTTCAACAATATAGCATCTACTGCATTCCTAGAATGTGATTTTTTTTTTCAGTGCTTACTGCATCCAGGCTTCCACACACTAAAACCAGTTGGTAGAGGCAGGGGGAGGGTTGCTTAGGATGCCTCTGGTAGAGAAGTCCTATTCTTGCAAGAGGAATCTGGCTCTCACCTGACACAGCTTGAGACTGACCCGGCAGCTCGTGATCATTGATCATAGGTAACAAAGAAGATTGACTGCAAAAGGCAGTTGGCCTTAAAAAGTAATAATATCAAGTGGAAATAGTTATGGTCACTGCTGGGGAACTGCTTGCATGTGATGTAAAGCTGTAGGGGCCTTCGGGGCCTCTGCCCAAGTTCCTGTCCATGACACTAAGAAATGCGTGGATGATGGTTAAGCCACTGAATCTTTTAGCAGGGGGTGGGACTGGGAGGTAGGGAGTTGTGCATTGAGACAGTGTCTCAGAGTCAAGATAGACTCAGAAATTGTTATTCTCCTGCCTCAGTCTCCTACATGCTTGCATTAAAGGTGTGTCTTAAGTCACATTTGGTTTAAGACACCATACTTTTAATTGGTTGGTTATGTAGGAAAATAGATGCTTGGCCTGAAAGAGTTAATCTAGTCAGGTTGATAAGGATCAGGGCTTATGAAAAACTAATAATGAATAATAGCATATACATCTGTCATGGGGGAAGGGGCTGAGGCTGCTGCTCAGTGGTAGATCACGTGTCAAGCACGCGTAGGCCCTAGACTCAATACCCAGTACCACAAAGGGAGAGATGGAGAAAGATTCAAGCAAGGAGGAGATGTTCTCAAACCAGAATGGGGGAGCTTTCCAGAGACGGCATTTTAGCAGGATCTTAAAGCGCATGGACCACAGTAGAGGGTTTCTGAAGCAGAGAAGGCTGAGGCCTCTTCCAGGTTGTAGCTCTCCTCCCCCTTGGAATGTGGGGACTTCTGGGGGGTGTTGGGCCTCAGAAAGGATGGTGTGGTCTTCATGCTTTCTCCTTCTGTTTGAATCTTTGGAAGCTCACAGTGCCAGGGTTCCAGGATCTCAAACACCACTTCACACCTAGTCTGTTTGTTCTCATTTGTGGAGTAGCAAATTTAGAACACAATTACTAAAAATGATTAGGTGTGGTTGTATATGTCTGCAATCCCCACAACTTAGGAGGCAGCAGCAAAAGGAACATGAATTTGTCACAGTTTGGGCCACACAGGGAGACAAAACAAAAAATAAGTTCTGGCCAGCCGTGGTTGCACATACCTTTAATCCCAGTACACATTCAGGAGGCAGAGGCAATCGTATTTCTGTGAGTTCAAGGTTAGCCAGGGCTACCGAGTGAGATCCTGTCTCAAGATAGATAGATGGATGGATGGATGGATGGATGGATGGATGGATGGATGGATGGATATAGAGTCTACCTGTTCATCAGGATGAAGATTTTTTTTTTACCTTGAAAACCAAATCAGTTTACATCTCTGGCTAGCATGATCAGATATCCTCTTGTCACACAGAGACCACCTCATTAGCCTTATCCCTGGCCATGCTCCTATGCTGACTGTGGTAATCTCTGTTCTCCCCACAAGGGCCTCTGTCCCTTCTGGCCTTTGCATCTGCTATTTCCTGGTCGTCTAACACCGTTCCCTCTGCCTCAGGCCTGACCAATTCCTGCTTGCTCTTCAAGCTCCAGATGTGGTCCACCTCCCCTGGGGCGCACCCTTGAGACCAGGCTGTAGGTCCCCACCAGCCCTTGTTTCCCTTTGGACCTTGTGCTCCCTCTTGGCACTCAGAAGTCTCCACTGTCCGCCATCCGTGGGGCAGGAGAGGCAAGTGCTTATTAAATATCAGTCCCCCTGGAGCTGGTTTTAGCACAGTGGTAGAATGTTTGCCCAGGAAGTCCTAGATTCGATCCCTAGTATCACAAAAACAGACAGTCACCGCAAATGGATTTTATGTAATTGCTTATTTTCTGGAGTATTTTTCATGGCTCTGTATTCCAGAAACTGAATTATTTGAAAACTTTTAAATGGTTTAAAACTGCCCATACCGCAAGG
Source organism: Pachyuromys duprasi (assembly GCA_028658305.1). Lineage (NCBI taxonomy): Eukaryota > Metazoa > Chordata > Mammalia > Rodentia > Muridae > Pachyuromys > Pachyuromys duprasi. The sequence goes on along the minus strand of CM053746.1, from coordinate 17,164,419 downwards.
ATCTGGGCTCTGTCCCAGCACTGCAGAAGAGTAAAACAGAATCAGCAACAAAAGTCCACCCACAGCAGGAGAGCCATCCTCTGTGAAAAGTCAAAACTTAAAGTGGGTGTAGTGCTGGGTGAAATGCCTCCTGCGACTTTAAGCACGCTCACACCCACTTCTCATTCTGTGCTCTCCTTCCATGCTGAGAGGCAGAACCAACATCACCATCCTGCTTGTCTACACAGAGACACTGAGCTGTGGAGAACCTAACGTGGCCCAAGCTGACTAAAGATGGAAGAGGACAAGGTCCAGATTATAGTCACATGCCACCCTCCAGGCAGCTGCTGCATCATCGTCCTGCCTAACTGACTCAAAGAGCTTATCACAGATAAACAGGTCACCTCTGGATCGGGTCAGCTTTAGACAATAGCTTTCATCACCTGCCCCCTAAGCCTGAGAGACATCGCCTGGCCACCTCTGGCTTTGCTCTGACCCCTTTGGATTGAAGCTGAGCAGACAGCGAGGTTGACAGATCTGAATTCAGGGGCTGCAATGGGCTCAGAAGAGCATGGGTCCTCTCTCCAACCTAGGACCCACCAGGTGGAGAGAGTGTTGCCCCAGGTGCTATCGAGGTGGGACTCGGGCTCCAAGGAAGCTATTCTCTATGGAGAGCCTTTCCCCAGATTGTCTTATGTAGCCATAACAGCCAGAAGCAAGGCAGAGAGAAGGGGCCTAAGAAAAGCCAGTGTATTGTAAACAGGATAAAAGGTATTGGGAAGCCCCACTTACCACAGGCTAATGTGTCCCCAGGTCATCAGAGAGCTGGATGCCCTAGCAGAGGCCCTGAGTGAGGGAAAGAAAATTCCCAATTAACCCCCTCACCTGTGTACAGGGCCAGGGCAAAGGTCTTGCTTTTATTTGCTAAATGATTCCCATGGTCCTTTGGCATTCTGAGGGACCACAGCACAGCGTCTAGGAAGAACCCCCTCCTGACTAGAGAAATGGCCTTTGGTGTCTTCTGGAGCAGGTAGCTGTCTATATGGCATTCTTTGAAGGAATGCAAGTCTTAGAGAAACAGACTTGACTCAAGGGACTGAATAAGAAGTGTCAATCAGACTGCTTAAGAATAAGGATTTGGTCCTGGGGTGTGTGGCTTAATTGTAGAGAGGTAGCATAACGCACATACATGCACAAGGCCCTGAGTTTGATCTCTAGCACTGGGGGTGGAGTGGGGAGGGGGCGGGAAGCCCTGTCAATTCATTACAAGTCCTTATTGTTAGTGTATGTATCTGAATAATGAAGGAAACAGGTTCAGAGGGACTGGAGTAAGGTCTCCAAAACTGTTGATCTCATGGCCTTAAGGAATATCGCCAAACATTCTAGCCAGTAGCCACCAGTGGCTGCTCTGAGCACCTAGCCTGTGGTTGGCGCAAATCACAAATTGAGATGTTCTGTCCTTCCTCCTCCTCCCCTCACCCCCAGGAATGAATGCTGACCCAAAGCCTTGTTCACACCACCGAGCACAGAATCTCCTACTGAGCTCCACCACAGCTCTGGCTTTTTCCTGATTTTCTTTTTGTTCTTTCTTTTTCGCATCTCCTAGAAATTGAAGTATGCCACTCACAGGAGCTGCACTGTCACTCAGTGCTGGCCTGGAGCACTCTTCCTCTTTCTTGAGATTTATTTATTTTCATCTTATGTGTATGCGTGTTTTGCCTGCATGGATGTCTGTGCACCATGTGCATACTTGGTGCCCATGAGGCCAGAAGAGGGCATCAGGTCCCCTGAGCCTGAAGTTACTGGTGGTTGTCAGCCACCATGTCAGCACTGGGAACAGAACCCTGACCTTCTGCAAGAACAGCATTTTCTCTTAAAATGCCTGGGCCAACTCTCCAGCTCTGCCTTTGGCTCCTTGGAGGCATAATGCTATCTTTCTTCCTGCTCCCTCCCTCCTTGCCTCACTGAGTCACAGACTGCCCTCTGTCCCTCAGACCCCACAATCTCTGCAGTAGGCTCCTCTGAGATCAGGGTGGGGTGTGTGGACAATCACAAAAGGTTTCCTGTTGACCATGAATGAGGCTTCAGGGTGAGGCCCAGATGAGGGCACCCAAGTTAAAAATGCTTGCAATTGGGGTGGCACAGGCATAGGAAGCCCTCTTGCCTCTCCCTGATGGTGGTCTCTTTATGTTTCAACGTGGTGCTTTCCGGTGCCGAGGTCCAGAGGTAAACTCCTAGCAGTTCCGGGTGGTCTAACACGCCTGCTTCTTTGGCAACCCCCTTTCAATATCCACAGAGATGGCCTGTGTCCTCCAACACTCAACCCCTGCCTGTGCTGGCCAGGAGCGAAGTCCGCTTCTTCCTTGGCCCCATGCTCGCCTGTCCCTCCAGGAGACAAGCTGCACTAATGGCGATAATCTTGAAGCTTTGAAGGAAGTACCCCGGACCCCGAGGCATGACGCACGAAAGAAACCCTCTGAGGAGAGGGCCAGACGGCAGCCATCCCTCAAAGGCCTCCTTCTCGCTGCAGGCCATGGGGCCAACATGTCCCAACACTGCCAGGCTTCCTTGCACAAGCCAGACCTCACAGAGTGAGGGGGACACATGAGGAGGGGGACACGAAGCTCATCAGTAGGATCGGGGCTCATCCATCACGAACCGTCAAACAGCACTGCTGTGGCCTGTCTGAATGCTTGCCTAACTAAAGGAGCCTTCTGAGGCTCGCCCACCCCCAGCACCTCAGCCTCCTGGAAGAATCAAGCACATTCCACTATGGGGGGATTAGGGGGTCGGCAACCCGGACTGGCCCCCAGCCTGCTCTCCCACATCGCTAGGATTGAACGTTTCTATGGCCCCATCCTCAAATGGAGCCGTGGTTAGGAAGCCCAGGGCAAAACAGAAATTGATGGGGCCTTTCTGTCTGCCCCTGTTTTAAAGAAAATAACAGCATACTTTGAAAGGTAATCTTTGTTACCTTTGTTGTTGTTGTTGTTGTTGTTGAAATCAGGAAAGCTGAATTCTACTGAGGGTCTCCAAAACCTTGTTTATGCCGACAGCTGGAGAATAGGAAGATTCCTCACATACGAATAGAGGACAGAGGACCAGCTGGGGGGTCCTTCCCTCCCAGACCAGCAGCTGTACCCGCTGGTCCTCCTGAAGCCTGTTGGCAGCCACCCACAGGTGTAGAAACCCAGTCCGGTGTCATAGGCTGCTTCACCTGCCCTGGACTTCATTTGCACATGGACAGCTACAGCCACCGAATGTTAAATGGAAGACTCCAGAGATGATTCGTGCTTCAGTTCACCTTTATTATAGTATATCTTATAATTGCTCTACTCTGTTTAGTTATTGTTGTTCTTCTCTTACTAGGCTAGTATTATAAATTAAACTTCACTTAGTCAAAAGGCAGTTGTAAATGACACTTTACAATTTGTAACTTTATAAGGGAAAAATGCAGCCTGGGTAGGTTTCAGTGCTATCTGTTTCAGGCTTCCATGGAGGACCCTCCCTGCCAGGTAGACAAGAGCAGCCTTTACTAGGGGTATATCACCCTGAGAACAGTAGGGTCCCAAGGCTGGCACTTGCTCATGCAGTCATCAGGAGGGTCTTGGGTTTAAATCCTCGCTCAGCCTGCTGCTGCCTGTTGGCCTTGACAGGCTGTTTAGATTATCATGACCTCCCCAACCTCCTCAGCCAGCAAGGGTTTCTAGTATATTCCTGCACAGTGGAAAGCCATCTTGCATTGATGCAATCTCTACATCAAAACCTGGACCTTTCTGCTTCCTGGACAGATGACCTCAGACAACCTTAACCTTCTGTACTTGTGCCTCAACCTCCTCATCTGTATACTGGACACAGTAATTGCATCTTCATGAAAGGGCTGTCAGGAGGTTTATAGTCATTTTCATACATGATAATGAAGGACACCAGAGATGCTAATTATCCTGGCGTGCCTTTTGCCTACCCTGTCCTATTAGGACAGGGAAGTCCTTTCGGACCCTGTGTCTGTGTTCTTTATGGGAGAGGCAAAGGAGCCACACTCCAGAAGGGGCCAGTATGAAGAAGGTCTCTAGCTCAGTCTCTGGGCCTGGTCTCCTACCCCACCCATTAGCCCTGGTCCCACGCCAGGCCTGGACTGGCCTCTCAGGAGTAGGGGCTGGGCTGGGTGAACCACACTGCTCAGGAAGGGAACGGACAAGCAGGGAAGGGATTTGTAACGCCCAGTGGCAGCACAAAGGTGGCCAAGGAGGAGCTTCCTCTGCAGGAGGAAGGGAGAAGGTCGGGACCCACATCCGGCCCTGCCTGTTCCTCCCCGAATCTGTGGAAAGATGGCCTGGCTGCTCCAGTCATTGCTGGGCGGGGCTTTCCTTCACACTGGGCAGGTCCCTTGGAAGACCCTTGCGGACAAGCTGAAGCATACACCCACAGGCTCAGATCCTGTCCTCCCTCCTGCTAGCACGCCTGCATGGACATAGGAACACAGCACAAGGGCTGCAGGGTGAAGCAATTGATTGATGACTTGGCTGACCTAGGCTGCAGAGCTTCACTATCTGGAGGCACAGAGGGCTGCTGGAATGATGCCCAGCTGCCAGTGTTCACTGTCCTAGAGTCAAGGTCTAGGCTCTCTCTCTCTGTCCGTCTCCCTCTGTCTCTGTCCCTGCAGGACAATGTTGTGTCTTCTAGGAGTTGTCCACCCTTGCGGGAGTTGATTATCCAAGCAGTCATCACAGGGGACCTCAGGATTCTGTGAGAAAAGCTGGCTGAGACGTTAAGCCCATTCCACTAAAGCCAGTGAAGTATCCCTCATTATCGCACGTAGAAGTGGGCTTTGGGACAGTGTAGAATTGTTACAAGACTCTGGATCTAGATCCTTTATTGGAGAATAGGAAGATTCCTTACATACGAAGGGGTTGAACACACGGGGCTTGGGCAGCATCTGTTTTGTGTGTCGGGAAGGGAAGGTATAGGGAGAGGGTCTCCGAAGTGATAGGTGATCTCGTCACCGAGGAAGAAGCAGAGTTCTGCAGGAGCTCCAGCACAAGGAGTGCTCTATGAGGTCTAGGACCTAGTTTTTTCCAAACAGATCCAAGGGGGAGTATCCCTCTGTTCATGTGAAGGCTTCAGGTATTGAGTCTGGAACTAAATATCCTCCAGTGTTCTATGACCTTGGTCAGGGATATAATGAGAACTTGAAGAGCAGATGATGGGACTGAGTTGCTGTGAGAACTGGTAAGGTCTATCCACCCATCCACCTACCCAGCTAGCCAGCCACCGGCTCATCCATTCACCCATCCATCCAATGACTCACCTACCCACCCACACATCCATCTATCCACCCACCTACCCCTCCATCCATCCAACCATCCATCATCCACAAACACCATAGTTTGTTGTTGAGAGCTAGAGATCCAGAGAGAAGAAACTTACAGCCCTTACTTTCCAATGGATTCCCAGGGATTGAAAGTATTGCTTAAGATGCAATGCCTGAGATGGCTTAAAAATAAAAACAAAAATAAACCTCCTATCTTTTTGCCTGACTAGCCTTCAAGAGCCTGCCAGGTTACGTCATGGTGTTGAGGCAGCTGCCACACATTTGGAGACTGTATGCCAATGCTGTGAATGACTGAAGCATGAGGTGGCTTCTTCTTGTGACCCCTTTGAAGAAGAGGCTTTCTCGAAGTCCCCTGCAGATCCTCTGTTACCTCTCTTTGGCTGGCATGCTCCGTGTGCCCAAACTCAAATCCATCTCCTTGAAAAGAAAAATGAATGGCCACACGGACTTGAATGAGTAACTGTGGTCAAAACCAGGATTCTTCTAACCCAGAGTGAAGAGCTCACTGTTGGGTTAGCGACTCACAGTGTCTGTTGGCATCCAGATACAAGATTGATGTGTTTTATGTTTCTTCCCTGCCCTAGGAGCGGCATGGTTGACACATCCCTTGCTTTCTGGGTCCCCTACTCTTCCTGTTTGTTTTGCCTCCTGGAAGGTCTGCTTGGCCACAAACTACTAAGTGTTTGTTGTTAAAACTTGTCTAAGTAAAAACTTCCTGGTATGGCATTCTCTCTCTCTTTCTTACACACACACACACACACACACACACACACACACACACACACACACACACTTTTCTCACATAGATTTCCACAGCGTCATTGTGAACCCTACATTTTCTAGGGAAAATGAGTTCTGTTGCATCGGCCCTTCCCACCGCAGATCTCCAGATCCATGTTTGTCAAAGCAGGTGTCTGAGAGTCTCTTTCTTCCTAGATAACTGCAACATAGACCAAGTTTGACCTCACCATGGGTAGGTGACACCCAAGCTGCCGTGCCCCTGTCCTCGCCTGGCCCAGGTACATAGGCCTACAGCTGGACATCACAGAGAGAACAGAAGGACCTGTGGGAAATGACTCAGCCTCACTCAGACGCTTCTGTATGCAAGGGCACCACTATTAGCCACACCCCTTGGGATTCAGCAAGCGCCTTCTTTCTTGTAAGACATCTGGAAACATCCCATGCTTCCTGTTGCACCAGAGCCAAAATTAAGCCCTGGGTGCAGAGCTCTTGGCTCTGGTTGCTCCCTGTTTACTTCCCCGTGCTCCAGCCTGCTTGCACTGCCTGCTGGTTTAAGTGGACTGGCCTTAATCTGCAGACCCCTCTACTTCACCCCTTCCTCCTGTCTTATCTCAGAAGTCAGTTTATTTTGTAAAACCGTCTTTGAAGTCTGGAGTCATCCTTCTATCCTTATTTTATGTTTTTTCCCTGCATCTGATCATCAGAAAATATGTTGTTGCAAGCTCCTTTCCCAAGAATGCAAGCCCCGCCCCCTTGAGACTTTGGTCAGTCTTGATCCTCAGTGGCTCTTGGGGCCAAGAGGACGGAGTTTGGCTTGTAGATGGTGTTCCCTTATAATTGAGTTAGTGAATTTCCAAGTCCAGGCCACTTTCCTAGGATGACTTGGGAGGAAGAGTTAGAAAGCACCTGCAGGAGATTAAGAGCGAGGTCATCTTCCCACCGGCAAAGCTGAACACGCCAGAGTGGTTTGGCGGGGGAGAAGCGGAACCAGATCCATCTTGTAGACGATTCCTCCTCTTCTCCATCCTCCGCTCTCAGGACGGCAGTACTCCGAGGAACTTGGTAAGCAGAAAAGGGTGGAAAGAGGTTGTGAAATCACAACCCTGTCAGATTGCTATCATACCACCAAGAGTGCCACTGAACCACTGTCTTTGCACCAGACACTGTGCTGTGTGGGTGACATGCAGATCCCTGGGCCCAGGCACAGATGAGGAGGGAGTCTTCTGGAGGCCACTTATTCACGGTCCCTGCCTTAGCAGGATGTAACCAAGGTTGTCTTCTCATACTGTCACGGCAAAGTCAACGCCTTTAACCATCTCTCTAGACTACTCCTTACCGCCAGTGTAGAGTCACCACAGGAAATGAATGCACTAAGGCCCTACCTTAAACAGCTTCCTAGCATTCACCAAGTGGCACTCCATTGAGATCCCAAGCACACGCACGCGCGCGCACAGACACACACACACACCCTTTGAAATATACAATTCAATTATTTTTAATATGTTCAGAGAGCTGTACAACTACCATCACTACCTACACCATCACCTCTTCGTACCTATTAGCAACCCCTCCATTCCTTCTCCCCAAGTCCTGGAGCCACTTACCTATTCTCTGTCTCCATGGGCAATGTGGATGCTGGTGAGTTTGTGGCTTCAATGATTGTCCCTATGGTATTGTTGCCCGACACAGGGCAGACACTAGAGCTGGACATGGGGGAGAGGAGGAAGCTCCTGAGCGGAAGCTGGAGTTTTGCGGCTCAGCTCTGCTCATTCTTCTTTAAAGTTCTCTGTCTGTGGACTGCCTTGCCTGTGCACCAAGCAGCTGCTGGTGTTTTGCAGTCTCCTCAGGAACTTCTTTGGGAATCGGTCTGGGGCCTTCTGCTTGGAGCTGCAAAGCCAAGTGAGGCCAAGAGTGTGGGTCCAGGGCATCCCTAGCAAAGGACCCTGCCCTTAGCCAATTCCTGGGCCATGTATGATTTGATAAGGTGGTCAGGGCAATGTTATGCATCTGTCTCACTACAAACTCCCAAATGGGCCCTGAAAAATCTAGAGAGAGTAGGGACCAGTGCATGGCCGGGTCTGCCTTGCAGTGGGAAGGGTGTCAGACAACATCACTAAGTCTGAGGAGAGAATATCAGGGCAGAGCTGGTCCTCATCATGTGGATAGCAACCTGCCTGGCTTTTCTGCATCTGCACAATTAATGAATAGCGGAGAGCAGGTTCCTGGGCCCCCACCCCCGCCCCTGTTCTCCACCCTCTTCCTCAGGTACCCGTGTCTTCTAAAAAGGCAAGTGTCAGGCAGGAGCCTTAAGCACCGTCTGTGTCACATATTAGAGGCTCCTGTGCCAGATGGGAGCCTGCTTGATGCACCAATTTATTATTAAGAAAATAAGATCTGGGGCCAGCAAGATGGTGCAGGGGGTAAACGTCAGGTAAGCCTGGTGACCTGACCGACTCCATGAAGTTTTCCTCTTACCTTTACACGTGTGCTATGGCACACATGCGTCACACACACACACACACACGTGGGGGAGGAATAAGGGGAAATTTCAAATAATAGTAAGGATTAGGCATGATTGTGAATGCCTTCAATCTCACCACTTGGGAAGCAGTTCAGGCCAGCCTGGTCTACTTAGCAAGTTCCAGACTATCCAGGGCTACATAGTGAGTCTTCTTCTTCTTCTTCTTCTTCTTCTTCTTCTTCTTCTTCTTCTTCTTCTTCTTCTTCATAATCATCATTACTGCCATCATATCAAGGAAAATCACAACCTTTCTGCTATACAAATGCAGAGGCCTATCGAGGGGATTAAATACACTATTCAAGGCAGGAACCAAGAGCATAGCTACTCCAACCAGCAAGGTGGATACAACTGTAGCCGTCCCCACCTCATGGCTGAAGAAAGATTAAGAAAGATTTGAGAAAGGTTCCATTTCTTATAATGCCCTATTTAATTTCTCGGGGTCAGTCCATCTCAACGGTCTGCACTGGCAGAACTCTGGGGTGCACCTAGTGCCCGGCTGCATTCTTTGGCAGCACTGTGTAAGGGACAGGCTGTGTGTAGCAGTTAGCTATTATAGGTCGCTGAAGGGGTAGGAGCAGGACATCCCAGTCAACAGCCTTTGCATTGACCGGTGGCTGAACCCAGTCTGGGCGTCCTGCCCTGGGAGGAGGGCGGTGCCTGGAGATGGATGGCCCCATGTCCTCTCAGCCCAGTCCTGCGGAAGCCTAGGGCCACCTTCTAGTAGGCTCAACTATGGTACAGGCAGAGATTGCTACAAAGGAGGTGGGATCCAACAGGTCCAGGCAGGTCTACTGTGCTGAGGCCCAGTGCTCCTGGTGGCTAGGACGTCCCAGAGAAGGCAGGCAAGCACGCCCTGAGCCCAGGCCCCTGCGCGGGAGCCCCCCCCCCCCCCCCCGCTAATGACCCTGTGCATTCCGGCCTGCATGGCCCGGGAATTGGCTAAGGGCAGAGCCATTAGCTGGAATCCTCCCAATGCTCACACATCTGAGTGGAGAGGGGGGAAAAGGGAAAAGTTGAAAAAGAGCTAATTATCGCTTTTATCAGAGCGGTGGGTTGATGGGTCCTGCCTGAGGGCAGCTGGAGCTGCATTAAAGATTAAACGCCAGGTGAGGGGGAGGGAGCGGGGCTGTCATTCCACAGGAGGGAGGCCAGTGGGCTGCCCCATGGAGACCTAGTGGCTTTCGGCAGCCTTAGATCTGTCAGCCGAGCCCTCTGTCCCAGCGCCCACCACCTCCACATTCCATCGGGGGACCCCCACGGCGCTCGGTGCTTCCGCCACTGTGAGAAGGGCAGCTGAAGTCCATGTCTGCTCCCTCAAGGGATGCAGGGTCGGGGCAAGCCTAATTACCCAATTGGTAGGTTTCCTGGCACTTGTCTTGGGGGACTTAATGACTCCTACACGTCATCTAGTGACCTTGTCGGTCAAACCTACATCAGAATTGTATGGGGCCTGGAAAGGACCCGGGGACAGGTGGTCTGACCTTCCTTGTTATTACAGAGGACTGTAGTCCAGAGAAAGAAGGGTATGGGTCAATTGTACAGTAGGGATTTAGTCCCAAGAGCCTCTGAGGCACTTAAGGATGGGCTTGCACCTTCCTACAGCACTTCAGTGATGAAATTAGAGTGGTCAAGGCCAGGGGACCTCATTACAGCATCACAACACAGCAGCGTTTGTGGACACTGGGCTTTCAGTAAGTGGGTGTTGGTTAAGAGAGCAGAGCAAGCCTTCTCCACATTATGAGGACTTATTGGCCATGAAGAATGATAGAGTCAGGTCTGTGATGCTCTCCTTTAGTCCCAGCATCCTGGAAACAGGGGCAGGAGGATCTCCGTGAGTTTGAGGCTAGCTTGAGTTCCAGGCCACCCAGAGCTATGCAATGAGAATCTGTTTCATTTTTTTTAAATGAAAACAAACAGACAAACAAAATCAAACCAAGAACAACAAAAATTACAGATGAAGGTGGGTGTCATAGCTTTAAACTCTCAGTGTGCAAGTGGACACTGGGCTGACACTTGGACCGGCCACAGAAGGGCGGCAGCAGGCTGTGATGACTCAGCTGAGTTAGTCTTCATTGTGTACTCTGACGATGTCCACCAAGGGATGGGAATGCAGTTCCTATGGCAGAGGGCTTACCTAGCATAGCAACGCTCTGGATTTGATCCTCACCGTCACCTAAAACCAGGAGCAGTGATGCATGTCTGTAATCCCAGCATTTGGGACTTGGAATCCAGAGACTGAGAAATTCAAGGTCGTCCTGCTAACCAGAGAGTTCAAGGACAGTCTGACGTGTGCGTTTGTGTGTGTGCGTTTGTGTGTGTGTGAGAGAGAGATTTCTGCATCTATAAAAACACTTAACACTGGCCCCACCAGGGACCCAAGCCCTGCCTGGCCAGCCCAGCTCTTCTGAATTATCGGCTGTAGCCCAGGATGGATCAGGCTCCTCTTCTTCTCTAGCTGACCTTCATAGCAACCTCTCTAGAGGCCTCTGGAAGAAACCTGGGCTTGTGCCGTTGATGATTTGATGCTTCCAACAACAGGAGAGAACTTGAAAAGAAAAGTAATTTAATTTATTCTTGGAGAATTTCATACATATATCTATCCCCCCCCCCATCATCTCCCTCTGGCTACCCTGGAGGTTTTCCTCTACCCGTTCTTCTCCTAACTTCATGCTCTCTTCTTTAAAACAAAACAAAAAAACACCCCACCAATAATTGGTACCGCCCATAAATGCATGGGATGTGAGATCATCCACTAGAGCTTGAAAAACCTGCCAGTGGCTACACCCTCAAATAAAAAGGATTCTTGCTTCCCCAGCTACTATTGATAGCTCCCCAGAAAGGGGTGGAGCCTTGAGAGCTCCTCTCCTGCCTATGCTGAAATTTCGGCTGGCTTGATCTTGTGACGATCTTGTGCTGGTAGCCAAAGCTGCTTCTACAAGAGCGGTAGCGGTGTCATTTTCAGAAGACAGCATTCCACAGCATTCCTCCTCCTCTCCTGGCTCTTACATTCTTTCCAACGCCTCTTCCACAGTAGTTCCCTGGGGGGATGAGGTGATAATGACATCACATTTAAGGCCACTCGGTCACTTATCCTCAGTGCTTTGACCAGCTATGTTTTTCCGAACTGACTGCTGTACACTGCAAAAAGAAGCCTCTGGACAAGGTTGAGGGCAGCCCAACCCTAATGGGTATAAATATAAAGATTTAGAAGGCAGCTTGACAACATGCACCAGTCAGAAATTGATGGCTTTTTATGTCTCTCCAGGGAAAGGCTCTCACTGATGACTTGTAGACAAATACCTACCAAGGACAAGAGGATCTTGGCATGCCCTACATCTTCACACCCTGCAGCCCATGCTGATTTGAGCTGGCCCAGGAAATGCTTGTGAAATCATAATGAGTAAGTTCGGGATTACTGAGAGATAATAAATAAAAGGGAACTGGGGGTGCTAGCCACATAATGGTCAGGGAAGTCAGCCAGCATGATGCAGAGATTTTGGAGAGCTTTGCTTTCTCATGAGCAGGTGCAGGAGTCCTAGGCTGCAAACTTTAGCTCCTGTGGTCCCCACAGAGCCCTTACCCCACTGGTAACTAGCCTTTTAAGTGTTCAGAGGAAGACTTGATTATATGCATTTCCCTACTAGACTGTAAACACCAAGAACAGTTTTGCTTGCCACTAAGTCCCCAGCATCTGTCCTGGCATATTGAGGGACAGAATAAATATTGATTGAAGGTTAAAAGAGAGAGGAGGGAAGAAGAGAGGAAAGAAAAAAATAAGGAAGGAGGGGAGAAAGGGACAGAGGGAAAAAAGCAAGCAACTTTTGAGGCATTAAGGCTGATGAGAGGCAGTCTGGTGGGAGAGAGGGATGGACAATCATCAGGTGCCTACTAGGAAAATGGGCACAAGGGGGAAATGAACCTGATGGCAGGGTCCCTTCTCTCTGGGAACAGTTGGGACTTCTATGGCTTGTCCCAAATGGTTTATCAGGAAGAATCAGGTGGAAAAGGGGGGTGACTTCACTTTCAGCAGGACTGACATGGTAAAGGCTCAGAGGTGCCACATGTAGGACAGATGAAGCTCAGGTGGCTGGGGCAAAGCTAGCATGAGAAGCGTTGAAGATGCAGGCTTGGGATACTGGTTGGACCATCAGAAAGAACTGAGGTGCTGGGGACAAATGATGCTCCATGGTTTTGTTTTTGAGAAGGAGTGTGACATGTCTAGCTACCAAGAGTAAAGGGGGACTTTGAAACTCTGAGGCCTGGTGTTAACGTCAGTAGAAACAGGTGCTTTTTGGTTTGGAGCCAGTCTCCCAGTTCTCGGAAGTCCCTGAAGAGAGTAATCCTCCAGCTGACTTGATCAGGACACAGAGAAAGCCCACCGCTGGTGGGAGGGTTAAACTCTGCCTTGCGGAAAACACTTCTGGATGCGTGGTCTGCCCATCAGGCACGGGACACATCTCAATTTCTTGGTGCTCTGCACATGGAAACTGTCAGTCTCTCAACTGAAGGCATGACTTGAGATGGAAGAGATATGAGAGGCCTAGACAGTGTACCCCCTTTCTGCTTTCTAACTTGTGACTTTGAGCGTAGCATGGCAAACGCATTGTTTTCTAACCTGTGAAATGGTGATAGGCAGATAGACCTTGGAGAGCTACAGAAAGAATTCAACAAGAGGTATGCTGACAAGCAGATAGATAAAATGCTCATACATATACATTTTAAAATCATATATTTTTTTTAAAGCAGGCTCATGTAATCCTTGGGCATTGGTGGGCCCAAGAATGGTGGGCCAACGGGTGTGTTTGTTGCAACGGTAGCTTGTCTTCCTCTGGTCCTCACATTTGACGTCTTCATTCCTCCTCTTCCATTTTCACCTCTTCCTGCCAAGGTTACTCAGAGAAACTAAGGCTGGCAATATTGTGCGCTTCTATACAAGTTCATGTATGTGCATATGCCTGGGGAGGCCAGAGTTCAGTCTCTTACATTCCTCAGGAAACATGTATTGCTTTTTTCTGTTTGATCATTTGTTTTTGAAAAAGTCTCTCTCACTGGCCAATTATACTAGGTGGGTGGCTAGTAGGTCCCTAGGGTCCTCCTGTGCCTTCCTCCCCAACACTGGGACTACAAGCCTGTGCCACTGTGCCTGGCTTTTCATGTGCGTTCTAGGGATCAGACTTAGAGCCTCATACTTACACAATAAGCACTTTACCAACTGCCCTCTTTTCCTCAGATCCTATGGCAGCGTTCTTGAAGCTTGTGCCTGAGGGAGACAGGCCTTGGCAAAGTCTGTAAGGACTCACCATTGACAACATGTCCAAAAGAGATGCCACATCTGTCTCTTCAAGAAACAGCCTCAGCTCAGGGAGGGGGCCCTACGGTTTTGCTGAGAGTCACTCCATGGCAGATTTCTACAGCCTGGGACTCCTTTTAGACTGAGTGTTCCAAACATGGTCCCCAGTGGGATACTGCGTGGGGAGGCTGGGCTGAGTCTGCCCATAGCAGTGATGTTGTGATCCCCAGGGCTCTTGCTCTCTGTTCTCAGCCTTAGCTACTGTTGGCCTTCTGTGGAGGGTCTGCCCTCCTCCTACCCGAGGGCAGCCCCTGCTTTCATTGGGAATCCCATTAGGGCAATGGTTCTCAACCTGTGGGTTGCGACACCTTTGGCAAACATCTACCTCCGAAAATATTTACGTTATGATTCATAACAGTAGCCGAATCGCAGTTATGAAGCGGCAGTGAAAATGATTTTCTGGTTGGGGTCGCCACAACCTGAGGAGCTGACTGTATTAAAGGATGGCATCGTTGGGGAGGTTGAGAACCTCTGCACCAGGCGAACTCACAGGCCTGCGTTCTTCCTCTCAAATCACCCTCCAGCTGGGCAGCCCCCTGCCCCTCGTGGAGTTCTTTAGGCGAAGATAGGAAACCACAAAAATGTTAAGCTGAGATGAAGGAACGTAATGGGCTCTAATCTGAACTGACAGCAGCATTATTAGCCAGCAAAGGGCCGCAGGAACAGCAGGGATAGGCAGGGAGGGAAGGGGAGAGAGAGATGGAGGAGGGATGGGGGACAAAGAGACACAGCAGACTTGAGGTCCAGGCAAGGCCTTGGGGGTGGGCGATGCACGCAGTGTTGTGGCTGCTATGTTTGGCCATCCCAGCAAAGATGCAAATTATTACAGCTGAGATGCTGCAGCTGAGGATCTTGTGCCCGGCACCGTTTGAAGCCGGATGCAATTTGCGTGGTGTAGGTGTGAGTATTAACTTCCTTGTTTTATGAATGGCAGAGAAATCAAGACAGAGGGAACCAACGATGATGAGCAAGGGATGACTCAGGTGTCAAGGCTGTGGGCTGGCTGCTCATGCACAGTCAAAACCGAAAGTCCCTTTCAGGCGTCAAGAAAATGCACAGTGTGTGTGTGTGTGTGTGTGTGTGTGTGTGTGTACGCATACGGAGACCAGAAGTCAATGTCTTTGTCTTCAGTCTCTCTTCGCCTTATTTTCAAGTGTCTGTCACTGAACGTGGAGCCCCATCTTTCAGCTAAAAATGGCTGGATGGCCACCTGCAGGGAGCCACCCCTCCCCTATGCCCGCTATGGGGGGGGTACAGGTGCACAGCCCGCTCAGCAATCATGTGCGTTGTGTGAAGCTGAACTCAGGTCTTCCTGTTTACAAAGCAAGCATCTCAGTTGGCTAAGCCATTTCCTCAGCTCCAAGCCTCAGGTTCTAGAAGGAAAGGAAAGATGTGCTTTCTAGCTGCAGCCAAGTGTGGCTCCTGGGGTCAAAGGTCTCAATTAACCTTTTGGAAGACAGAGGTCAGAGGTCTCATTTAGTCTTTTAGGGATCAGAATTCCATTTAACCACCAGGACCTGGAGGCCACGGTCAGTGGTAGTTGCTTGATGCCTACAAGGCTCCAATGGAATTGTGGGTTAAGACACGACATTCACTTGATTCTAAGAAGAAAGGAAGTATACGTGTCCATCAGCCCTTCCTACTACACAAAGGCGGTCGTAGCCTAGAGGTTGTGATCCAAGAGGGAACGGGACGCTACCCTGTAAGGATGTCAACACCTCCTGACCACCTTGCTGGCTTCTAGCTGACGGCTCAGAGCTGAGGGCCTCTAAGCCTGGGGACCCTGGTTAACTCTTGCAGTGCTTAGGTCGATGCTGGGGCAACAGGAATGACTCTCTCTCTCCTCTCTCTTCCTGCTGGGAGGAACACTCCACAGGGGATCTGTTTAAGATGTGGGAAAGTCAGAGCCTGACAGTGTGACCTCATGCAGTGTGATCCCTTCAAGCTTCTATGCCACAGTTTCCTTAAAGTGAGGATAGTGACTGTAGTAAGATGCTCCTGGTAGGTGACTGAAGTGATACAGAACTACACCATGGGAAGCGTTTTTTTGTTTTGTTTTGTTTTTGTTTGTTTGTTTTTGTTTGCGGCTTCTTATCAGCAACAGGGTGCTTCTGCCCCTTCCTGGCACGGGGAAGCCTCGTGGTCTGTGACAGAAGATCAACAATCACATGACTGAGGTTTTGGCCCCCTGTTTGATGGATCAGTGTTTTTAGAAGAACCAGGAGCCCCTGACCAGGACACCCCAACCTCTTCTCCGCCTTCCTGTGCCAACAGGTACATGGGTGGAAACTGTCCATGTTACAAGGTGATGCACACACTGGGAGTGTCAGTGGAATTGACCACAGCATTGGGGTCCCGACCAGCTTCCCCCAGCCGCTGCCAATGACAGAAGCCATAACTGGGAAATACTGATGGCACTGGCCACCATACATGAAGCCGGTGCTGTCCCCGATGCCAGACACTTTCTAAGAGTACCCTCTAACCCCTAGCGGCCCTGCAAGGTTGGCTCTACCATCCCATGACATGCCCATCTTGCCCTGACAGCTCCCTGCCTAGCCAGTAGCTCCTACAGCTGCCGGCAGTGACTGGGTCCTTGAACCTCTGGAAACCTATTTTTGACTTCCCTGGGCCATCTCTGCACCCCACTTCCCCACCAGTGTTCCCGTAGCCCCCTCTTTTCTCCCTTTCTTACAATTCATCATATATGTCAGTAACTCCGGCACCCAGGAGTCTGAGGCTGAGAGATCACCGAGTTCGAAGACAAAAAATGAAATGAAGCAACTCCTCAGACTTTTTGCATTTTATTTTGTTTTATGGTATTTAATCTGCTCACACAGCCTGTGATTTGAGCCCAGTGACAAGGAACGCAGCGGGAGCAGAGGATCTATCTGCCAGCCTCTTCCCCAGCCAGAGTCCTGTTGCCCCAGGTGGCAGGCTGTCAGCCTGATTACCCAGGATAGCTGTGACTTGTTTATCTGTCTCTGTCCTCCAAGGGGAGGAACTGTGCTTGTCCCATTAGCCGCTCCATCCCTCATACCCAGCTCATAATAAGCACACCACGTATGCCGTCTGTCTGTCCGCTTATTCATCCACTCATCCCATAGACCCCTAGACAGAGAGATTGAAGCTGGGAAGTGTGGGACACCCCTGTACTTCTAGTTTCAGCTATAAAGCAAACTCACATGACCTGGGCTATGTGAGATGTGAGGGTCTTTTCTTTCTTTCTTTCTTTCTTTCTTTCTTTCTTTCTTTCTTTCTTTCTTTCTTTCTTTCTTTCTTAATGAATGAGGCTCTGAAAAAGTAACTTACCTTCTTCACTCTGTCTAACTCCCAGCTCTATGCTCAGTGAGGACTGTTTATCTGACTGTTAAACCTATCCCAGGTGGACATGGTGGTGCACACCTTTAGTCCCAACACAGAGACAGGCAGATCAGATCCCTGAGTTCGAAGCCAGCCTGGTCTGCAGACTGAGTTCCAGGGCAGCCAGAGCTACACAGATTAAACCCTGTCTCAAAAAACCAAAACAACAAGACCTCTGGGACTTTTGGTCATCCTCTGTGAACTGGACTCAGATTTCACTTTTTCAAGTGTGACTTTTAAATCGGGAACACCCACAGTACTCTTCATTAATCACCGTAATTTAAAGACTCAGGTGTCAAGAAATAGAATATCATGTCACCGAAGGCCTCCGGGGCCCTCCTGTCCACCTCCATTTCTACAGCACCCCAGCCTGGTACTAAAGACGCCATTGCTTCAGCCAAGCACCCTTAGGGCCTCCGTCTCCTGTTATCGCGTCTTCTGTGGATTTGTGATAGCTTCTCTAGCTTAACCCCTCCCTGGCCAGGTCTGTGTACATGAGACACAGCTGCTGAAGCTCTGGTTTAACACTGAGGCTCAATATCAATGCAGCGGGGAACAAGGGGGGCGGGGTAAGGCAACCTCTCGCTATAGCCTCCAGAAGATCAACAATCTGTCCCAGAGGAAAGAGCAAGTACACCTTCCTGTGGGTCCTCTGAGGGACTGGAGGAAGTGGCAACAAGGAAGCAATAATTCCTAGGGAGGGGAGAAAGGCTGAGAAGCAGCAACAGCCTTGGGCCGGGTGCCTCAGCCTGCGGGCCTTCCCCGCCAGAGACCCAGCAAGCTATTTTCCACAGCGCCACCCCCACCCCAGTGTGGGAACTCCAGGCTCAAGCTTTGGCCTGGCCTTGCTCCTGGTGCTGGAAAGGGAGGCAAAAGGGATAGAGGGGAAGGAAAGGGAGGAGAGACAAGGGCAGGGAACATGGGCATCGAGGAGCCAGCGTGGCAGGCGGGAACAGGGTGTCAGCTGCAACAGGAAGCCTGCTTTGCCTGGATGCTGCAAAGCGGAAACCGGGAGCAGGCGGACCATATGGAGAAGATCCACGCAAGTGTGTCTGTGTGTTTGTCTTTCCCGTCATTCATCCATTGCAACCAAGAATGCCGATACTGAGAGACAAGTGCTAATTGAGACATATGCAAAGTGCTAAGGGAGGACAAAAGCAATATAAAAGATTCCCTGCAGTTCTGGGGAAACAGGCTTCCTGAGCTCACCGGCCCGCCAGCTCAGTGGGAACAGCAAGACCCCGGTCCCGTAAGACATCCCATCTCAAAAAATGAGGTTTGGGCCTCCACATGCAAGTGGGCACATGTGTGTGCTCATCCACTCACATGCCTCCTCACACACACATGAAAATGAGGAAGACATGTGATGTCGGCCTTCCTATACTTGGGCACGCGCATACATACACATGAAACATGTTCACTCATACCCATGCACAAAAATAAGCGATAATGATTATCTTTAAAATGTTATTAGTAGCATTATAAAATATTAGAAGTGGAATGCAGAGGTGGGGACCATCATGGAAGTAGGTCCATTTCACTGGGGACACTCAAGCCGTGACTTGAATACATAAGCAGGTGCTCCCTAGTGCTCCTCCAGTGCCCATCCGTTGCCATCCCTGGTATGAGTCCTAGCCTTGTCACAGAGTCGTGCCGTGTGACCTCAGGTGGGTGATCAGAGGTAGGGATGATGCCAGCTTGGAGGGTCACCGCGTTACACAAGCACCATGACGCACCAGCAAGGCACCTTGCAAGGTGCTTGGCATCTGTGCAGAGCATGCTCAAAGCTGCTCCCTGCTGCTACTGTCAGCGGAGTAGCAGCAGCAGCTTCACCTGTGGAGCTACAGGCCTCAGAGTCTTCCAGCCAGAGAGAAGAGCCAGGACCAGGACGGCTTCCCAGCCTCTCCCCCTGCCCGCCTTCCTCCCCCGCCCTTGAAGAAACATGAGAAGCCATGCTTGAGGATCTTATGTATGCCCCCCCCCCACACTTAATCCTTCCTGAACTTGGGGTGGAGGTGGGGGGGGGGGCGGCCCCACCACCACACCTGCCCTGCTCTGACAGTCCCGCCTCTGGGCAGAGAAAGCAATTTCAGAAATGACATGTTGCCAACAAGCAGAAATCAGTTTGTGAATTAAAATGTGTCGGCGTCAGGTGACCTCAGGCTCAGGGGCTGGCTGCATGAAGACAGCTGAGATTAGAGGCTGTCAGCCAGGGGAGGGGCTGCCGAGGGAGGGTGGTGAGACCCGGGGCTACCGTTACTCTCCAGGGCCCTTGGCTGCCCTGGACTTGTTCAGACAGCGAGGCAGGAATCCGGACACTGGGCCTGGTCTGCGATGCATCTGACTGGCCTGTATCTCTCAACTAACCACTCTTCAGGGCGTGTGTGTGGCGAGGGGATGGGGGTGGGCTGGGGCTGGCTTGCTTCCCTTGTGCCAGTTCCAGCATAAACACCACTAATGGGCCTGAGAGAGCAGGGGAGGAACATGGGCTCCATAGCCCCCGGGGATTTAGAAGGGACGAGAGTGTGGGGGAATAAAACACTTGGCATGGCAGCCAGCCTGGGCTCTGCAGGTATGCAGAGGAGAGAGGAGAGGAGCTCTGCAAGGGCAGAGGAAGATGCTACCAACCATGTTGAGCTTGCAGCTCCCTGGTACCCTTTCTGATGCCCCAGGCCTTGACTTGGCCATTTCTGCATTCCTAAGGCAGAAGTGATGCATTTTCAGTCCCATCCTTCATCGTGGGACCTTGCAAAAGCATGAAAACATCCTAAATTCAGTCTCTAACAGGCATGTCCTATCTGCTGGCTGCATACAGCCCAGGGCAGCTATCACTATTTTCCCCAACCGGTGACAGAGCACAAGGGGAGATTGTTCTATGCATCCGCATGACTCTAGGAAGTGCAAAGGTTGACTTTGGGACATCTCAGAAGCTCAAGGATTTAAGGTCACCATGGTGATGGTATGGGCTCTCACAGGTGGGAGATGGGCTGATGGAGAGCAAGCCTGGCTCATGGGTTCAGGGAGCTATGTCCTTGGCACAACATCCCAGCTCTTCCCCTGTCTTCTGCACCTGCCATTGGAATCCCGTTGGGAATTCTCCTTGTCCTGTCCAGATGACGAGAAGATCCCAAAGGAAATGGGATCAACTTCAAGCATGAGAAAGACCCAAGTCTTGGCCCTGACAATCAGTCAACAAATGCACTGGGCTCCCTGAATCTCAGTTTTTTAAATCCGTAAAGTGGGCCTGCTCTCTCAGGCTCATTAGTGTGTTTGTGCTGGAACTGGCCCGAGGGAGCAAGCCAGACCCCCCTACACACACAGCCCTCACCCTGAGGAGTAGTTTGTTGAGAAATAGGGGCCAGTCACATGATGGCGACCAGACCCAGTGTCCAGATTCTTGCCTGACGGTTTGTACCCCACAGGGTGACTGTGAAGATGAAGAAGTAGGCCATGTGAGAATTAAAAGCCCTTTGCTATAAACCATCACTAAGGGCTGGGGAGGTGGCTCAGTGGTCAAAGCACTTGCAGTACAAGCATGAGGAGCTAAGCTCAATACCCAGAACCCACATTTAAAACGCCGGGAACAGGCATGTGTACTTATCTTCCCAGTGCTGGGAGATTCCCTGGGACTTGCTAGCCTGGCCTACTTGGTGAGACCCAGTCCCGTTTTAGGAGAGTCTAAAATGTCCTCCAAATGCATATTCATGTGCACATTGTGTAAAAGTGTGATTAGGGGCTGGGAATATGGCTCAGTAGGCAAAAGCAGGCAGCTTGCTGTCCAGCCTGATGACCTAAGTTTTATCCCTGAGATCCACATGGTAGAAGGAAAGACCCATGTATATATGGCCTCCATACATCCCACCCCACTACACATAGACAGACAGATAGATAGATAGACAGATAGAATAGATACATGTAGTTTTTTTTCCAGACAGGGTTTCTCTGTGTATCCCTGACTATCCTGCAACTCACTCTGTAGACCAGGCCTGCCTTGAACTCACAGAGATCTGCCTGCTTCTGCATCAGGGATTAAAGGTGTGTGCCACCACCACCTGGCTAATAAATGCGATTTTAATAAATTATTTTTATTTATGTGCATGTGTTTGTGTCTGCTCATCTATACGTACACCGTATGCATGCATGCATGCACCCTCAAAGGCCAGAAGATGTGTTGGATCCCTGGAGCTGTGTGAACTGTCCTATATGGATGGCTGCTGGGAACCAAACCCAGGTCCTCTGTAAAAGCAAGTGCTCTTAACCACTGCGCTGGCTCTCCATCCACAAAAATGTGGATGGAGAAATGGGAAACATTGGGAAATGTTTTCAGGCAACCAAATAGGTCTACAGTCTTGATCCTCCAGCCCACATAGAGGGTGTGAACTTCAAAAGGAAAATGGTAGCTTTGTTGGACTCCCGAGGTGGGGAGACCCTCCATTCCTCGGGATAGACACCAGACCCCAATAACTCACAAACAGAATTTGATGCAAACAGCAAGAGGTGTTTCCTAGTAGCTGGCATGCCGAGGCTCTGCACACAGCTCCCACCCAAGGGGGTGGTACAGAGCCCTGAGCTGCAGAATCACAGAGTTTATAAAGGCAAAAACCAAAAAACAGGAGGGGGTCTAGAGGTAAAGGATTTTTCTAACGGGTGCAGTCAGTGATTGGCTGTGTCCAGGTGTGGTGACTAGGGGACGGTTAGGGACTGTTTGCACTTTCCAGTCCAAGAACAAAGAAGGACGTTTAGGGACAAGTTAAAATTTTCTACCCTTACATTCCCCCCTTCTTCTAGTAACTGCTTCAATCATGAAGCAGCTGTGGGGTGAAGGTTTTTCTTGGGGTACCCCCCACCCTTGATTTAGCATTTCAGCCTGTAAGGTGAGATTTGGGCTGAAGGTCCATCTTCTGGAGCTTTTTCAGTGCTGATAATTGGACCGTTGGCATCAGGGGCTAGTGAGGCTGAAATGCTAGTCAAAGGCTGGACAATGGGGCAGTCTCAAGCATCTGGTGAGCTGATCCAATTGAAGACATCGGGGCGATCTTGTCAGCTTTTAGCAAGTCCAAATTTTAGCTCACAGTCCATAGCTGACGCCGGGATAGAGTCAACCAGGTGAAAATCTGAAACAAATTTAGACTAGAGACAGAAGTTAAGATTTATCTATTAAATGGGAAGTGAGGAATCCCAAAACCAGGAACAACTACTCTGGATCCGTTTGAGCTATGCCAGAGTTAGGTCTCATGACCTTCGATTGCCTGAAACTCATGAATTTTTATATATAACTTAACTGTGTCACAGTATGAAACACTTTAACTGTGGTGCCTGTCGGTTATCAGCCACCAATGGAGGTTGGTCACTTTTTGTACACTTAGCATTTACTTTTAGCTTGTATCTCCATGACATACTGGAAAGTTAGGCAAAAATATATTAATGGCTTTACTAGTAGATCCTGGATGCTCAGACTTTTTAACAAAGTAAGTAGAACTTATATTTATATATTTTAAAAATATTTATTTAGACTCTCTAATCTTTTTTGCATTTACCAAACTTGAAACATTTAGACCAAATAATACTCTCTAGATTTTTATAACTTAGACTTTTATATCCTCAGACCCTATATAAGCTCTTTTTATCTAGCTTCTTTTTATTTTTTT
>CM053746.1:17121048-17141388 GCA_028658305.1 Pachyuromys duprasi | reverse complement strand
TGCAACATTCTATATACCTTCAGGTTTTTAGCTTTGTTTTTCTGGCTTAACCAGACATTCTTACTCTAGAAAATATCTCTTGCTCTCTCTCTTGCTTTTTAGACAACATAAAAACTCTCATTAAAATCTTTCCTGTAGCAGATATGGTCTAAGGTCACATAAACAAACTCTAAGTAATTTGGAACAAGTTTTAAGGAACTTGGTGAAACTTTTTTTTTCTCTGTCTCAAGGTGCAGACCAGGGTGGAAACAAGTGTTTCAATAAACAAAGTAGCTTAACAGTCAAACAGCTCTTTACAGGATACACTGTAAAAACTGCAATTTTTTAAATTAGCTCAAACCATATAACCAAAACTAGAAATGAAATTTTAAAAGTCAAAACTAGATTTTAAAACCAGAATTTACCAGTGCAAACAATCCTATCTGGAAAACCAATACCAATTTAAACTGAGACTCATCTGTAATTTTTGATCCACTCCATGTGGCTATCCCAAGATGGCGGACTCATTCCATACCACACAGGAATCTCAAGATGGTGGTCCCATTATATTCTACGTGGCAATCTCAGGATGGTGGTGAGGCATATTACATACCACGTGGAAACCTATATTGTTGTTACTTTAAACATATGCATTTATAGACCTTATAAACACATAGGCACATATATATATCAAGTGTAGTTACCTTCTTTTATCACTGCATGGTCTGCAGCAATTAACTTACTCTCCCTGGATGGAAGAGGAGAAGGGGGAGTGAGCTCTAGCTGGTTCTGCTCCAAGTCTCTCCTGCTCGGGAAGTGGCAGAGGGGAGAATCCAGGCAGCTCTGCCTGATGACTCCCACGCAGCCAGCCCAATCCATGCGTCTCCCCAGCTACTCACAAGCACTTCTGCCGTGTGTGGGACTTCCCCATGCTGGCCTCCCGTGAAACCAGCTGCAGTCCCTGGCAGATTACAGCACAGAGCTCCAAAGTCAGAATTAGACATTTTTACAGAACTGGACTCCATCCAAGTCCACCAGATAGGAGGCATCCGAGTATCCTCGGCCCCCCTGATCCCCTAGAGCGTCCTCCAGGGTCACAACCTGTGGTCCTCTGCTGACCACCGCTGGAGACTTTACCAAGTCACCCAAGCAGTCGCAAACCAAAAGCATGCAAGCCGAAAGCACATTGAAACAGACAAAACAGACAGCACAGAGACAAACATTTAGTGCCTTTTTTCACCTCCAAGGTCGAATTTGTGAGTCAGGGGTCTGTGCTCATCCCGGCCGAGCCCCCAAATGTTGGGCTCCCGAAGTGAGGAGACCCTCTGTTCCTTGGGATAGATGCCAGGCCCCAATAACTCACAAACAGAACTTGATGAAAACAGCAAGAGGTGTTTACTAGTAGCTGGCATGCCGAGGCTCTGCACACAGCTCCCACGCAAAGGGGTGGTACAGAGCCCTGAGCTGCAGAATCACAGAGTTTATAAAAGCAAAAACCAAAAAACATGAGGGAGTCTAGGGGTAAGGGATTTTTCTAACGGGGCAGTCAGTGATTGGCTGTGTCCAGGTGTGGTGACTAGGGGACGGTTAGGGACTGTTTGCACTTTCCAGTCCAGGAACAAAGAAGGACGTTTAGGGACAAGTTAAAATTTTCTACTTTTACAGCTTTTCTGTCAGAAGCTACGTAGTCAAGCGATGAGAGTGAGCATCACCAATCATGGATTGGAGTGCAGGGCATGCACCACCCACGAAGTTTTGTGGAGGAAGTTTGCCTCTGCATCACAGAGATGATACACCTCAGCTGGGAGATGGGGACATGCAGCTTGAGTGTTGCTACGTAGAAGATGTCTCAGGGTCACAGGGACGAGTAGGCAGGGAGTATGCTCTAGAGTGCAGGGCTTCGGAAAGCCTGAACCTTGAGCATACACAGGAATAGAAAAGAAGGGTGATAAAGGATGTCTGAGGTCCATCTGAAGAAGTATGAGTGTAGATAGTATCCTGGATGGCATCAGCTCTCAGACATGATGATGGCCCTGATCTGCTGTTGGGCTTTGGGAGAGCTGTAAGTATTGGAGTATCTTGACAACTGTGAATTTGCAAATGAGTTGACAAACTAAATATACAAACACACACACACACACACACACACACACACACACATGGGTGAGGGGAGGAATGTTTGTCTGTATATTTATGTATTTTGGTGTGTGTCTGTGTGTGAAGGTGTGTGGGCACATATGAGTGTGGAGACCAGAGGGGGACACTGGGTGTCTTCCTCTATCACGCTTTGCTTTTTATCATAAGAAGGGGTTTCTCCCAGCCCGAATCACCATTCCAGCTAAGCTAGTTAGACAGCAAACCCCAGGATCTGTCTATATTCTGGACCTCCTTCCATTATTGGAGTTTTAGGCACATGCAGCCATGTCCAGCTTTTAAGTGGGTACTAGGGATTAGAACTCATGCCCTCATGCTTGCACAGCAAATGCTCTTATTCACGGTGCCATCTCCAGAGCCAAGACTTAGAGTTCTGTTTAGTTTTTTAAATCGAGGGTGTCATGGGTAGAAATTCCTCTAGTGATTGGCTCACCAAGCTCTGGTCCCCTAGTTCCATAGAGAGAATGGGGGCTTTGGATTCAAGTGGCTGAAAATGGAGAGCCTCCTAGCCCCAGATTGGCTTTGGACCCTGTCTGAAGTAGGAGCAGGAAAGTCCCAAGTTGGGTGGGGAGGCAAAAGGCAACGTAGGGCTGAGGGAGACAAAGAGACTTGAGTTGGCCTGTTGGCAGGAGGGACAGACCTCTGTGTATCAGTTAACCATTCTGGCGTTATTTGCCATGAAAAGGAAGAGGCCATGTACCACATGTGGCTCAAGAAAAGAAGATCAGGCCCTGCACAAACCAAAGCCTGCTGCTGTGTGCGGAGTCTTCTGTGCTCAGAACCAGCTGGAAGCCA
The DNA here is from genome assembly GCA_028658305.1 of Pachyuromys duprasi. Taxonomy (NCBI): domain Eukaryota; kingdom Metazoa; phylum Chordata; class Mammalia; order Rodentia; family Muridae; genus Pachyuromys; species Pachyuromys duprasi. The sequence goes on along the minus strand of CM053746.1, from coordinate 17,138,460 downwards.
ACCCCGAGAGCGTAGGGCCTTAAACATGTTAGGACGGGATACAGGGAGAAACATGGGTACCCTCAGGGCTGTCTCCTTCCCTGGGGACCCCAGATGAGACAATGTGGCCTTCAGTGGGGCTGAAGAGCTGGCACAGGGCAGGTGTGAGCTGAGAGATTAGGGCTGTCCGCTCTCCTTGCCCCCACTCCTTGCTTCCACCTCCCTTGCACCAAATCCCCAGGAAGCAATGGCTTTCCAACACATGCAGTGCATTCTGGGAGAGCAGTAAAGCTGAAGCTGGGAGTCTGGGGCCAATGCATAAAGGGCCTAATACATGGCATGGCCGTTCTTTATCCGTGCAGGTCCCAGATTCCCAGGGGTTTCCACCTTGCTTTCTACTGCTTACATTCTCCCCATACTGCAGGCCACAGAGTGGGGTTTCTGCAAATATGTTTAGCGTGATCTGATTTGATGAGCATTTTGGGTCAAATGATGACCTTACCCCAGGCCTCAATTTACCCAGAATTCATAACAAGGGATGCATCCCTGCCCTACCAATCCCAGAGGAGACGTGGAAATGTGAGGAGGAAAAGTTCCCTGTTCTGGAGCCTGGCAGACCTGTGTTCAGCCTGGCACCGCTGCCTGCTGGTGGCCATAAGGAGCCTTCCTTTCTCATAACCTTCATTCCTTAGCCAGGGCAGGAGGCAGCATCTACTGGGCAAGGTATTGCAACACACCAAGACAAGTAAGTACAAATGAGATTGGGAGATGGCTCTGTCATAAAGTGTTTATCTTGCCAACACAGGACTTGAGTTCAAGTCCCAGAATCTACATAAAAAAGCCAGGTGTGGTGGTGGTGGTGGTGGTTACACACTGGTAATTCCAGCATGGGGAGGCCAGCAAGCCTGGCCTACTTGGTGACCCCTAGGCCAGTGAAAGAGCCTGTCTCAAACAAACAAACAAACAAACAAACAAAATGTGTGTTGTGGGGGGACATATTCTAGAACCTTCCCATGCACTTGCACACACATGCGCACACACACATACACAACCAACAGCAATGAAGAAGGAAGCACAGATAATCAGTGCATAGTTTATTGGTTTGTTAGCTTTCTCCTTGCCAGATGGCAGCCCCATGAGGCTGGGACTTGCTCTTAAGCATTGCTGCACCCCTTCATTAGACAGCTTCCTCAACAATCACTGGGAGGTGGGACGAACGTGCCAGCACTTAGCAAAGAAGAGCTTCCATTGGGGTTTTCGGATGTGCGCAGGGGGGAACCATTGGAAGTTCGTGGTTGTTGAAGGAGGAAACTTGGGAAAGTGAGACCTAACCTTGAGTGCGGTGGTCTGTCTGCCAGAGAACACAGAACAGCTGGCTTTATCTAGACCAGGGACAGGCTCTGCGTGCCCATAGAAGACAGGTGGGAACATGTATGACTCGAGGAAGGTCAGAGGACACTAGGCCAATTGGGGATCCCCATGCATCCTGTCTGGTGTGCCTCCCAATGCTGGCAGCCAGGGGATGCAGGTCCCATTTGCCAGTGCAACTGACTTTCAAAGAAAATATTAGAAATCCAATGGGAAACAAGTCAATGTTTTTTTAAGGAAAAACACAAAAAACAAACAAAACTCATACATGGGCATGGAGGGCTGGGGGCAATGGTCATCTCTGGCAATGTGGGCTGCAGGATCCCAAAGAATAATCTCCATGGAGTCCTTGTCTCGCCAGGCTTCTCAGGAAGTCCCAGTCCTTGAGACATGAGACTCAGTTTGCTGGAGAAACTAGCATGCCATCCATGGGGGAAGGCTGGGGTCACACAGCAAGGACCTCACTTAGTTCCTAGCTTCAGAGTGAGAACAACTGGCTTTGACTCTTAGGTTCCAGGCAGGTCCAGGCCCCTGGTTCCTGGGGAATGCTTAAGTCAATATTCACTCATCGTTCCCTTCTTCGTGACTTTGAGCACACACCTCCATCTCTTGGCCAAATCTGGAAAACCGCATAGTGGTGTGGTCTCGCCTAACCTCACAGGGAAAGTGGGGAAATCAAGGGAAGGTAAAGAGAGAAGTGTTTCTGAAAGTGGAAAGTGCTTTACATATCCAGATGTGCTCATCCTCTTTGTCCTTTGTGAGCGAAACCCTTTGGGGCCGGAGGCAGAGAATCTGCAGACATCACGTGGAAGATCCCGTTCAGTCTCACAGGACTCATCTCAGGAGGGATGTATGTATGCTCTGGAGGTCCAAGACAGACTTTTGTGAGACAGGAGCTGTTGCCTCCCTCAGCTACCTGGCATCCAGCTCTGCAATGCCCCAGGCAGGCCCATCTTTTTACCCAGAGGCTTCTGGGTAAACACGGGAACCCCACATATGGTGCCCAAGAAATAGAGAAGCTTTATAAATAACATAAATACTTTCCCATATATCTTAGCTATATAAATTATTCTCTAAAAACTATACGTATGAGGTAGGCAGAAATACCCTGTAAATATCTCCCTTAAAGTTCCAGTCTGAGGGACCCCAGCATGGCTGTGGTGGGATTTTAGGGAGAATTGGAAGAAAAGGGCCTTGGAGAGAGAAAGGAGAAGAGAGAAAGAGGGCCTGACGAGGGTATCCTAGGACATCAGTGTTAATGGTTAGCCACAGCCTAGACTGATACTTCTGCACCCTTAGCCCTCCTGGCCATAGAGTCAGGGCACATACAGGTGGCTTGGTTGTAGGTCAGGGTGTTCTAGTGCCCACATTGTTCCAGGTTCCTTTCTTGCCTGTGTAGCCTCCTGGAAGAACAGGAGTAGAGGTCACAGAGAAGAATGCCCACTGTTGACAAGGAACAAATCTCCCTTCATCAGGAAACTAGAAAGCCAGCACTCAGTCTATTCTTCTTCTCCTGCCAAGCCACGGGTGGGCTTCTTTAGCCAGCAAAGTCATTCTGGGGAAGGGTGTCTGGTCACTGTTGCTCCTCCTTGGTGCTTCTGCCCTCAAAGATCCTTCCAGCATCTTCTTGCTGCCCTGAGCCACAGAAGATGGGTGACCCATGGAGGTCTTGGCATGGGGGATGCTGCTCAGCTCCCGTTTATTCTGAAGCTTCCTGCTCCCATAGAGGGTAGTAACCCCAGTCAGGCTCAGGGTGGAAGGAAGCTTACAGGAGGGCATGGCATGGCAGGCCACGTGGCCAAAGGCTTCCTCCTGGTTGGCCTTGGTCCCTGCCCTAGGGAAGCACACAGCCTCCAGCAGAGTGACCCCATGAAGCCTCTGTCCTGGGCTGGAGAGATGTGCCCTGCTCCATGGGAAGCCTGTGCCTGGCTGGGCTGCGTGTGTGCATGTGTGAGCCTTTACGTTAGCACTCTCTCCTTTCACAGAGGGCTTTGCTGGGAGGCATGAACAAGGACCAAAGGATCCAGCAACAGCCATTCTGCATCTCCGGTGGGAGCCCAAGGGAAAAGCCATTAGTAAATGAATGGGGCCGCTGAGGAGGCAAGCTTCGCAGATGCTTAGCCAGGGCAAAAGCCTGCATAAGCATCCTTGAGAGCAGAGGTGTAAGCAGACTTGTGGCCCACGAGGCCAATCATTCTTCAGTGCTTTGCTACTTACACATATGGGGACCTCACAGCTCAGACGGACACCGGTCAGAGAAATTGGCAGCGCACACTCCAGGACGGTGTTACAATACAGAGCCTGTCATATCTCTTCCCAGAGCCAGGACGCTGCCTCTCGCCTCCTCTGGGCTGTGATTAAAGGTTTGTTTGGCCACCAACGGTCATTGTCTCCCCACTCAACCTTCGCTGCATTATCTGAGTCCCACCCTGGACACTGGCTCCTGCCCCCTTCTTACATGCATTTAGGGATCTCTTTGGGCAGAGCCCGATGGCTGCAGGGGACTCAGCTCTCAAGACACAGAGACAGGAAGGCAGCCCTGAGTGCCAGGACATAAGACTTGATCCACCCAAGCCTACAAGGCTTCCCTTGCTTCCAATAAACATTCCGAACAGTCTCCAGTGAGCAAAGCCACCGGATCAGGGCAGGCATGTGGCCCCCAGAACTCTCTGCCGTCAGGGTAAGACGCAACAGGTTGGCCAGCTCAGTTGGATGCCCCTCCGCCCCACGCTCCAGCCGGCTCTGCCTTCCTCCTCCACATCCTCCCAGCTTTGGTTGGCTTTGAGACAGGAAGCTGCTTCTCTCTTCCAGCCTGGCATCCTCCTTCTTGCCCTACCCTGGTCCTCACGGACTCCCCTCTCTTCTCAGTCTGTTCTCCTGCCCCAAGTCCTCTACCAGGCTGGTGATCCTGGGACTCGGAGGCAGGGCTCTATTTCTCCCTGCTGAGTGTCGGGGAAGGCAAAAAGCCGGCCAACGGTCTGTTGGGGAGGAGAGGTGAGTGGCCGGCTCTTGTGGGCAGCGCGGCAGTGCGCATCGGCAGGGGTGCGCCTGCGCACTGGCAATGCCGAGGCCTTGCCTGGTACAGGCCTAGCGTTTGCAGGTGTACACAAGCTCCTGCTGTGTGCACTGCTGGCACTCCACGTAGCAACACCACTGCACCTGGCAGTGGCAGGAGAAAGCCACCACGCGACTCTGCGTGTCGTAACCTCTGCCGCAGCACAGGCTGCTGCAGCTTGCGTCTCTGGAGCACACCCTGCCTGCCGTGCCCGGAGAGTACTTGCTGGGCCGGCAGAAGCTGGGAGAATCTTCCATGTAGACCAGGTCCCCGGGCCGAGGCGCTAGGCCCTTGGCAGGCCCACCTGGCTTAGCAGGTGCCCATAGCTCCAGACGGCCCAAGGCCTCATTGGTAGCACTGGAGACCTTGACAGCCGTGTCGTAGCGTAGCTTCAGTACCTGGCCAGTCTCGCGGAACGGGGAGAGCTGCTTCCAACAGGTCCGCACAGCACAGGAGCCCGACACACCATGGCACTTGCAGGTTGTTCTCAGGCCACTCTTCACAGCCTGCAGAAAAAGGCAGCGCAGAGGCCTGTCAGTGGTCTGAGCCTGTCTCGCATTGCTAACTGCAAGTATGTCAACAGAACGAAGAGGCAGGAAGGCTCATGTGAAGGTGACAAACAGGACCAGAGTTGCAATGAGCTGAGAACGTCAAGGTACTTTTGTGCAAACTAGGAAAAGTTTCCCCTTCCTCTAGGCAGGGCACACTCAGGCAGTGTGGGCCAGATCTCCGCAGACAGCTCCTCCCCTTGGGCCAGAGTTCTTGTGGAGAGTAGAGCCTGCTTGTGAACACAGCAGCCCAGTTTCCTAAGAGCACTGGGGCGCTGGCCCCTCCCTGCCTTCTCACTCCCGTAGACCTAGAGACTCATTGCTTTCCATTCTCACATGGCTGTGTGACCTTCCCTTCTCTGGGCCTCCTCTCCTGCCCACAAAATGGAGGAGACCTGGCGGTTTCCATATCGAAGTTGTCAAATGATGCTGGCTTTGTCCTCAGAATGGAGACTCCTTTCTAAACGCATTCCTACCTATCAAGGCACAATGCCGAGCCTGGCCCCACTGTAATGATGTCCAAGATTCTGTACCCCTTAGTGCCCACTAATGTGCAGAGAAGGTTCACTGAAGGGGGTCTGAAGTTCATCCTGGGGGATCTGTGTGTTGGCTACAGGGCACTGGCTTCCCATGGATCTTGCTCCCTGCCTGGCACAATACTTTGGGCAGTAGGAAGGGTATTCACTCACCTTGATGCCCACGTGGGTGTTGTGGGCGTCGGCTCGAGCCCGCAGGTCCTTGCTTCCTTTCTTGGGCCCCAGGAAGTTGCTTAGGAACTTGGTGCTGTACTTCAGGTTGTCACCACACACCCCCCACTGCCAGGCCTGCCGGCTCTCCAGGCCTGGGGAGTCATCACAGGTGCAACGCTCCATGCGTCCAGCGCTGCAGGCCCGGGCCAGCGCATGAGTGAGGGCAGCTGCAGACACCGCATACAGGAAGGCTGTCTCCTTGAAGCCTGTGAAGGGGGAGAGGAAGCTCAGAGGCCATCTGCAGTCCCCTGAAGGTGGGAGTTATACAGGGTAGATGGCAGGTAGTTTGAGGGAGCGTGAGCCCAAGAACACGCTGTGGAAGGCTTCCCCTTGTTACCTGCCCCTCAGACCCAGGCTGCAAGCTGCCCCATAAGTGGCCTCCAGATTTACACAGAAGAATGAGCCCAGCTCTCAGGGGGCAGCAGGACAGGGCTGATAATCTCAGTAGCTTCTGCAGAAAGGGCCAGGCTGAGGCTAAACAGTCATCAGATCCTTTTGTGACAAGTGGGACAACCTGTTTCTTCGGATTTCTACCATGTCTGATGTCTCTCAGACGTCCTCTGCCACCAAGTGTAGGTGACCCAAAGACAGAATGGTCTCAGGGCTCCTGCCTGATATCCACCCAGTAGTGGGACCATCACTGTGCTCACACTGTTGGAGCCTCCCCCAGACCTCTGCTCTCAAGTGTATCTGGGTCAGTGGTGATGGCTGAAAAGAAAGAGAAGCAGGCCACTAGCTCTGCTTCAGCCCCTCCCTGCGACAGAGAATGGCTGGCCAGGAGGAGGGCCGGTCGCTCCTGCACACGTCATTGCATTTTCATAAAATTCTCCGCTGTAGATCCAAGCATGGTGGGCGGCTCGCACCCATAATTCCAGCACTCGGGAAATGGAGAGAGGACAAACTGCTGAGCATTTGAAGCAAGTCACATAGTGAGCTCCGGAGACCTAGTCTCCAAAAATGCACAGACAATAGTAAAAATGCCATGTCCCTTCCACATGGCAATAGAGTCACAGTACGACTCATTCTCTCTTTCCAAGGGCAACGGGGCTGTGTTCAGCCTGTGCCTCCAGACCCTTGCCTAGTGCCTGACTCATTGTGAGCCTCTACAGATGTTCAGCAGATGGATGGAGCAGGGGTGGGGAAGGATGAGGAAGAAGGGGGAGTCAGGTGGGAAGGGAAAGGAAGGGAAAGGGGGAATGACGCATCAACAGATGTGATGAACATGACGGATGAGTGTGTGGACAAAGGAATCTGCCTGACTTGCACATTTGGACCACTTAGTAGGTGGCTGGGGTCACCCACCTCCCCTGTCATCTCTTCCAGGCATGCTTTTCTCCCTTGTCTTCTCTTTGCTCCTCTGTTCTCCCAAACAACCAGCTTTCAACAGACCCATATTAACTCCCAGGTCTCTTCCCACTTGGGACTGTGCCCCGGTAGTTAGTGCAGCGGAGCCTGGGCATCACCAGCTCACCACTCCCAACCCTCCGCCAGCCCTCTCCCTCCCTCCTCCTGCTTCTCCCTGGAAGTCCTCCTCGCTGTCCTCCCCACCTCTCTGCAGCAGGCCAGTCCTCCCCTCCAGGCTGCAGTTCCAGCGCTCCTGCCGGAACTGAAACTGACATTCCAGCAGCCCCAGGTGCGCGGCGTCCCTCAGGGTCTCGGCCAGGCCAGGCTCCCTCCTGCACAGTTGCTTCTGCCTCCGGGACAGCTTCAGGAGGTCACACTGCTTCAAGTGGGCTCCAGCCTGTGCTGGCGCTGCCGCTGTGCCCACACCTGGGAAGGGTGTCAGGACCTCACGTCCGGTTAGGCTGGAGAAAGTGAGAAGAGAGAGGATGAGCCTTGGGGGCTCCTGCCTGGAGGGCACGAAAGCTGACCATCCCACAGGGATGGAAAGAGGCCGTCTTCAATTTTTGCCCCCTTTGGGTGGCAGCCCAGTCCCTCAGGGGTTATGCCCCGTCTTATTGAGTAGAAGACCAAGGTACTTATGTAGAAAGGATTGGTGAACAACCCCAAGCCCATATTCTCCAGATTCTAGTCTGCTCTTCCTATCTACCCTCCTTGCCCAATTAGGAAAGTCACCCTGAGTGCTTAGTAGAAACACAGAGCTAGGCTGGGTGTGGGCGTGCATGCCTGCAATCCCTGTGCTTGAGGGTCTAAAAGCAAGAGAATGCTGTGACTGCAGGGCCAGTCTGGGCTACACAGCTAGACCGGTTTCAGACAAACGCAGATCTCCAGGCCTTGGCTTGAGTGTTCTGTTTCCGTAGGTCTGGAGCAGAGGCTGGAAATCTGTACTTTTGTCATATCCCCTGGGCAGCTGCTGAGCTGTCCAAGTATGGGAGATGTCCCATGTAGCATTAGTCAGTCCTGTGGGGGTGGGGGCAAAGGGTTTAGCAGAGGGGGTGAAGACACAGAGGACAGACCCAGCCAAGGCCCCTGTTTCCCTCTGCCCTCTTGTGTTACACAGCTGCTCAAGTACGCCCATGCCAATCTGGCTTGTTCCCATGTCTCAGGTAGATCATCAGCCATCTGGCCACTTGGTGCCTGGTACAAATAGAAGTTTGAAAAAAGGAAAAATGAGGAGGGAGGGAGGGAGGGAAGAAGGGAAGGAGAGAGAATGAGGGAGAAGGGAGGGAGTCTTAAATCCCAGACTTCATGTTCTATATCCAAAGTCATCGATTCTAGAGTCAGGCTGCCAAATCCTAAGCCGAATCCTGCCACATCCTAAGGGCAACCTTGAATCCTTGGCTTCCTCCTCCGCATCTCCAACAGCTAATACCCTTGCCCCCACAGGGGTGCTGTGGGGATTGCCTCGGAAGCACAAAGTCAGGCCAGGCAGGCTTGCTTTCCTGCAGCTGGAGTTCTCGTCTCTCCTCCTCAAGGTGCCTTACATTCTAACTAGGCAGACAGTCTCTCCCTCTGTCCTGACGGGTGGCAGAGGCTTTGTGTGGAAGTGATAACCGGCTCGGATGGCAGGCGTGGCTGGTTACTAGCAAGGTGTGATCCAGAATTAGGACTCTGTGTGACAGTGATATGTGTTTCTTGTCCCCCTCATCCTGGTGCACCCCATGTGGATGGGGTACACATCAGTGCTAGACCCAGGCTAGAGAAAACAGCACCTCTCTGGAAACAGTCTCAGCAAGGCTAAAAGAGCAAAGCTGGAACCAGATGGGGGCTGTCAACATTTCCACTTGGATGTGCCACTTGCTACCTTTGTTCACATGCCACTGGCTTACGGGTAAGTCCTGTGGCCAAGCCCCAAGTGGTCAGAGAGGTCCTTATCCCCCAGAGTCCCAGGCATGGCTCTGTGGTTGGAGTCACCTGCCTCAGCCGGGACATTTGGCTAGATGCCATAGCCTCTCTGTCTGCCTGAGAAATAGGAAGCGTCAGTGGAAGGTGGAGGTCCTGGCGAGGCCCCAGGTGCCCCTGTAGATTCCAAGTCTATCAGGTGCACCCAGCCCGGCGTGGAGCATATCTCCGAAACACTGAGCACAGACAGATGCTATCGGCTCCCCCAAGCCCAGCCTGGACTGGGCTCCCCACCCAGACAAAGTGATCGCAGGGGCCCGTTAAACATTAATCAGGGGGCAAATGGGTAAGTTTCCAGTCCACCAGGCCTATACCCAGACCCCTCCCTGCAGCCTGGCAGGAAACCCTCAGAGCTTGACCCTGGGCAGGCAAGGAGCAGCGCCTGAGGTCAGCCCCTGCTGGCGAGGCTCCACCTTGAATGCTTTCCAGTGTGGAGGGTAGCTCCAGGATTGCTGGAAACACAGGTCAGCAGTCACCCGGCCTCCAAAAGGCTCTCTTCTCCACACCAGGGGCCGGGGTGAGGCATAACTTTGACTCACACAATCCCTGTTACAGAAACTGGGACTTCCCTTGTAGCTTATTGACATTCCACGGAAGAAGAGGGTATGACGGGCCAATGGGGCTCCACATCCTTTAAAGCCTGATTCATATCCATTAATAATAACAGCAGAGGGCTGAGGAAGGGCTTTGGTGAGTAAAGGTATCTGCCATGGACGCTCAAATCTCCTGACCCCATGTAAAGACACATGTGGTAGCACACATGTAATCCTGGTATGCCTACGGTGAGTTGGGAGGTAGAGGCAGGAGAATCTTGGAGGCCATTTAGCCAGGCACACACAGCAGCAAAGAGCAAAGACTCTGTCTCAAACAAGGTGGAAGGCAAGGGCCACTGTGTGAGGTTGTTTTCTAACCCCTGTGTACACACTGTAGTAGGTCTGGGGAGGTAGCCCAGTTGATAGGGCATTTGCCTGCCCATGCGCTTAGTTCTGGGTCCAATCACCAGAACTGCAGAAACGTCTTTAATCTGGACATGGTCCACACTCATCCTGAGCTACACAGCAAGTTGTAAAACTGACATGTAACTCAGTTCAGTAGTAAAGCACTTACCTAGCATGAGCTAGGTTTGATTTTTCAATATTCTAAAAAATAATTAATTAAAGGAATAGCCGTTATTATTTTATGATTATAACATTATATGCTATAATATATAATGCATTAAATATTGTATTCCTTATATTGTTGCAGCATATACACATGCATGCACACACACATACACACACACATATACATGCACATTTAAATACATGCCATTTTTTGAGTTCCTAATACTAAAGGCTTCAAAATATTATGAACATGTGACTGGGTCTTCCACCACTCATTCCTCCTGTCAATCATGGCTGCCATATGGTCTTTGTCCATAACTGTGTTTCACATGACCTGGTCTACTCACTAGATCAGTGATGAATTGATGACCCTTGCCAGTCTTTACTCTGGGAAATTGGGATTTGGATAAGAAGAGCACAGTCTTCCTTTCTCTCCTTGCATGGCTAAGCCTGCGATCCGGAAAAACACACACACACACACACACACACACACACACACAGAGGAAGTTGAGCCAAGGAGGGAGAAGAAGGAACTGAGGGCTTTGAGAGAGGCAGAATCAAGAGTACAAGAGAGGGTGCAGGGAACGCTTCCAGCCCTGGTTCCAGAGTCTTCCAGGGGGCTTGCCTCACACGCTTTCACTGTGGAGTCCTGGCTGGGAGTTGCTTGGTCTCCCGATGGTCATTGTCCTTTGTTATAACGTGTTGTGGCTGGCTGTAGAGTACCAGAATTCCCCAGGCGGCACTCATGGCTCTGCAAACATTCTCCCACTCATCAACGGGCACCTGCTTTTTAAATTTTGTGTAATAGGCCCTGAGATTAATGGCTCCAGAAATCGAGTATAAAGTCCGTTAATTTTATTAGTGGTAATGACACTTAGTAGTGATTAATGGTCAGGCAAGGCAGCCAAGCACACAGAGACCTCGGGCACTGCTGGGCCCCAGTCTACCCAGAGATACTTTCAGATGAGGTCCCCCATCATTTTCATGGGGTTCCCAAAGGAGCTGTTAGGGCTCCTAGGACTCAATGTTGCTTTTATGGTGATTTTTGTGTTGCAGTTTGGGAAATGGTACATTTGAAGAAATAGCATAACAGCCGATAGAGAACACTTGGCCATTTCCTTAGCATGGTTAATAAGCTCCCTTCTGCTCACCTGCCCCATGGTGCCCACCACAGAAGGTTCTTCCTGACTCCATAAGAATCCTGGCCAGCCGGGTATGGTGGTGCACGCCTGTAATCCCAGCACTTGGAGAGGCAGAGGCAGGCAGATCTCTATAATTTCAAGGCCACCCTGGTCTACAAAGCAAGTCCAGGACAGCCAGGGCTACACAGAGATACCCCGTCTCAAAAACAAGACAAAACAAAAGAATCCTGGGCTTTGCGGATTACAGCCTTTTCAGTAGCCAGGTGGTATGGTAGCTGACACCCCGAGTTCAAGGGCCTCACCTTCCCATCAACCACATGTTATTTGAGATCCAACTGGAAACTGAAGAGACTAAAGGGGTTGTAAGGTGCCCCCTATGCCAATCAGAAACTCTCACACACATAACAGCACCTGTGACCAGGATCAAAATAACAGAGGAGGTGGAACTTACGAGCTTGCCAAGTAACCTTTGGGACAGTGACGACAGAGCTCCCTAAGACCTCTGCCTGACTCCGTGCCCCTGGGCCACTGGGACCAGCTGGGCTTCCCCTCCTGTCTCCTACCACCACCCCAACTCTGACCTCCCTTTTTCCTTACAAAACAACAGCCCACGTGACCAGCTTCCTTCTCTTCGTCTGCAGTGAGCTGTGTCCCTTGGGTCACAGCCTGGGTCCACATACCAGTACCACATACTGGTACTCATACCAGTGAGAGACAAGAAACCCCATCCTTGCCCATATGACACACCCTCTGACTTTTAGGACATCCTCTGTCCACTGCCGGCCCTTCCAGCCCCTCCTCCTCTTACACCCTTGCCGTTTACAGGTTTGGTTAAAGCTACCGCATCATGACAGCCGTTCAGGAAACAGCAGAAAACTACCAATAGACTCCAGGGGCCACTCAATAACCCCACAACCCCTGCCCAAAGAAGTAGAGCAATCATCAGGACTCCAGCGTGGAGAATCCCAGAACCTCATGTCCCCAGAAACACTCTGCCCTGGACTTTCCAGGTCCCAGGTCCCAGGCTTTCCTCTCATTCAGAGGTGACCTCGGAGTATCATCCCTGGGTTCATTGCCTTTCATAAGCAAGTACACATGCTGGCAAGGCCCCTGTGCCTCTGGGCACCTGGTCTGTCTCTCAGGGTTGTGGATAAGATCACACCAGCTAATGTCTGGGAAGTCCCTAAAAGAATCTCTGGCACACAGTAAGCACCAGATAAGTGTTCTTATTATGCACCAACTGTGTACATGGTGCAGAATGTAAGGACATGATCCTGTCATCCCCAAAACTCACAACCTGGTGGGAACTTGATTGGGCCCAGGAGTCATGTGAGCTCCCTAAGAGCCCAAGGAGCCAGAGAAAGAAGAAAGCTTTGAATCAGCCTGGCCACCTGAGGAACAGAAAGTACCTGAGCTCTCAGTCTAAGTGGCAGCCTGGCCTTGGCCAGCTCTATCTTGCCAGCTGCAAAGGGAGGCAGGGGTGCTCCAGGCTAGGGAAGACAGCTGTTGCTCCAGCTGCTCCTGCTCCAGATGATCTGTGGGTTCCAGGGGAGGCTGACCCGGGATGCGGGTGGCTAGGTGGAATAGGGAGGTACAGCTGGTGCCCATGGCACTAGACTAATGACAGGGCATCTGATTGAAGGGGCAAGAAGCTGAGCCTGGTACCAGGGCCTGTGCCAACTGCAGGCCACTCGCTGCCTGAGAATCAGGAAAGCCTGAGCTGCCTGGGGCTTTGGCCTCAGCCCTGCAGAGCCCCATTAGATGCTTCTGATAGCGGCTTCCGCTGCAGGGCTGTTTGCATGGTCAGTGCTCCCTTTGTGCTTTCATCTTGAGCATCTTGGGCCCCATGCTGGCCCTGTCTGAGTCTCGGCACACTCCCACACCTGTGTGTACACTCCCACACCTGTACACACACTATTTCGCCCCATGCCCCCTCCCCGCCTCTTCCTCCTCTCTCCAGCAGGGGGCAGCTCCATGGTGGGCAGGACCTGATGGGACACTGGCCAGTCCTTCTTGAGACGGTAGCCAACCACCACCTCGGGCTTTTCACCCCAATTTTTCATGTCCCCTTGGATAGCACTACCCCTATTTACCTTTGGACCCCATTTTCTGAGGCTTCTGGGTCACCTTGCAATCCTGTCGAAGCCTAGCTGAATTAGTGGGTACTCCTCCCACCTCTGCCACGGTTCTTTCTGGCCTTCCCTTCCATGCCATCTCATTCCCTCATCCACCTAACATCCTTCGTGGTGGGTACACCCAGGAACAGGGCTACTCACAATACCTCTCCCCGACTCCCTGTTTCCTTCATAACTTTAACCTCACATCCCAGAAACCTAACCCTGGGGAATGAAGCTGGCCACAGCCTCCTACCTGAAACTCATGCTGATCTAGTCCCGCCTCAGAGAGAAAGGAGCCTGGCCCAGCTTCGGGCTTTGTTTCTCCACTTCCTGACTCCCAGGCTGTGAGCTGAGTGTGGCATCAGGGAGCCGCTGGCAGAGTGAGTGGGCAGTGGCAGCCAGCCATTCAGATAACATTTTACATCCCAACAGTGTCTTGATTTAGAGCCGCTGGTTCAACATCTGCAGAGGAAATAGTCCCACCCCCTGCCCCTCCCTCTGCGCAGATGAAAGCCTTGAAGAGAGGCCTTTGTTCCTGGCATGTGTCCCTCAGATGGCACAGTGGCCATAGAGGGTCCCCAAAGCCAGTCCTCCGCGGAGGGATGAGGAGACCAAGGGGTCTCTGAGAATGTGGGATTACAGGCATCTCCCAGGGCTTTGGCTGGGTACAGCTGAACATCGCTGAGACCATGACATGGAAGGTCAGGAGATGCCTTCTCATCTAGCCCAAATGTTTTGCCCCGGTGACTCCTTGGGTGTGTTGCAGAGGTCTACAGAGAAGGAAGATCTGGTACCATGGAATTCAGATAAGATTTATCATCCCAGGTGACCGTGGCAGGGGTGGGATGGTCCCCACATTTCCTGGGGTTCCTTGAGCATAGGAACATTTCTAGGAAGTAAAACCTAGCTGTTGCCCGTGGCCAGTGCCTAAGGTGCCGGGGACACAAAACACGAAGTGATGAATGTTTGGGGGAAAGGCCTTTCAGTACTCTCCCTGAGCCTCCTGGATAGTCGGGAAGGCAGGGAGATGGGACCTTGTTTAAGGAGAGGAAGATTCTCCATTAAAAAAAAAAAAAAAGCTATTTTCCTGGTCTGAAATTTAGTCTACTCATCTGAAAGTTAGAAATAAAGCTTAGAACCCGGCAGTGGTGATGCACACCTGTAATCCCAGCATGCAGAGGCAGAGGCAGGAGGATCTCTGTGAGTTCCAGGACAGCTAGGGCTACACAATGAAAACCTGTCTCAAACAGACAACAACAAAAGAAATAGGCTTAGCAGAAGTGGCCTGTCTATTCCTACTGAAGTGCAGGGTCAGTGCCTAAGAACTAAATTTTGTAGGAGCTGGGGAGGGGGACAGAGGGATAAAGGGAGGGAGGCAGAAAGAGAATGAATAAACTGATTCTTTATCCTAGCTCTAAAGGCAAGCTTCCCCAGCCCCTTGGGTTCACAGGCCCAAGTACCTCTGGGAAGAGCAGTCTCAGAGACACACAGGGCGGCTGCTGTGGGGGAGGGGGACGCAGATGGCATCCCCTTCCACCAGCTCTACCCTAACTGTGGGATCCTGCTGACCAGCTCACCAGTTTGGCAGGCTCCAGAGTGTTCCCTGACTCTGGCTGGCACCCTCTTCCCATGGGCAGAGGCTCAGGCTAGGAAGATCCATGCCTGTGCACGTTCACTCTGGGTCAAGGACAGTCTGCTGTCCATTGGCAAGGGTCCAGGCAGAGGTGTCACTTTCCTCCTGCAGGCCCCAGGGATGGCTACAGCACCCCACACCTGGCCAGATAGCCACTTCTAAATACTCAAGCAGGGGAAGGGTGGCCCGGGTCAGCCTGGAGAGGGAATCAATCCAAGATGCACCCTTGGGATGGAGTAAGACCCCAATAGTTTCCCACCGTGGCCTGTATCCACTCCATCCAGGGATAAAGCAGAGAGGAGGCTGCTTCCCTTGGGCCCAGATAGGTTCTTCCTACCCTCCAACCAGGCCTATCTCAGTCCAACCTCCACGTCTATTTTCATGACATCACTCCTGCCTGCAAGCTCTCTTCTGGGCTCAAAGCCCTGGTGTCTCCTGGAAACTTTTCTAGCCACTGCCTTTGAAAACATTTGACTCCATAAGGCAGAGATGAGAAAGGTGAGTCTCGGGCACTGTGTGGCTCCCTGGCCTCCTCCAGGAAGTCCTTGTTTGGCGGTCCTCTTTCCATCTTTGTCTTTCCCCACCTTCGTGCGTAGAGTGCCTTCAGTTCTATGTGGCTGGCTGCGTAGTTTCTCTGAGCCGTACGTGAGTTTTTTAGGAGGGGCTGCCTTACTGGTGTCTCAGAATCTTAGTGGCTATTTCTAGTTCGCCATTCTTTTAGACACCTGCTGGGTGCAGCAGCCGCTGCTGTTCAGTGGAGTCCATGCTCTCCCTCTGCCTCCCTAGGACTCTCCCCAGTGGCTTCCCCCATAGTCTTGCTAACAGGTTGTGACACCACCACCTCCAAACGTGCAAACCTTTAGGGAAGACATTGGGAAGGGGCAGTGCTCTGCAGGAGGCTGCCTTGCCCTCACCCTGGTTACTCTTGCATTTTCTGCTCGGCAACCAACAGGGCCAACTGGCTCTGGTCATTCAGACCCCAATTGCAGCTCTTGGGAGGTCTCTGAGAGCCAGGTCCCCCTGAACTTCAGATCTTGGGGTGCTTGAGTTTCCTTAGAAACCTGCTGAGGACCAGTCAAGAAACCGACATCTCTCGCTCTCTCTTTTTAAGTAGCTTTTGCAACCTTTCTTGGTGACATGGTATTTTGGGTTCACAAAACTTTATCAGTAACCCAAACTCCGGAAAGCTCAGTGAACCCTAGGGCTTTGGCACACTGGGATAAACAGGCTCATCCCAGAGTTCAGACCAAACAGTGTTACGATCTTTATTTGTCCCTATTACTGTTCTCTATGAAAATGAACCAAGTGTCTATCTCCAGGTGCCGTGTTCCATAGGGGTAATCACATCATATGCTCTCTAAGCTCAGAATTCCAAACTCTACCTGGCCTGGAAGCTACTGGGATGTCAAAGCAGACCCTCTGACTGTACCCTCCATCCAGCCTCCCGGAGCTTCCAGCGCTGACCAGAATGTGCTGGCTAAAGTCTCTCCTGGCTCCAACAGCCTCCCCGCCCTCCCTTCTGCCCTCATCTCTCCAGTGAGGGGTCCTAGAGAGAGGCAACCACCTGACATATGTTCTCTTCCTCCTCCAGCTCATACCTGCTGCCCATGAAATGCCGGAGCGGCTGACCCCAGGAGCCTGAGGGGTGAGGCTTGTCCCATGCTGACAGAGAGAGGGGTGAGGGCATGGTACAGGCCTGGGTGAAGAACTTGCAATGGGCATAGAGGAGGGCATGAGGGAAGAGGATGGCTAGCAAGAGAAAATGAACACTGTCCACCTAGACTTTCAATGCGAATAGAGGTGACAGCAAAGGCTATAAGAACATGACCTAGCCAACAACAGGAACCCATGACCTCTGGCCACAGAGAGCTCTGAGAAAACTAAAGACGTGAGCATAGGAAAACTTGGATAACAAGAGCTGAGGACAGAAGGTGCTGCATATATGATTTCTAATTTTTTAAAGAGAGCATCAGATCACATTATAGATGGTTGTGAGCCACCATGTGGTCGCTGGGAATTGAACTTGTGACCTCTGGAAGAGCAGCCAGTGCTCTTAACCACTGAGCCATCTCTCCAGCCCCCAGGGGCTACATATATGAAAGTGAAGGATGAGAGCAGCAATGGGGGGAATGAGAGGGACGAAGAGGTTGCTCAGGATCCCCACAAACTAGGTAGCGTTCAGTATTGCACGGCTAGCCACCCGCTGTGTGACTTTGGGCAGAGCACTTGGTCTCCGTAAGATGACATCACCTATCTCCTGGGATATCACAGTGGCATAATGACATCATGTGTGGAAAGTGGTGATGTGGGACGGTTGGGAGAAAGATGTAGAGAGAAAGGAACAGATGTGGCCCCCCAAAAACCGTTGCTTAACATGGGATGCTCTAAGGACTTCTCGCATGTTTACTTAGGGAA
>CM053746.1:17095531-17120948 GCA_028658305.1 Pachyuromys duprasi | reverse complement strand
CCCAGATTCTGGGAGCAAAGGTATGTACCGCCACGCCTAGCTAGCCCAATACCCCTTATACTAGATCAGTGGTTCTCAACCTTCCTAGCGCTGTGACCCTTTCATATGCCATGGTGACTTCCAACCATAAAATTATTTTCATTGCTACTTCATGACTGTAATCTTGCTACTGTTATGAGTCATAATGTAAACATCTACATTTCCCGATGGTCTTAGCCACCCTGTGAAAGGGTCAGTCGACAACACTGAAGGGGTTGCGACCCCCATGTTGAGAACTGCTGCACTTGAGCCAAGCCTTGACCGCTCTCATCTTGCTCTGCTTGATGCCAACAGAAGAATGACCTTTCGCTGGTAATCTGGCCCATTTCCTGGGACCAGCCCTGCCTGAGCACACATTCCCTAAGGCACTAACATCTCATGCTACGTGCTGATCTTCTAGCAGGAGAGGATCCCTACTCTGCTTCCCTTCCCCAAGTCCACTTCTCCCTGGCGAGGAGCTACCACCATTCCCTGAGGTGGATGGTCTGACCCAGAGCCCAGGCCTAAAGCACTCGTCTTTAGGGATCACAGCTCAATCAGGGGCAGGTGGCCAAAAGTCCTTCCCACAAACACAGTGAGTCTTATCAGGGAGATTGGCCTTTAATCCATCACTGCACGGCCACAAGACTTCCTTTACCTTTCGCCCTCTTACCTGGTTTTACTCAGGATTCGATCCCATTTCTAAAAGTATGGGGAGGGGGACTGAATTAGAATGACACTATCGAAACATGGAGAACACTTTAATAAATATCTGTAAGACCTAAGCCAGGTGTGGTGATACTGGCCTGCCATCCCAGCACTTGGGGAGTTGGGGGAGGGAGGGGCAAAAGATCAGGATTTTAATGCCAGACTTAGAAACATAGTGAGTTTGAAGCCAGCCCCTAAGACCCTATCTGGACCCCATATTCCCGTCGTAGAAGAATATCGCAAGAGAGATATACAATGGGAACCACAAACATTGCTGAAGGCACCTTACAGAGGCCCACGCAGACAGACACGGGTTGTTTCTGAAGCAGCCTGCTCAGTCTCCTCCAAGTTTGTTTCTAGATTCAGTACAGTCACAGTCAATGTCCCAGCAGGCTCTCACGTAGATGTTGAAAAGCTGATGCTGAAATATACGTGCAAAGGCACAAAGGACATGACTAGCCAGAGCAACTTCTGAAAAGATGGACAAAGTTAAGGAACTAGCTGTGCTTCGTCTCTGGCTTACTCTAAAGACCCATGTGGAAAGCAGTATGCCTGGGTCCCTACCTCACACCGGGCACCCTACTTCACAGACTTAACTGTAAAAGCAGAGTTTGCAAAGCATCTTGAATAAAACATAGGGAGAAAAGGCATACAAGAAAAAGTTGACTGCATGCTGAATGTCAAAAATTCAAAAGCCCTGCCTGTCCTGATCTCCTCTCCTCCTTCTCTCCCATCCTAGGCAAGTGCTCTGACACTAAGCTATACTCCGCTCCTCTTCTTGAGACAGGGTCTCACTAAGTTGCTCTGTCAGGCCTTGAACTTATGTAGCTCCTGCCTTAGCTGGAATCACAGGCCTGTGCCACCCACTAGCCCTGCCGAAACCTTCTGCTCTTTAGAAGATACCAGTAGAAGAATGAAAAATGTAAGCCAAAGACGGGTAAATGTTGCCAATACCTTCTGACAAAGGGCTTGTGTCCAAAATATATAAAGAAAAACTAGATTAATAGAAAGACAAACCAATAAAGAAAGACATTCTAATGATCACATGAAAAAAATGTCCAAAACATCATTTGCCAAAGGGGTAATACAAATTAAACCTGCAAGGAGATACCAGTACACGCCAGTAAAACTGCAGCAATTAAAGTTGAAGAGAGCTGGCAATATGGAGGAACAACTGGAATGCGCAGACATTTCTGTGCAAACAGCACAGCCATGTTGGAAACTGTTCGGCCATTCCCTATGAATTAAACATATTCCTGTTAGGTGATCCAACAATCCAGTCCCCTAGACAGTTACCAAAGAGAAACAGAAATATATGTCAGCAAAAAGGGGTGTGCAAGGATGCTCACACCAGCCTTGTTGGGAATAGCTAAAAACTAGGACTAACCCAAATGTCTACTAACTGTGGAATCAGCAAACCTTTGTGGTATGCCCATATGATAGGGTACACCTCAGGAAGAAAGAGGAAAGAGCAGGGGACTGGACAGATGGCTCAGCAGTTATGAGCACTGACTGCTCTTCCAGAAGACCTGGGTTCAATTCCCAGCACCCACATGGCAGCTCACAACTGTCTGTAACTCCAAGATCTGACACCCTCACACAGATATATATGTGGGCAAAACACCAATAAATAATTTTAAAAAAACAAAAAGAAAAAAGAAAAGATCTCTTGATACATGCAGCAACGCAGATGGATCTCAATAAACATTATTTACAAATGTATAATAATTGTGGGCACCTCAAAGGGATTATAAAGGTGTATCCATTTGAAAGAGCTAGATGGTGTTCTTAAAATGAATGTGCTATATTATATGTAACGAGAACTTGGGGGGAAATACAGGTGGTGTTTTGTCTCTTCCTTGGACCCACAAGGACACCAGCCTGGAAGGCTGGCCCACCACTGGTCAGTCAGGGAGGCTTTCCCAGGGGGACTGTGACAAGAGTAGACCAGAGCCCAGAGGCTGAGTTAGTCCTGCCTCTGAGGTACAAGTTGTGTTGCACTGATCAAGTCTCTTGTCTACAGAGTCCTTAATGCCTGGAGAGCCCAAGACTCCCCACCCTGACAGACCTGAAAGTTCAGGGTTTCCCAATGGCTTTGTGCATTAGCCTGGACTGGTAGACAAGCATACTGCTTACATGATGGGATGAAGACATGCTAGGTCCTGTCACCCAGCTCAGTCCCGAGGTCACCCCAGGATCTTTGTTACTAGAAACTTCTCCTGTGTATGCATGTTTACGGAGGCCAGAGGGATGGCTATGGGTTTCATCCCCAAGAATGTTGCTCCTCTTTGAGACAGGGTCTTTCGTTGGCCTGAAGGTCACCAACTGGGCTAGATTAGCTGCTCAGTGAGACCCGGGGATCCCCCTGTCTCAGCCTCTCCAGCACGAAGACATGCCACCACATGTGGCCTTTTTACATTAGTGCTGGGGAATCTGAGCTCAGGTTCCCTTGCTTGAGCAGGCCTGAAGACACCACCTGCTAAGGCACAGTTGACTTGAGCAGCCCTTTGCAAGTGTGTACATCCTCTGCACTGGCTGAGTGCTTTCCTTCTCTAGGGCCGGCTCAGAAAAGGTTGTGAAAGCAGGAGCCTTTCAGTCCCAGGTCTGAATCCCAGCCTTATCTGCTAGAGGCTTTGTGATGCTAGGCAGATGTTTTAACCTTGCTGGGTTGTCAATGGCGATAATGCTCATCTTAGGGGCAGGTGTGCAGCATGGGCAATGGATGGTCCAGCAGGGTACCATCCATTGTACCAAGTGCAATGCTGATGGGAGGCTATGAAACCTGGTCCACCCAAGTCACAAGAGAGTTTGCCCCCATGAGCCTGCCTTGTACCAAGTGCTCAGCGTAGGCATTCCAGCCACCTCCTGACCCATTGCTATCCTTTAAGAGCCTATCTGATGGGCTAGACGTTTCATTGAATCCTGCCTGTCTCACTGTTGAAGGGTGTGTGGCTTCTCCTGCTATGGCCAAGAGGGTCTGAGAGATTCATCAAGCAGAAGGAGGCCGCTTTCCAACCAACACCCTCTGTAGAAGCTGTCTCTCTCAGACATCACACAACGATACCTTATGAAGCAGGTCCCTACACAGCATGGAAAACAAACATAAGGCAGGGCCTGGTTTCTATCCTGTCCCTTGCCGCTGGCTGTGTGACATCAGGTGACTCCCTGGATATTTTCTACCTAGCCCAGGCACTGCTTTGAGGGTCCTATGAGAGAAGTGGCTTTGTGCAAAAGTGATGTTTAGACATCTACTCTGCTTTGCTTTGTTACGTCACCATTGCCACCTACTGAATATGGCTCTAGGCAGCAAATGCCACTGCTTGCTCCCGATCTGAAAAATGGGGATAGCATGTGACCTTTTTGAAGCAGGGGGTTGGTCACTCCTCGCTCTGAAGTCTTTGACTGCAAAGATCCCAAAAAGATTGGTACCAAAATTGCTGTCACCTGCTCTCCTGATCGCTGAATTTCCTTTCATCAGGAAATAAAAGAAAGTTTTTCATGTTATACTTAGAAATGAGACTTCAAAGGCAACTGACCTAAGGAGGGGTAAGCACATCGCCTCATGGTCTCACTAAAGTGTGGGTGACTGATATCAGAGAGCAAATGCTGATGGGAGACTAGGAAACCTGGTCCACCCAAGTCACAAGAGAGTTTGCCTCCATGAGCCCTGGACCCAAACATTTAACAGCATGAGGCTTGTGTGAACCTTTTCAGCTCTTCCAAGGAAGGCTTCCAACACTCAGTGTCACGCTCTTGCTCTGGATGTAATTAACCATCCCCCCATCTTGCTTTCAAGGCTCCCCAGCCCCCAAAATTCATTCCTTTCCAACATACCAGCCAGGATGGTCCAGGCCTCCTGGGACCCTCTCCTCCCAACTCATCTGACCTTCACTCCTGCCTCCAACCATAAAGCCCAAAGAAACAAAAGAATCATGGGAATGGTCTGGTGTCCCTTCCTCCTCTATTCCAGCTCAGAAAGACCTCTTGGTTTCCTCTATCATCGTCTTCAATATCATTAGTTGAGTGTCTACTATGCACTAGCCACTGTCCTAAAAGCTTTGTATGCGCTAACCTCAGGCACTGTTGTCCAAGTTCTACAGACCAGACACTAAGAACAAAGTAGTTAAGCCAGATAGCCAACGGCACAGAGGCTTGAAAGTGTCAGGATTGAACTCAGAGCTTGAATCTGAGACCTTCTGTCGTGCCCACCGAGGGAAGCTCTTTCCCACTGAGCTGAGCCATACCCGCTGCTCCTGGTGGGGAGGTGTCAAAAGGAGATACTGAGTCCCCAAGAATTGAGTGGCCTTCCCAGATGGAAATCAGCTAGGATCTGCACTAGGCTGGAGATTGACGACCCTTCCCCGTATATTTCAGGAGCCCTTGTTGCCGAGACCCCAGGGGTCATGACCTGGAAATTAGCCTACAGCCTTTATGCCAGCCACGGAGGTTGCCCCCAGGCACCCTCCCCTCCCCCCTCAGTGTGGCTTCCTCAGGGGGGCTGCTGTGCCCAGACTGTGAGCCTTGACCGGCTAGGGCTGAAGCTGGCAGAAAAGGGTAACGATTAAAGTTTAACATTTGGAGCCCGCTTTGGGTGGAGGTCAGGAAGGTGATCTTAAAATTTATGATCCCTGCCATCACTGCCACCCCCAACCCTCAATTTAGAGTCAGAGAAGACGTTTGCAGACAAATGCCATTTAACTCTCCTTCCAACCATTCCTCTCGAGGCTCCTGCCCCCTTCCCCAGGTGTTACCACAAGCTATAATCATTTTCCTAACCATGCACACCCCAGAATGGGCCTCTCTCCCTCTCTTCACCATGAACCCTAGAATCCACGCCCCCACGCCAGCTCCGGGGAGGGGGGTAATTTGGTCGCACTTTCTCAGAACACAGTTCTTTAATACCTCCAACCGACAAGCCCCGCAGTCCCGGGATCTCCCATAGCCTTGGATCAGCGGGACTCTCGGCCTCCTCCCCGCCCCTAACCACCAATCCCTCCCCCCAGCCAGGTGTCCAGGTCTCAGCCTTGCTGGAAGAAAGCGAAGGAGACAGGAATCGCAGGCAAGGAGTGTGGCTGGACAGAGCCCAGGATGGGGACAGACCAGGCACCAAGAATCTGAAGAGGACACGGAAACCCGGGACCGACGCTCGGACCGGGAGGGACAGGATGGACCGGGGCTGTCAGGCCAAGATCCCCGGCGCTAGCCGAGCCCTAGGCTTGGGCTGGAGTCTGACAGGCACCCGGCAGAGGGACCGGGCGGGGCAGGGGGCTGAGACTTAGACTCGAGACAGGGAGGTGAAGTTTGAGCTCAGGGAGCCAGGGACTGGGGATCCGGGCGCGAAGTAAGCCTGGAAGGAGACCGGGGGTCCCGTCTGGGCAAAAGGCTGAGTTCGAGGCCTCGCGGGGGACTCGAGCCGGGGCTGGGGCACGCGGAGCGCGGGGACGCGACGGGCACTGACCCGAAGTAGGCGGCGGCGGCGGCGGCGGCGGGCAGCGCCAGCAGGCAGAGCGCGGCCAGGGCCAGCGCGGGCGCGGGGCGCATGGTGCCGGCGGCGGGCGCACTCTCGCATCTCCCTGCGCCGCTCGGCGCTCGCAGCGCGGCCACCAGCCGCCCGCGGGGCTTTAAACCCGGGCGGGGCGGAGCGCCGGCCGCCCAGGGAGGGGGCAGCGCGGCCGGCGAGCCCCCTGCCCCATTGGCCCCGCCGCGCTCGACCCGCCTCGATAGAGGAGGGGTCAGGGGCGGGCCCCTCCCCTCCCCAGGTGAGCACTCACCTGGAGCCGCGCCCAGGGGCAGAGCGTGTCTGGAGAGGGATGGGGGGCGGGGAGAGCGTGCCAGGGGCCAAGGAGATGCTGCCATTCCCGGGAGGGATGCAGGGGTGTGACATCTCTGCTCCGACCTGGACAATAGGAAAACGGGGCGACTCGCCTGGGCTCTGCGGCCAGAGTTTGTGTTGTCACGGTGCTGCCTGAGCGGGTTCAGCTTTCTCTGCTCAGGAATTACCAAGCGAGATGTCCTGGCTCAGAGTTCCTTCCGCTCCAACAGTGAGAGGAATTCACGTCCAATGCTTAGGAAGACTCTTGGCCAAAGGGCAGCACACTGATGGTACCTGATGGCCATCGGCGAGGTGTCAGGGGCCGCGTGTGAAAATGCTGTTGCTGGCCAGAAATTCAGGGAGTGAGGTAGAGCCACGGAGGAAGGAGGACCCAGCTTTCCTAGATGTGTAGATTTCAGATTTCCATCAGATAAAACGTGAATCTCCTTAGTGCTTGGGCCTCAGCGCTCCCTGTTGCTTTAAAAAAAAAAAAAGTTTGACTCCAAATCTTGCGGAAAAGCAAGGGGTGACATCAGTCTAGGAAGGACACATACAACCAAACGACCTTTCAAACGCAAACGTCTTTGGGAGTCTTGGACATCGAGCCAAATCAAGCAAAAAAAAAAAAATCTAGCTTGTAATGAATGTCAAATCTTCGTGTAAAATTTCAAAGGAAGGAAGGAAGGAAAAGAAAGAAACTAGACAGGGAGTTAGAACATTGGGTGACAGTGACCTTGCCTTTGCAGTGGCTGTCAGCGCGGTGGGGGCTGGAACTGGGAAGATTTATGTCAGTTCTGACATCAAGTTGTGGCCACAGAGGAAACTCTAGCTGTGGTGAGTCTCTTTGCGCTGGCTCACCTCGCCCGGTAGCCACAGGACCCCGTGCTGCAGCGGCTCTGTGGTCCTGTCAGATCCGGTGGTCCTGTTGATTGAGGCTGCAAGGCCCCGTGTGGGCTCCAGAGACCTGGAATTCCATCACGTGAGCTATGAATTCCAGATGTGAAATGAGGAGGATGACAAATAACTGACAAGACTTTTGTGCAGATGAGATGTCAAAGCTAGGTAGGGGCTGTCATGCCTGCGGGCAGGAGCCCAGCCCGCTGCTGTTTACTCGGCTGGGGGGTGGGGGGGGATGAGGGACTGGTGTGTTGATTTCCCTGATCTGCTGATTTCTGGGCTGTGGGTGTAAATGTCCCCTCCGAGGCTGATTTAAAGCCATCACTGTGGTCACTAGTCATGACAGCTCCGGGAAGAAATATGGACAGTCAGCGCCGCAAGCTGACTGGCCGGGTCCTGGCTCTGCTTCGTCATTTGTGAAGTAGGATCCAGGAGGCTCAGAGTTGAGAAAGGCGCTCCCTGGGATCTGTGTGAGTCCAAGCCTAGAGTGCCACGGACTGAGGTAAAAGAAAGATGCCAACAAGTCTCAGCCATACCCAAGGATACCCTACTGTGGGCAGAGGAGGGAGGAGGTTAGCTTGGGCTGCTCCAGCTGCCAGCTTCCTGTCCTAAAGCCTAAAGTGCGCGTATTCACAGAAAAGGCATGGCGGTGAGGAAAGGGAACAATTGTTCCCCAGGTGACACGGCAGCGACCTGTTGCTGTCTGCTGGGAGGCTGTACTAGGACACTGGGGCCAACCTAAGGATTCAAAGCAGGCCTCAGTGGTTAGAGAAGGAGACACAGAGAGTGCTTCTGGCATGCTCCTGAGCGCCCCCGACAGCCAGGACAGTGGACCCCACCCCAAGCAGAGCTCTCCCTCCTGGGTGCCTCCCAGCAGCTCACAGAGACCCCTCAGTGAGGCTTCTCCTTTTGTGTCCCACATGGTTCCAACAACACCCAGGACAGCTTCTCGTTGCTGGCAATAGATTCCTATAGCAACCTCCACCCCCTGCCTCCATGTACACAGGGGCCCCATGGATGTTTGATCCCCAGCCCCAGCCCTCGGACTCACAGAGTCTCAAGGCCCCCCAGAAAGCAGAGGCAGAGTCATTGTCCTTATTGCATAGATGAGGGCAGCAAAGCTCGGGGACTGAAATAGCCACTGCAGGAGGCCTCGGCTACAGGAGTGGAGGCCGGAATGGAGCCCAGCTGTGGGGCACCTGCCAGCACTCGTTGCCGCTCAGGATGGCTGTGGACGGCTTAGGATACACATGCTTTGAGAGTATGGGGTAGCTCCTAGGAGCTCACCCTCAAGAGATGCATGGTCTAGAGCAAAAGATGGGTACCTTGGTGCTCTGCTTGTCACTTGCTGCCCTGCTGTGCAATCTCCAGGGCTAGGCCGGAATGTACCCCCTTTCCAATGCCTTCAGAACAGAGCACAGGATCTAGTACATAATTGGTGCTTAGGACATCGTAACCAGCCCATAACCTTAGTCCGTTGGTCTGCTGTCTGTTTTTTAGGAAGCTACAGAGATGTAGAGTGGCATGCTAGCGCAATACATATGTGTGTGTGTGTGTGTGTGTGACATTGGAACATGTGTCGACATAGGAAGGAGTGCTTCTGTGAATATATATGTACACATTTACACACACACAGTCCAGGCATTCAGTGATAACAGACCTTCGTCTCCTACAGTCACCCCATGGATGTCTAAATTCCTAGGCAGACCTACAGCTGCTCTGGGATCCACACGTTCCCACAAGAATGCAAGAGAGGCATTCTTAGCCATCCACAAGCAGCTACCTGTCTCTATAAACCAGCCCAAGGCAGCCTCTGCTTGGATGGAATATTTCCCTCCCATTGAAAACACATGCACACGTACACACACACACACACACACACACACACACACACAGCAGCCTGGAGGTGATGAGCATACAGCAAAAGCTTTTACCCACTCTGCATCAAATCTAGCTGGAGGGGGAGGGGCTCTCCATTTTGTCTTCCTCCTCA
Organism: Pachyuromys duprasi; assembly: GCA_028658305.1. Classification (NCBI taxonomy): domain Eukaryota; kingdom Metazoa; phylum Chordata; class Mammalia; order Rodentia; family Muridae; genus Pachyuromys; species Pachyuromys duprasi. Next base: position 17,111,520 of record CM053746.1, on the reverse strand, counting down.
TCCCACCAGCCCCCAAGCAGACCATCTACCTGAAGCAAAGCCTCAGGGAACCATCCTTGCTCCTGTGCCCTCCACACCTCCAAAACGTAGCAGGAGCTCACCCAGAAGCCCCTCTGAGCCTCCGTCAGGTCCTAAGCAAGCAGAAATGCCACGTTCCAGGCAGCCTGCTCTCTGCAGCTTCCCTCCAAGCCTCTCTGGACCCACAGGAAGTGGGTAGCTATGTCCAGAGGCCTGAGGGGAAGCACCAGCGACCGACTCAGCTGCGAAGGAGGCAGGTCCCAGGAGGCCCAGACAGGCCTAGGGTAATCTGGGTACCGGTCCCTCTCTTTGTCTTTCCCTACCCTCCTGGCACCCAAGCCTGCTCTGCTGGGGGCCTCACTATGACCATTTCCACCAGTCAAGACCCCACAAATCTCAACTGCAATTGGCGACATCCCTGTGACTTGTATGTGACACTCCTCGCTTGTGTGTGACTCTGGAGCATCGTGAGGCACATGCTGTACCATCACCACCTTCATTATATGGGTGAAGACACTCAAGTCCAGACAGGGAACTTCCTGAAGGTCGAAGGATGCACTGATGTTTCCAGAACACCTGCCTGAAATAGGACTAAGCTCAGGGGGAGCAATGGTATCAGAATCCCCACACAGGACACCCACACTTGAGCCTGAAAACACGCTCCCCCAAAGGAGAGGGGACAGAAAAAATGTTAATAATGGGTGTGTTGGAGGTTGGGGTATGGGTAGAGGCTTTTCTTTTCCTTGTGTTCTCCAAGTATTTTATTACAAATATGCCTGACAATCATATTAAAACCAAAGTCATTTAAAGGAGGAGGTGGGCTGGGGTGCGGCTCTGGGGGTAGAGTGCTTTGCCTAGCCTGCACGAAGCCCAGCATTTAGGGAACAGAGAGAAGAGAATCAAAGTCAAGAGCATTTTCAACTACACAGAAGCTTCAAGCCAGTCTTGGGCGACATGAGACTCAAGGTAGAAGGAAGGAGAGAGGAACAAAGAGAGAGGGGAGAGGAGGGAGGGTCGAAGCGAATCTCTGGCGGTAGAACTTTAAGCACTTTAAGCAGATACATGGGAAGGGGCAGTGCCACAGGGCATCCATTCATTAGTCGCGCAAAGAATCTAGCCCTTTCTCCAGGCACTCAATCCAGAGTCCTGCACCTAGCAATTCCAACCTGAGACCTTACATTTTTCCTTCTTTTCCAACTTGCTTCATCTAGATTATCGTTCTGGTGTGTGTGTGCACGCGCGCGTGCGTGCGTGCATGTGTGTGTGTGTGTAGAACAACATAGCATGCCCTCTCTTGCCTGCCTGAGCCCCTTTTCCAGCCCTTGGACATGGCTATATTTTTACCGTTACCCAGGGAAGACTGAATGTAGAGGGGCGTTCTTAAACCCGCCAACAAAACTGGTTGCTTCCATTGCCAAGGCAACAGGTTTTCTCCTGGAAGCCTTGACCAACTCCTTCCCTGGCTTACTCATCACTTTGACCTGAGAAACCTTATTGGCACATTATATCAGTGATCACTCAAGCACGGTGCCCTTGAGTTTGGGAGATGTTTGGCATCCTTACTAAGCCGAGAGCCTGCGCCCTGCTGCTTTTTCCTTCCTTCCTCCCTCTCACATACACAAGACAAGCGCTGAGTCCTTTCATATCCACAGTTCCTGTGCCCCGTGGGATGTGTGCTTTGGCTCCAAGTTAAGAGACCATTAAGTATTAGAACAGTGGTTCTCACCCTGTGGGCTGTGATCTTTTGGTGGGTTGCAAATCAGATATCCGGCATATCTAACATTCACATTACAACTTATAACAGTTTCAAAATTATAGCTATGAGATGGGCATGGTGGCACACACCTTTAATCCCAGCACTTGGAAGGCAGATGCAGGAGGATCTCTATGAGTTCAAGGCCAGCCTGGTCCACAGAGTTTCAGGACAGCCAGGGCTGTTACACAGAGAAACCCTGTCTTGAAAGAACAAAAAACAAAAACAAACCCAAAACAAAACAAAAATTATAGTTATGAAGTAGTAATGAAATAATTTTATGTTTGGGGGAACCACTAAAACCAGAGAAACTGTATTAAAGGGTCTCAGTGTTAGGAAGGTTGAGAACCACTGTGCTAGAATGAATTAATGAATGAGTGATCCTGAGCAGTCAAATTTGACTTACTAATGGTTAGAAATCCTGCCCTGGCCAGGCACAATGGGGGCTGGCCTTTAATCCCAGGACTCAGGAGGCAGAGGCAGGCAGATCTCAGTGGGGTTGAGGCCAGCCTGGTTTGCATAGAGAGTTCCAGGCCAACCAGGGCTATACAGTGAGAGCCTGTCTCAGAAAAGAAAAGGAAGCGGGGGATGGAGGGGGAGAGAGATCCTGCCATGGCCTTCAAGGGAGAGCCCTCTCTTCTAACCCAGGTGAAGCAGGGAGAATGTTCTCAGCAGGCCAGTTCTGTAATCACAGACACACAGGTAAGAAGCAGCCTGGAGGGGAAAATCCCAGTGTCAGAGAATCTGCTCATGATTGCCAGGGCCTCATACATGGCAGGTGATACACATGTCTGATCTCTGCCTGGCCACTGGCTCACTGCGGATGAATGCCGCATCACATCCCCTCCCTGGTGGCCACTTTCAGAAGTGTCAGAACACGGAAGGATACCTGGGCAGGCAGCATGCTGCAGCAAGCATCCGTCCTTCACCACGTGAACCCCAGCAGAGCCGCTCGGTGCAGGGCACTGCGGCTGACTCTGCCCACCGAAGGAAAGACAAGGAGAAAGGCAACCCTGCACACAGGCGCCCTAGACATCGTTTGGTTGCTCACCCTCCTCTCTGCAAAGGACAGGTGAGAGGAAGGGGTCCCATCCTGGTGCTCAGAAAGTCCCTGGAGCAATGCACTTACAGTTTCCTCTAGGTCACACTGTCTCGTCATTATAACTGCAGGTACAAGCACACCTGTGAGAAGCGTTGCCAACCACCCTGTTCCATAGATGCTCGGTACATCTTCCTATCCTCAGAGTCGGGACATCAAGGTGTCACTAGACAGGATTGCCCGGCTAGTGTTAACTCATTTAATCCTCACATTTTATGCACAAGAAAGTGAGGCCCAGGGCTGGCCTGTTTGGCAGCCTAGACCCAGAAATCTAGAACCCAAGGAGCTGGTGTCAGAGGCCATGTGTTTTACCGCTGCAGTAAAGAGAAGAAAGTATATGAGGAGGAGCCAGGCAGGAGGGCCACTGGCCCAGGGAGGTTGTGCAGGGTGATAATGAGGTGCTGTTGTGTTTTGACCTGGACCTTGCAGAGTGATTTTTCCGGTCCTTCTTTTTCTTGCTTTGCCCGCCCGGGCAGCCCATCCTACTTTGCCACGGAAGTGCTTGAAACAGAGGGTGAACCTCTCAGTCCGGACTACGGAGGACCGGCCTGTGTCTACTGACATAGCTGTAATCCCAAACGTCTCCAATAGGGGTCACTAACTCCAACCCAATGGAGCCTAGATTACTAGGAGAGAAGCCTGGCACAGTAACTCCGTCAATGGGTCTTTCTGGGATCTCAGTTACCTCACCCATGAAGTAGGTTAACTTTCTCAGTCAACCGCCTTCATGCAGGGGGGTGAGAAATGTGAGGTCCGATGCCAACGCACTGATGACCAGCTCCTATCCATGTGTGTTCAAACCCTCACCGGTTCCGCAGTGTTTTTGAGTATTACTCACTGTACTAGATGCCATGCACAACCCAGAAAATCATTTCTACCTTTGCATGAAAGGACTTTGAATAACCATATAGACCAGATGGTGCTCTGACGTTGCCTGCAGGCTCTGGCTAGTCCTTGCGGGAAGTAGAAGCAGCCACTCTTGCCCTGGAAACAAAAATGGCTATGAAGGAGCAATATCTGCTACTTCCTCTGTGGGTGGAAGTCTCCCACTCATACTTATTTGGTGCGTGAGGAAACTGAGGCACAAAGAAGCAAAATGGCCTTCCCAAGGACCTAGATCCAGTAATTTTCCAGCAAGCTAATTCCAAAACAAGGCATAGAAAGGGCCAGCTTGAGAAGAAAAGTGGCCAGAGTGGGCTGGGAAGGACAGGGAGTAGGTGGGAGTACCTTTTTGTTCTGATAATCCTGCAAAGAGGCGCTGAGACCTGCGGTTGCCTAGGGCGGCAAGGGCTGGTCAGCCTTCTGCAGGAGCGCCCTCTGCTGGTCAGCGGGGCCCGCGGCTCATTGCATGGAAGTAGATTCAGAAACACCCCTAAGGGCTGATGTGGAGGGGGGGCCTTAAAGCCTTGATTTTGCACAGGGCAAACACAGAGCTTTAGGGGGAGTGACCCACTTAAGGGAAAGCCGGCACATTTGGGATTTTTCCCAGAATGCCTGTCTCACATGGTAAAGCCTCCCTCCAACCCCGTGGTCTTTTCTGCTAACGGACTCCTTTCCTGTAATCCATTTAGCTTCGCCAAGACCCCCTTTAGAATGCTGTCTTCAACAGGAGCCAATGGTCGAAGAGTAAAGACAGGGAGCTTCTCCCCTAATGAAGAAGGTGCCATTTAGGAGAGGGAATAGGCCAGCCCCTGTAGGACCCAGTGGCTCTCTTACTTCTTTGCCCTCTGCCTGACTGGCTTGTTCCCTCTCCCCGCAGTATCTGCTGCTTTGCTAGGTGTGAGTCTTCCTGCCATAATCTTACTAACCCCCCTGGCTCCCACTGAAGGGAGGGGGTCATGGTATCATGGCAGGACCGCAAGAAAGGAAGTTACTGTTAGCAGAAAGGGCTACAGGCGGTAGGCAGTTGGCCTGCCCTGTCAGCTAATGTTGCCGCGAACGTGATTTCCGGGTTTCAGAGTCTGGCTCTCCAACCTGAGCCAGCTTCTCGACCTGGGCTCCTTCTAAGCAGTCTCCCTGCCGCCGTTGCCACTTGCTTCTGTTCCCAGCCTCTTTGAACCTGCAGCCTGTGCGCTGCTCATCTTAGCCACTCTGACATCCTCTCCGTGTGGCGGCCGTTCAGTGTTGGGGCTCAGTGCATGCCAACACATACAACTAAGAAGAGAGGGGACCTCACAGACGTGTTGTTTGGACCTGTCAAAGGCCGTTGGGCAGCTGAACACCGGCTTGGGAAGGGTCTGTGTTCACACGTGTTCACACCTGCCGCATGGGAGTGTGGCTGTGAGGACAGGTTTTTTTCTGAAGCGTGGCCACAGATATGCTTATCTGATAAACACTGTTACAAGTAATATTTGAAATCTTTTGTTTTTAAGATTTCTTTTCAATGATGTGTATGTAAGTGTATGCGGTATGTGCGTGTGAGTGTAGGGGGCATCAGATCACCTGGAGCTGGAGTTGTAAGCCCTTGGCTGAAGATGCTGGGAGTTGAATGAATCCTGCTGCGAGAGCGCTATATGCTCTTAATCGCTGAGGCATCCCTCCAGCACTAATTATGGTTGGTTTGTTTTTGTTTTGTTTTACTGTAGTTCCCTTGAGGCGTCTCCATCCGCTCCCTGGCTCTTTCCTGCCTCCTCTCCCTCGTCTTATTCAAGATTTCCAGGCTAGCCTGAATCTTTACCAGATTACCTTGGAGAGAAAACAGTCATGGGCAGTGAGTGTGGCAACTTTATTTCTATTGCTTCTATAATGGGTTTGGGGGGTGGGGGTTGTTTGGTTGGTGTCTTTTGTTTCTAAAGATTTATTTGTACTTTATGTAGACCAGTGTTTGTCTGTGTGTGTGAATGTATATTGTACCCATGCCTGGAGCCCATAGAAGCCAGAAGAAAGCCATTGGATTCCTAGAACTGGAGTTACAAACACTTGTGAGCTGGATCATGTGCAAGAGCAGAAAGTGCTCTTAATGAGTGAGCTATCTTCCCAGACATCCTCCCTAAGCCCTTTTCTTTGTCTTAACTTATTTTTTTTATATTTCTTTATTTCATGGATATGACTGTTTGGCCTGCAAGTACATAGGTGCACTACCTGTGTGTCTGGTGCCTGCAGAGGCCAGAAGAGGGTTCACATTCCTTGGAGCTGCAGTTTCAGGTGGTCGTGAACCATCATCTGGGTGCTGGCAACAAGTGCCCTTAAGCATTGAGCCATCTCTCAAGCCCTGCCTTTTGTTTGTCTGTTGTTTTGTTTTTGTTGTTGTTGTTTGTTTTTTTTTCAAGACAGGGTTTCTCTGTGTAGCCCTGGCTGTCCTGAAACTCACTCCGTAGACCAGGCTGGCCTCGAGCTCAGAGACTGGCCTGCCTCTGCCTCCTGAGCACCAGGATTAAAGGTGTGCACCACCACACCCAGCTCCAGCCCTGATTTTTTGAGGCAGGGTCCATTATAGCCCAGGCTGGCCTCAAACTTATGTAACCAAAGACAGTCTTGAATTTCTGATTTTCCCGCCCCCACACCCAGAGTGCTGTAATTACGGTCATAGGCCACCGTGCCTGGATTATTGAAGTGCTAGGGACTGAACTCAGAGCTTCGTATGCGCTAAGCAAGAACTCCTCGGGAGTGAGCTACCCTCTCAGCCTCCTCTGATGCCTTCTGAAACAACCAGGAGGGCTTAGGAAATGCGGACTTTTTTTCCCCCTATCTTCACTGCAATATAGGTAGTTGGAGATACGGCTTGGTGTCGGATGGAAGCAGGTGTGCTATCACACATGGAGAGGCTGGCAGGGCACTGCCCTCCACATAGCCCCTCAGAGTGAGTCAGAAGCAGGTGTCCCCTCTGGGCACACCACATTCGACTGGTGGATCATTGTCACTGCAAAAAAACGCCCATAGTGTGCATGGTTCTCCTCTGTAGAGTGCCCATCCGTGGTGCTCAGCACGCAGAGCTCTAAGTGTCTACTCTAAAGGCACACACCAGTTCTGTCCTCTGCAAGATGAATGGGCCGTCAGCTGTTCCCACGCATATGCCCAGAGATGTCAATACCTTCCTGGGAAGCGAGGTTCAGCCCTTTGGAATGACCCCACACCTCCAGCTTTGACATAAAGAATGTCTAGGTTCATATCTTGGCTCCTAAATGGACTAGGACTACGGGTTCCACCAACCCTCCAGCCTTCTGGGGCCATATGTCCCTCATTTTGTGAAGCATGGATGTCACCAACCAGCTCATACTTAGGCCTGTAGCATGGATTTGGGGGAAACAAAAAGAATACAACGGGACCAGAGCCTGGTACTCACCAAGCCTCTCACATTGGTCTCATCCAGCAAAGACATTTACTTCTTCTGTGATGGCTCCAAGTTCCATCTGAAGGATGTCAGCATTGGGCTCCAAGGTAGCATGTACCTGGCACTCAGCTACCTTAGCAGAAGGATGTGTGGGACAGAAGTGATGCGGCAAGAGTCCTTTATGCTAAGACTTTCTGAAAGCAGAGGCCTCTTTCACTTACTTTGGCACAAGTGTGGGTGTGGATGAGGGAGACAGTTCCTTAACAAACTCAGATCTTCCTGTGTGGGGCTCTTCATCCACATACCCAGTTTTTTTAAAAATCATTTAAAAAAAGCCCACCTGGATGCCAGGGTAGAGGTCATCAGGACAGTACCCCGTGGCCTGGATAAACTCACATGTGAGGGGGCAGCCACTCTCCCCAAAGAGTTGTGTATGAATCGCCATGCCAGCACCTCGAACACGTCAGGTGTCAGACACGGCGCTATTCAGTTCATTATCCTATTTATCCTCCTGGCTTCTTAGCAGTTGACTTTTTTTTAATCGTTGATGTCTGGGGTGTGAGAATACTGAACTTTGCCCCCCACCCCTTATCAGGGCAATTGAACACAAAGGTATACAAAGCATGTGCCAGATGTGTGGTTGTCCTTTGTCTTCAAAACCTACCCCACACAAAAATTACAAAGGAACAACCGGTCCTACTTCTGGGGACGTGAAAGGGGGTCTTGAAATTCTGTTTCATGAATGAAATCCCAACACGAGCAACAGTGCCAAGGACAGCTAAGGACTTTGCGTCTCCCTGAACTCTGAACTCCGGGATGGAACTCCAGTGTCCTTCCCAAGCACCCACCTGAGCCTCTCCCTAGGGGAGGTAGAGGAGGGCCCAAGAGTCTCAGGATCCAGAGGGAGGTGTTATTTCTCAGTTGCCCCCAACAGTCTCTCGTTGCTATTCCTGGACTGTCCAGCAGGTGTCACGCTCATCCTTGCCATCCACCCAGACCCCAGTCCTGGTCTTGCAGGTCTAATTCCCACGATTCCTATGGTGGCTTAGAGATGGGACCTTCTCTCCATTTCACTGTCTCCTAGGATCACTTCAGGGAAGGGCTACGGTTCAGAGAAAGTGGTTCAAGCTCGTGGTCTCAGAGATGGGAAGAGGGCAGAGTGCAGATGGAAACAGACATCAGGGACCTAGACATACCCGCTTCCTGTCAATCCAGCTGGGTCTCTCCATCCTGTATTAAGAGAGACACTCTCGTCACCATTGCCCCTCTCACCTGACTCCCAGCTCTGGGCTTTGGGGGACAAACCTTGGTGACCGATCAGGGCCATTCTGGGTTACTAAATCAGTGAACTGACGTAGATTTGAAAGGCATAGAGAAAGTGGCTGAAATCAGGGAGGCTTCCTGGAGGAGAAAACTTCCATCTCAAGAGATGAAGCCATGATCCCAGCTCCACTTAAGACCCAGAGGATGGATTGGAGGGTAGGGCTCTGTGCTACAGCCTTTACCTAACATGGGTGAGACTGTATAAGAGTTTCATCCTCAGAACATGCGGTGGGGGGGGGGGGTGCACAATGTTTGATTTTTGTTTAGCACTTCTCCCTGCCGCACTTTTCCTGACTCTCTTCCCCACAGAGAGAGGCTGGGTGGTGGGAAAGGAAGGGGGGAGGGCGGAGTGTCTGTGAGCACGATGGTGCTAGCTCGTGGCAGCCTTCAGCCGTGTCCTCGGTGGCTAAAGAAGTCAGTGGTTCTGCTGGGGAACCGAGTGGATGGCTGCTTGCTTCATCCCGACACCAGCACCGACTCTCAGGGGGTTGGTGATGAGCCTAGAACTAGAGGACACTTCGGTTCTTGTTCAGAGGAGCCTGGAAGGGCTTCAGCTCGGCTTCCCTGTGCTTTAGGCCTGCTCAGGGCCCCCTGAGGCACCTGTGCTGGCTCACTCAGCTTAAGCGTCTCCCTCGGACAGGAAAGGGTCTGGATACTTCAGTCCTTACTTTCTCAACAGCCCTCTTAACCCTCCTCACTGTGAGGTGGACGCCGTCTGGCCACAGACCTGACCACTGGTAGCCGCAGGTACCGTCTCCATGAACCAGCATGCCAGTTCAAGGACCTAGTTCCCTTCTGAGTTCTCTGTTGAGGATTCCTGGAGCCCAGACACCCCCCAAACCCTAATGTTTCACCCAGAACCAACAGAAATGCCTTTCCATGGAGAAACCAGGACCCAAGCCCCCGGTCTGGATACCCCATCAACCCTGCTGGCTTCCTGGGGCCCTGGCTGGTGTGTGTCACCTCAGAAGCGGCTGGGGCATTTCAGTCGCTAGGACCACCGCCTTCTGAGTCTTTTTCAGTTACTCTGCAGGCCAGCCCCGTTCATCTGTAACCTCCTGGAGGGGGAGGGCTAAGGACACAAGAGGCTCTTGGGGCAGCGGTGGCGGGGGGGGCGGGGTCCCCCCCTAACTGCAGAGGCTAGCTTTACACACCCAGCAACACATGTCCCCCTTTATGGCCCGGGCTTTCTCTCGGTGCTTAAAGGCGACTGTGAAAAGAGCAGGGCTGATTCTGGCTGCCTGTCCGTCTCCTGGCAACAGGCCTGGCAGGAGGTCTTTCTTTCTCCCCCCTCTCCCCCCACCTCCCTTCTCTTCTCCACCGCCCCCCCTTTTCCTTTCCCCCCTGTGTCTTGTGTTGTGTAACACTAAAACTTCCCTCCCAGCCACTTGGCAGCCAGCAACCAAGCCCTTCTGGGGCCAGTTCCCTCGGGGCAGATCAGCTGGCCCCAGGGGTGCAGGATCGGAGGGGTCAAGCCCCCAGAGTGGCGGCTTTGTGTGATGGAATGAGGCTTAAACTCCAGTTGGCAACCTTCGGCACATTCACGGGGGCAGCCACCACCGTGTGCACATAAGCACATGTGCACGCTGCACCTCAGCTTGCTCCTCTCCCCTCCCTTCCAGGACCCTGGTGTCTTCCAGGACTGCTTGGGGCATGCCCAAAAGGGCCAATGGGCACTACCTAGCCGTGTGAGTACCTCCTGGGGCTAGATACAACCCTCACCAATAGCAAATGTCCATGGCGGCAGCGGGGTGGTGGGGATGGGGGGGGTGCTGGAGAGATGGCTCAGAGGTTGAGAGCACTGGCTGCTCTTCCAAAGGTCCTGAGTTCAATTCCCAGCAACCACATGGTGGCTCACGACCATCTATAATGGGATCTGGTGCCCTCTTCTGGCATGCAGGTGTACATGCAGGCAGAACATTGTATACATAATAAAAAAAAATACATCCAAAAAAACAAAACAACAAAAAAAGTGTCCATGGAAGGTTGAGGTAGCCACTACCAGGGACCCACCACTAGCTCCTGTCCATTGTCCTGGTCTGCCCTGAAAGGCAAGGCCATCAAGGATAGTAACCATTCGTGAAGATGGAGAAGCAAAACGTTCCAATAACCAGTGGTCATGACTGGAAGGACTCTTGATCTGGCCACTTCAATCTAGAGGAAGCATGATAGTCAAAGAGGGCAAGTGCCTTGCCAGAGACCACACAGCAGAAAGTTGGGCTGGACCCCTTGGCTCCCCAACCCCTATTCTTCCAACTCCTTACACTCTTTGATTGAGGGTAACAGGTGGAGACTGACAGCCTTGTTTGGTCTCTGACCTGTCTGCCTTAGTGTCTGAAGTAGGTATCTGAATTTGACCCAGCCTTCTTCCTCTCTTCCCTCATCCCACTCTGGAAGAAAGCCTCTCGCAGATCCAAAGGGATGCTCTAGATCATTGTCCAGCTCCTCTGGCCAGCTGAGAAGCAGTCAAGCTTCCTGGCCTCCTGGGAATAGATGAGGCCTCACTGCTGACTCTTGCTATCACTCATTCACAAGGCTGGACTGTTTTTCGCAGTATACCTGACACCCTGAGGCAGGGATGAGGCGCATGCCCATGGTGATTCCAGATGCTGCTGCAGGGAGACTCAGCGCTACTCAGCAGGGGGCAGCCCAGAGTGGGATTCGGAAAATACATCATCTTGTAACACACACACACACACACACACACACACACACACACACACACACTCTAAGGCAGGATTCTGAGGGCAGTTGATGTCTTAATGGCTTGAGAGACTCAGTTCCTCCTTGGTCTAGAGTCGACTTCATTACTCGTTCTCACAGCATCCCACCAACATAGAACAACGCCCCAAAGCAGGAAACCACTCACTGCTTTGTCTCAGTTTCAAAGCCCCCTCCCCCAAATACTTTCTAGAAACCCCAAGTCCTCCCACTGACCCTGTTCATGTCGCCTTTGAGTCCGTGTAGTCCAAACCCTTGCAAATTGACTCACTGGTCAGCATTTGTTTCTGAGCCAGGTAGGGGAGAACAAAATTGGGCTCCTGGGCATAAACCTTTTGCCTTTAAATATGTATATTTCTGTGTGTTTATTGATATATACTGATGGTTTGCAACCACCAGTAACTCCAGTTCCAGGGATCCTGACCTCTGCAGGCATCAAGCATGTAGATGGCACATAGAGATACATGCAGGCAAAACACTCATACACATAAAAATAAAATAAGTAAATCTTAAAAGGTTTTAATAATTAAAAAAAAGTAACTCAAAGGAAGCTTTCACTCAGCTCAGCTCCTGCCAGGGACCATTTCAGACCCAGTGGGTATCACTATTGCAGGTGAGGGCAGAGGCTCAGAGAGCATAGGAAGCCTGCCCAGGGTCACACAGTGAGAGGCATCGTTGGGCTCTAAGGCAACCATTCGGGCAGACAAGTGAAATTCCGTACAGATGGATCTTTCTGAAAGCCCAGCAGTGCCAGGCTGGGTTCTTGGTTTGCCCAAGATCCACCCTGCAGCCTCCCTCCTGTGATAGCTACAAACATCTATTCCAGGAGCCTTGTTGGGGAGGCAGCTAGGACCCCTGTGACTGTCCACCAGACCCTTTATTTGTTGTGTTCAGGCTTTCAGCACCTAGAGCTCACTTCTGGTCCAGCCTCAGTTTCCAGCAGTGGCTACTGCTCACCGTTCTTCTCTGTGGAGAGATGATTGGTGGACAGAGATCTGGAGAGTGAAAACCAGGGCATGATGGGAAATCATCTATACCGTCTCCCAGGATAAAACTAGGCTTGTTCTATCCCATTTTCTTACAGTGCCCCTACCAGTCTTCTCCCAACAGTCTTAATTTTGCTGTTTAGAAACACTTACTTGATCCTCTGAGGCATGACTCTCCCCAGCAGATGACAAGCCTCATATACTGAAAAGCTTGTTGGGGTTCAGGCATGCGAACCTGGGAGTTGCCCATATACAGTCCTTGTGAGTGAAGCAGTGAATGAAAGACACACAGAACACCTACATACAGAACACCTACTCACAGAACCCCTGAGGACGCTACAGTAGGAAGCGTGCACAGCCAGTTTGCTGATTACATTCCTGTGGGCAGAACCCAGGTGAAGGGGTGAAGCTCAGGCTAGCTGAGGCTAGAGACTGAAGAGACCAAGATGGCTCCCATCTGCCTTGGATAGCAACTGCCTGCAAAAGAAGTGAGCCAGAGAAAAAGGCCCTTACAGTGCAGCCAAGAAAGACCACAGCCAACTTACAGAGTCAGCCACAGAAGACTGGCTGCGTTCCCCAGGACAGGTTCATGAAGAAGCCAGGAATGGACCTTGACTAGGGCACAGAACCTTGGGCAGATGGAGCCTGTACACCTGAGGTTCAGAGTTCTGGGCAAAAGGCGGGAAGGGTTGATGGAAGGAAAGGGAAGAGGAAAGAGGAGAGAGAGCTGGTACCAGGTAGCTAGCTAGAGCAGCCTTCAAGCCTCAAATGCCTCCGCATGACAGTGACTTCCAGCCAGGTTGCTAAGCTCTCATCTCAAACCATCAGGCAAGGCAGGTGTCCCCATGAGGAAAACGGAGGACCCAAAACCCAGCATAGTAGCTGGGGTGGCCAGATCTCCGGGGAACATTAAGTGCCTTAAGGGACCACAAGGAACATAAATCCAACGCCCTCTCGCCTGAGACCTCAGCATGCTCTCTAGGCTTGTCACCAATGCTTAGACAGGGTTAGCATGAGCCTATTCTGTTAGAGTTCTGATTTCAGAGTAGGAAAGGACAGCCACAGCAGTCAGGCTCAGTATGTGCCATAGGTACATGTCAGTGCTTGTGGCTTCAGGCCTCAGAGGGCCAGAGCCATAGGGTAGGGGTTGGCGCTAAGAGGGATGAAGAAACTCTGCAAAGAAATGCTGAGGTAGGTGTGGTGTTGAACAAGTCCCACGAGAGAGGGGGTTCTGGGCTCTAGGACACGTTGAGGGGAATGGGGGAAAAGCACCCCTCATTGCAGAGAAAAAGAAAACCAGTGTTTCTGTACCATCTAGGTCGGGTGTCCTGTCGCTTTAATGTTTATTGATAACAATTCCCCATGAGGTGAGGCTTGAGGTGTCTAAGTTCCATTCCCTCATCCCAACCGAGAGTGAACTCCGGGGGCAGCTGCCTCTGCTAGTGGTTGTTGCCTCATTTCATAGCTCTTCCGAAGGTCTCAGCCTCAGTGTCCCCTCCCAAATTCCCCCGGAGTCCTGGGACTGCTGTGGAGGATCACGGGGCTGAGGGGGCAGCTGGCATCTTGAGGTCTGGTACACTAGACCAAGAAAGAACACACAGGTCTTCTGGGTCGAAGGCACTGAGGTATCCCAGAGACCACTCCCAGAGGGGCCAGCCTGTGCTGTCTCTAGGACCTGCAAGTCCAGGAGACTCACGGGTGCAGAGAAGAGGGGCACCCTAAGCCCCTAAACCTAAACCGTGCACACTTGATCCCCAGGTAAGCGTAGCAGATTACGGGAACTCACTCACAAGGATGCCTCCTTAGTTAGGATCCCCAAAGATCCAGGCTGCAGAGGACCCAAAAGCTCCTTGACGTTTGCCTTCTTAGCAGCACCTCCCCTTGGGGGGACACGGGAGGCAGGCAGCACAGGGGAGAATCTGGGCTCTGGGATAGACACCCCCATGTCTTTGGGTGTTCCTGTGCCGCTACTCTGCTGCCTCTGTGCAGGTCACAGGCTTCTGCCTCCTCATCACCTCGGGAGGATATGTGGTCTGAGTAAATGGAGTCGTGTCTAATTCATTCCTGCCTCTGCTGGCCCAAGCCATGATCCTCCTACTTCCAAGACCACTCTCTGCTGTCCAGTATCCCAGAGGCCTCCTCGAAATCATTCGGGAGACTCCTGGAGCTGTTTAGGAGACTCTGGGTTCTCCCTCTGGCACTATGTATTCTGAGAATCTCTGTTGCAGGTCTCTTGACCTTCGCACTTGATGCCTCCCCTGCTTGAGGCCAGTTGTTTTTCCCTCTTCTCCATCCCCACTTCGGGCCGCGCTGGTTCTGAGCCCCCACCCCCAACCGGCAGCTCCCGAGGCGCGGGGGGTGGGGGGTCGGGGGCGGGAGGACAGGCCGTCTCAGCAAAAAAATAAGTGGGAGTCTATGCCTGGATGGGAGACTTCCTCCTCCCTCCTCAAGGCAGACTGGCAGCCGCGTGAGGGCGGGCGGGGGCCTGGCGGCCGAATTCTTTGTCTTCGAGGTGCCTCGGCGGGGGTCCGGGGGAGCAGCGGCGGAATACACTGGCCGCTGACCCAGCTCCTGGAGCCAGTGCACTTCAGAAGGAACCTCCGGGCAGCGGCCGAGGTGGGGGGTGGGAGTCCCCATCTCAGGTCTGACGTCCCCGTCAGTCACGCACAGTCCGCAGGCTTCCCACGTGCCACATCTCCCGCTGCAGGTCCTGGGACCCGGCTGCGGCTGCCCTTCCCCTCCCTCAGCCGGGAGACCACCCTTCCTGGCCGCGGCCGAGCCTCGCGTCCACCCTCCCAGGCTGGTTTGGGAGTGAGAATGAGCCTCTCCCGCCATAGGCAGCCTGCACTGGGGTCGGAGAGCCCGCGGAGGGAGAGGATGCTCCGCCACTGCCCGGGCAGGGTCCATTCCTGCGTTGCCACCCGCAGGCAGGAGGAAAAAAATTAAGCTCGTGTTGAAGGAAGGACACCTGGCAGGAGAGACGAGGGGACTCCGGAATCCCCTCCTCTGCGGGACTTTCAAGTGTGTGTGGCGGGAAATCCCCACGCAGGCCTCTGCCCTCTGCGGCGGCAGCGCGCGCGGCCACTCCCCGCTTCGGGTGCCCTCCTCCTTTGCTTCTCACCCGGTCCCCCGCTTGTTGCCGACCCGCGGAACAGCACCTGGGGCCGCCTCGGGCTCTTAGGATGCGTGGGAAGAGGCACCTGCAAACACACGACCCCTTCAAGGAACGACCCGCTTCCCGCGTATCTCTCGGGCAACCAACACCTCACCCAAGGCCACCCGGAGCCCCTGTCCCCACTCCCTGGGTCTGGCACCTGTGGAATCCTCAGGCTCTAGATGACCCTAGAAAGCCCTCTAGGTTGGCAACTGTCTTCACCGTGGTGTGGAGGAGGCCAGGGAGAGCAACTTCGTGGCTCTCAGAAACGCTGGCGTTGGACTGTCCAACCCCAAGCTAAGGTGCAGAACTTGAGATCTAATCGGCGCTGATGTTCAGCCAGCTATGGGGAGGCCCCCTCCCCGCCCCGCAAGTACTCAGCTGAAGGGTACCTAGCAGTTCTTGAGCCAACAGCCTGTGGAAGCTCTCTCCTGACTGCAGCCTCAGAGCGCCCCCCCCCCAAGGCTCTCATTTCCGGATAGTGTCCAGCCCCCTCCCAGGTGAATCAGAAATGGGGCCTCGGAACCAGCTCTGCCACGGTGTGTGTGGGGGGGGCACCTTCCGGGAATGCCCGGCCCCTGGGGGCATTTCTAGGGTGCTTATCACTGTACCATCTAACAGCTCCACGAGTCTTCTGCAGGCGGGGGGGGGGGGATTGCAGTGCT